>JARVJO010000024.1:8031002-8045175 GCA_031762555.1 Cynodonichthys magdalenae
CACTTATGAAGCAACACTGATTGACAAACAGTTTCACATTCTGTCAGCACATTCAACTTTGTTTAGAACAAAGTATTTAAGAATATTTAATCAGATTTATGATGTTTTATTTGAGTGTTGTTATACAACTGCTCAAAAAAATGAATACAAAAGTCTTTTTGATTTTCTCTTACGTGTTTTAATCCATGCTGGATCAGCTCTTGTTATTTAAAAATAAGGCAGTAAAGCTAAACATAGCATTAGCCTCATTACTAGCGGTTAGCTTAGCCGTGTTGCTAATCCAGGTCCAGGAAAATGATCGAATGTAAACTCTGCCTTTTCTTTGGTCAGTTGCTCTTCATGTCCATCTGATCAGGTCCAAGTTCTTTTTCTTTAAGCTTCTCCTGGTGTGTTCTCATCAAAAAGGTTTTGTTTTAAGAGACTTAGCTGAGCTTTTAGCTCCTCGATTAGCTTACTGGTTGGCCGTAATGAACAGACATCGACCCACTACCAGTACACAAATCACATTCTGGGCATAGGTCAACTGTGCCCAGAGACTCTCTATTCTTTTGCATTAAGGACTTACTGCGCATGCCCAGGAGTTAACATTAGGCTTCAATGGTAAAGATTTCTGCCCCCTGGCGTGAACCGGAAGTGATTAAACATGACAACGCTCATGAAAAAAATGAAAGTTTATCCATTAATAACTGTTAAAAAGGTATCTTACACATCTAAAACGAATATAGCTATTTCTACTAAACATTTTATTTTGTTGTTTTATTTTTATATTTTTTATGTTCTAAAAATAGTGGTGGGGTGGCACCCTCTATTGACCAGCTGCCACTGATTGATGGCCCATGTGGGTATAAAAGTATATGTTATAACAAAAGCTCAGGAAACTTTACAGATAAACATTTTTCTGTTTGTTGTGTTAACAATTTTTTTTTTGAAATATCAAATTGATTTCTTTTTAAAACTCAAAGAATGTAATCACTGAATGTACATCTACAACTGACCTTTTGTAATCAACATGAGTCAAAATGGCCGCAACAGCTAATCATCCTTAGGGACCACAAAAATTACTGTTATTTTTAAAGATTTTGACTTTTGGGTTAGTCATTAGTTGTCTTTTCTCTTGTGTTTCATGACAAGGGTTATTTGTCTTTAGTGATGCTTGACTTTAATTAACTCGGATTAAAACTTACATTTTATGGAGCCCATCCTGTGACATTGGATTTAAAAAAATTGCCACAAGATAAGTCATTTCCATGCAGAGACTGTTGATTGAATTATTTTGTTCTATTTTATTATAGGAATGAATGACAAATTTCTGTCACTCATATTAGGCAAGAAGCAACTCCTAGCAATATTTATTGCAGCTATAAGACAAACGTGAAAACTGTAGTTGTATTTGTCCAAAAACCTTTATTTTCTTTTTTTGAAACTCAACATTCAAAAGAGGCCTCTCTCTGACCCTGTGTCTTTGCTGTGAAGGGAGTTGGAGTCAGGAACACAGTAAAAACCTGTTCCCCACACATAACTAGGGCAATCAATGTCATAGCTAGCCTAGCCTTGCCCTACTATTAAAGATGAACCCTTTTATATTCATATACACCAAACAATAAGTGTGGCGTAAGCTACCTTTGAATAGTTCAAAGCAAATACAACGTATTGAAAATCTGACCCCAACAATGTCTTGACCATGCGTTATCGCATGGCCACAGGATAATATTTTTTCATCCTATGTCACGGGATGGGTAACCTGGCCATTGCCTTCCTATATGCAATTCTACTTGATTCTAATCTCCCTTCTCTGCTCCTTTTGGCCTTTCTCCCATAGACATGTATTTCTCTTGTAGAATTTCAACCGGACCAATCAGCAAATATAAGGAGGAGTTGTGAATGACAAGGTTGATTTTCTGTGCCATTTTAGTCTGCCTTTAGTTTAGCAATGGCAGCGGAGGAAGGGGATGAAGCCATTCAGTCTGTATTGACAAGGCTTCCAAATTAAATTAAATTTGTCTCACAAAGCCTGCAGCACTCATTTACTACTGCCTCAGTACTTCTTTCTTCTCAGTAGGGGATGGTTGTTTACAGTGCATGCAATATCCGGTTAGCTTCTTAGGGTAGCTTCCTTCACTGCACTACATACGTCACGCTAAATATTAACAATTGTGTAAAATTGGATCCAATCATTTTAAACCTCAACAGATTCCACGGCTCCAGCATGCAGTCGTTTCTCATTTGGTGAGAGTCCAGTCTCTCTGTATGAAACAAAGCATAGAACGAAGGGTTGGTTTTTACTGGGCTACCGGACGAGCACCGTAGTATTCATATTTTTGCCAGTGTTTTTACTGTGCCATCAACCCTTTTTCTTCCTCTGTCAGTTTTCTCCTCCTCAACCCTGCCACACCCACTCACACCTGCACCTTGTCCCATTGCACTAAGCTGTGTCTCGTCCCTTCCTCCTCAGACTATACAATTTATATATTGAGTCCTGTCCTCCTCTGCCTTTGTATATTTCTCTGTGCCTCGAGTTATATCCAAGTTTTGCTGCCACGACATTTGGATTTGTTTTATAATAAACTCAGTTTATTTCTTAAGCTCATTGTATTCATGTCTGTATTCTCAGTCCAACCTGCACAAATGGTAACAAACTGAGGTAATATGTGACCCATCACATCAAACAGAGAATCAAGTCTAATTTGGTCTAAGTGACCTAAGCACATTTTCAGATTCTAAACTTTTTACGATATATGGATCATCCTGATATCGTGAGTGGTTCCACAGAAATGCCTTGATTTGTCTTCCTAATCAGGATAACTCATTGATTTTTGTTCTGAATCCTATATTTAGGTTTTTCTAATGACAATTTTTTAATGTCATTTTAAAGAGGAAACCTAAAACAATATTTGGATATTAGGATTTCTCATCTGGAAAGAAAAAAGCTTTACTAGCTCACAGGGAAAATAACAAAAATAAAGCCTATGGGTTGAAAAGTGACAAGCATAACACATTCCTATAAGGAATTCTTGGTCTTTATTTTGCATGATTTTAAAGTTAATTTGATTTATCATATTTTAACATCAATACATTTGTGGATAAAATGTTTTCAAATGTAATATTTTCTATTCTTCTCACTTCTGGGCTTTTACCTTACACTCCTCTTAGAGTTAGTGTGACGGAGGAGAAGTGTCTGCTCAGCACTTCAGAGGAGCCAGGATTCCATCCCCATGGTGTGCCATGAATATTTTACTATACTGTTACGTAATCTATGCCAAGGGATCATGGTTGAAAGCTCCTGCTCTGCATTCCCACATCGCTGGGTCCAGCTCCTGGTCTGTTTGCATCACTTGGGTTCTCATCCTGCCTCATAAGCAGAGACGAAATGCATCAGCACTTTGAGGTAATTAGTGGTTGGTTGCTTATGACACTCAAGACAGACGGAGTGTAATTAAAGCCCCGGGCTTTGATTGTATCTCTTATCCATCACTGAAAACAGCTACAGACAACTGGCTTGAGCTGGGTTATTGCTGCAGCAGTAAGAAACTACAGGAGGCGTGCACCATGTTTCAGGTGTCGATGCTGACTTGCTGAGACAATCATAAGCTTTCAGATGTAGTGAGAGGTAGCTTGGGCAACATCTACACCAGCAGCTTTTTTTAAAAATTAGGTACAAGCAGCCCAAGTCAGCTGGAAAGACTTGGAAAAGAGATGGACTTGCAGAAAGGAAGTTGAAAGAAATAAGCGGGAGAATACTGGCAGGGTACCTTGAGAAAAAATAAAAACTAGAGTTAACTGGTTGCCTGGTGTGACGTTTGTGAAGCAGAGTACCTGCATCTGAAACAACGGCGGCACGCCTCAGGCTTACTGCCCCTCAGCATTTCCTGTGTTTGGGTCCAACTCTCAGTCTACAGTAAAGATTCGCTGAAAGCTTTAGAGGCTGTGAAAAAAAAAATGTGCACACATATGCTTTTTACTTCCAGTTGTTAATGGCCCATCTACTCACCCATCAATAAACATAATAATCTCTTTCTTTCTCTGTCAGCCCTGAATAAAAGATCAGCAGCGAGTGTGTTAAACATGCAGTAATGAGTTATGATATGGTCTAAACCGGAGCTGTTAGCTGTGAAACGGGAGACGTGCCAGGAGACAGTACCATACTATTCAGTCTCATTTATAAAGGCAACCTCAAGTCACTCACGCTTTGACTTCAGTTTTTTTTTCAGCAACTCCAGTGAGAAATATTTTGCTTTAAACCCACTATTTAGTTGCTAATTGTGCTGCTATTTAATGGAGTAGTAAAAAAGCATTCACTATGTTTATCAGAACTTAATTACGACCATTATGAGCATACATTAAAGAGAAATGGGTATTATTATGTTTTCACCTGTGTCTGTGTGCATGTGTTTGTTTTAGCTAAATAACTCATGAAACACCAGACAAATTTGAATGAAACTGCCAGAAAGTAATCAACAGAGGACGATCTACAACTGATTGACATTTGGAGTCAACTTTATTCAAATTGACCAACATTCAAGTGATCTTAAGAAAACACAAGCATGTCCAAAACTCAGACAAGATAGAGCTTTAGCTACAACTTAATGTGGTAGCAACTGATCTTCATCCAAAACAAACACTCCAAGCAACACACATTGCAAGGTCATTGCTTAAAACTTTGGCATTTACTATTCGTGCCTACCTAGTTTATCTGTTAAAAATGTCACAACCCACTGGTCAGATTTGAATGAAACTTTAAGTAAAAAAAAAGGTTTGATGTTAAAGCTGATTATCATTTGGAGTCAACAAAATTCAAAACGTCTTTAGCAGCTATATATTAGCAAACACAAATAAAGCTGTAACTCAGTTGTTTTTTTCAATGGTGAGCTAAAAAGAGTCATACTTATTTTGAGCCCTGTGTAACATCTTTGCTTAAAACTTTGACATTAACAGTTGGTGTCAACCAGGTTTGTCTGTTAAAAAATAGATCATGGTTTGCTGGATGCATTTGGATGAAACTCTCAGAAATTCATCATTGACTGTTGAGTGATTAACTTTTGGAGTCAAGCCACTTCAAGATGGCCGGCCACTACAGTTTAGAAAAATTAGACAACATAAATAGGACTTTAACTCTGTCAAACTGAGAGAGAATTTGATGATTCCATATCAGAATTGGAATACTTTACTAATCCCAGGAGGGAAATTGACTTTGTAACAGTTGCTCAATGCAAGGGTATAAAATGAACACAAGGAATATCAATGTAAATAAACAAACATACATGAACCTGGCACAACAGTAAGGAAATTGTCTTTTTAGTAGATTATTTATTTGTTGTAACAATGCTTCAAGGCAATACACCTTATCCTGTTGGAAAACCTATTAATGTCTCTGTTAAATAGTGTCACCTTTGTAAGGAACATGCATTTTGAGCAGCAGAGCTGAGTATGTGGGTTGTGCACATTAAAAAATTGCCAAATCTTCTCTGCCAAACAGATTGTTTTGTTGTTGTTGTTGACACTTGTTTTAAGCTTCTGGTACCCCCAGATGCTGCCAATCAGGTACCCATGAGGTTGTCAAGAAGCAGTGCTAAAAAGGAATAATCTACCAAACCCAAATTAACTTACTTTTTCTTCTAAGTATATATATATAATCTCTCAGAGAGGCATTGCACACAGGCAGAAATAACTTCCAATGGCAATATGTCATGCATTTTAGTGGTTTCAGTCTTTAACTGAACGTGATTCTGTGCTTTTTCTGCATGGCATGGAGAGAGGATGGGTGACATTGTCCAGGATGGCATGTAGCTTAAGTTGCATCCTCCTGTCTGACACCACAGTCATCCAGCTCCACCCTCACAACATCCGTTTGTTGCATCTGTAGACATCCACTACCCTCAGTTTGTTATCCCAGCACACAACAGCAAACAGAAGGACACTGCTCACCACAGTCTCATAAAACATCTTCAGAAGAGTCCAGCAGATGTTAAATGTCCTCAACTTTCTCAAAAAATAAACATGACTCTGGCCCTTCTTGCAGAGGGCATCACTGTTCTAATCTTAGATCATTTTATCGTCATTGAGCACTCCCAAGTATTCATAATTCTCTACAATATCTGCAGTGACCCCCTGAATGGAAAAAGGGGTCACCAGTGTCCTGACCCTTTTCTGATCCACCAGTTCTTTGACTTTATCATGTTGAGCCGTAGGTGGTTCTGCTCGTACCATGTGACCTGTAATCAGCATCATAACTTTTGCTGACACATCCAGCTATTGCAGAGTCATCAGAAAACTTTGGGGGATGACAGGATGACTGTGCTAGTTGGACAAATTAGAACATTGAGCTTAGAATATCCTACAAGATCTCACTAGTTTGACTAAAATGACTGTAACTCCATCCTTTTCATCCAAAGTTGATCATAGTTTAAGAATCTCTAATGAAAATAAGTGGGAGATATGCATGTCTTTAAGGGTTGTTAGGCCTTTAATTAGTGTTTGCTACAAGACGATTCATTTACCCTCAAGTTCACCATGCTAATCTAACCCTTAGATCATTTGGTTTTGTCTGCTTCTGTTCAAATTGTTGTAATAATTGGCACAAGTTCTGCCATATTGCTTTTTATGAAAGTTATATTGTGGTCAGATATCCCCTGACTCAAAGTAACAGGAACACTAGTATGGCTACAGGCTACTGTACACTCTTGCTTGTTAGTGCTCTCTCACACACGGACAGTCCCTGAGGTGCTGGCTCTCACCTTCACAGAGCCTCGTTACCTTAGACTGGGGTGGTAATTGAAGAGAGGCGGATTTGGACAAAGGAAAAAAAAATAATTCTGCTTAAGCTCACTCAATCTCTGGTCTACTTTTAAGCATACTATGCTACATTAGCTCATTCTTGCAGCTCATTCCCCTCAAACCCAACCATGCTCAACACATCTCACCAACTGAAATCCCTACATTCAGAAAGTCAAGCAAAGAGGAAAAAAAATATTAGGGAAGCAATCAATAAGTGGCAAAATAACAAGCAGCAAGCTTTTTTTTTTTCCACTGTTCACAGACCAGTGGGCCTTTCACAGTTTTATTTGTGTCCCATAACTTGACATTTTACAGGGGGGCAGACCAAATCCATGAAGCTGCTTTTCTGAACCCCAGATTGCAGGTGTTCCCTATCTCCCATGCTTCAGCGACACAGGAGCAGCTTCTTTACCTTCGGATTAGTTCCAACTCGACTCAATTTGCCCACACAGAACCAAGAGGTCAATTCCCAGAACAGCTTTGGAAATAAGGCTGCCCAGAATCTTTTTATTTATTTTTTTCATCTCTTTTTCTTGCTTTTTGCGAATTCCTCTGCAGGCAATCTGAACCGCCACCAAGTGCAATGAACAAAAAGCCGCTGTGCGTTTTTTGTCTCAAGGTTGGGTTTAACTCACATTAATTGCCTTTTAATTAGAGTGTTCTCTGGCAGGCATATTGAAGAAATGCTGGCAAACAAAAGGAAATATATATATATTTATATATATTTTTTAAATATACGATTCCCTCCTGAAAGAAAAGCCAAAAGCAACAACAAAAACACAACATAAATACCAACAGGGTTTGCTTGTGTTATCTGCGCAGGAGCTGTCACTTTCTCCCTATCACCCAATTTCTTACATGGAGACGTGCCTCCGGGTCTCTGCTCTGGCTTCTCTATTAAACTTTACAAAGCTTGCATCTTCACAATAGAAAACAACAGCAGAGCACAGCCATCAAACAGTTTTCTTGAAAAGTGCGTGAGATAAAAGGCTCTAAGCTGTCTCACCTGCATAATTTACCATCAGCATGGCAATCCATCAGTGTCCTGCTGTGTGAGGCTGCAGCTGCTGAATATTTACCCAGACAACAGCGAAAGGTTTGAGGACACAGATGTGAGAAATCCTCGAGTGGCACAAACAGTTTTGGACCTGGACCAATCAATAGCGCCATGACAGCTTTCTTATTGATTGCAGGACGGTGATTTTTACTTTGCGTGGTCGAAGCAACAGTGTCAGCTGGCTGAAAAATGAGCAAACTAGGAAGGTTCAGGGGGTTCCTGGAACTTTTCCTTGACAAATAAACATAAAACATGCAAGCAAGAAAAGGTCATTATAATAAAAATTTTCACAGCGCCAACATAAAGCAGCCTGAGATCATAAAAAACGGGATTTGTTCCCAGCCACAGCCAGCCCTGCAGCGGGAACAGAAAGGCAAACTTTGGCGGTTTGCAGGCGAAGCAGCCCGGACCTTATCCAGCCCTGCTGCACCCGAGACAACACGTAGCCTCCTGTGAGTCACTGCTGTGTCACACAAAGGCAGCTTGGAATAAACACTAAAAAAAATCATACAAAATCAGAACATTCAAACTGTGTTTTTGAATTTATCAAAACTAGGTCAAGTGATAGTTTTGTTTTGTGTAAAGCTCTGTGATGTTGTAAAATGAAAATCATTATGAATGTTCCAGTTTTCATGCCCCAGTTGGTAAAAAGCTAGATGTTTTTCCTCTTACAGATGACACACAAAAAGGCCTGTTAGATTGTTGTCCTATGCATATTTAGAGGGTTTGATCATCTCCACTATACAGTATAATATATAAGACAGTGTTTTCTGCTGATGCTATGACTGCAGTGAGCAGGTGGAAGAGTCATTTAGATGATGTGGTGCAAAGAGAGTTCTTCGACTCTGCAGTGAAAACAGACAATCCAATATGTTTAAAAATGCTGTTGACCAGAAACAGGTAAATCAGTTGAGAAAAGGAAGATCAGTGGTGCAGTAATAGTGAAAAAAAAGATGTAACAAAATTTGGCATGAAGATTCTTAAGGCGCTGCACCTTCTGTACATCAAACCACTGAGGGTTTTAGAACTGCTGTGTGGAAGCACTAAGACATTATACCTAAAGTACCCCTATAGAAACAAGAGAGGGGGTGGGGTCAAACTGGTGAGACAGCAACATTCAAAAATTCTAATTAGCATCTATGTACAGTATGAAGTGGCAGCACACTGCTCTTATTATCTACCTCCATCAAAGGTGTGTGTGTGTGTGTGTGTGTGTGTGCACCCATGTTCATTTGACTATAGAGGACTGCATCTATAAACTCACAGGATTTCCATTTTTTTTTATTAACTTTTGGGGTCAATCTAATTCAAGTAGGCTGCCACAGCTAATCAACCTTGGCCAATACAAAAATGGAGATAACTCACTCAATTTGACAGATATTGTGCTAAAATTTTAGATGGTCATTTGGAAGGTTTGGAAGATATACTTCAAGCACTAATAGATCACACCATGAGATACCATGTGACAAGAAAATGTGACATTGTGCATAATATTTTCAAAGCTTCAACAAAACTCTGGCATAAAACGCTACGAGGGATTTAAATTTCTTCAAGCACTGCTAGGCCTTTATTTATTTTGCTCGTTTTGGTGCAATAAAATCTAATAAGATTTATTATACAAATAAATTGAATAAATTCATATATGAGCAGGTAACATACATTGATTTAAAGTAACTACATTCTACACAATATTCAAAGTTTTCCACAGAACTTTGGAGTCACTGTGATTCTGCAGTTTCCAGTTCCAAACTTCTTTTATTGCCTTCATATACCACAATATAATCTCAAGGTGGAGATCTTTACCCTGTTGGGCTCTTCCATAAAACTCAAAACATAAATAAATGTGAGACACAGCTTCTGCTGTGGGGTGCTGGCGACTCACAGCACTGCTGTATTAATAAATAGTAAACGAAATGTCCAGAGTGGCAGTTTAAGCCCATTAACTTTGTCACATTCCTTACTTTGTCATACGTACCTTTGAAAAGCTTAAAGAGGATTTGTTGCCCCATAATATTACAACCTGTTGTATTTTCTATGTCCCTAAATTTACTGTCTTATTCATTTCAGTGACATTGCAGAACCTGATGCTGAAGGTCAAAAGGCCCTCAGTTTCATTATGATCATTACTAAAAATACAAACAGTTTTTTTTCTGGAGATGAATACAGTAACTGAGTTAATTCATTCTAGAGTCACTCAAAGATGTGCTATTAGGTGATAGAGCTCAGTTAGTCTGAGAGAAATCGATACTGAGTTACTGATTACTTCAAATTAATTTTCATTAATTCTCTCCTGTTCAGAATATAAATGCCATTGATCCAAACTGTTGAGTCTCTTTTGTGTCAAACTGTTTATTTTCATCAAGAAACGAATGAGTTCACTTCGTAATTTATTTTGTCTTTATGATTACCCCTATTAAAGAGACAAAAAACCTTGCAGGACTGATTTGGCTTTGTTGTGTAAACAAGAATAGACGAGGCTGATTATCTTGGTGTTAATTTCATTTTAGTTGAAAGAAGAATTTCCTAATGAGCATACAGTTGTGGTCAGAAGTCTACACACACTCATTTTGGTCATATTGTAGATTTAATGATTTATTTGAACAATGCACGGTAGAATGTTTACACTTTCTATGATTTTTTTAAGAACTAGACATAAAAATATAAAATGTATTGTAAATTATCTCTAAAACACACAAAGTTATACATACAGGCTCAAATATATTCATACATTCACCTAAAATTTTAAAGAAGGGGTTATAGAGTTGTTTTTTTTTTTTACTTTAACAAGGCCAAGGAATGTAAGTATCTTATTAGAGATCATGTCTGACTGCAGCTGTAAGTTTTTCTCAGTCACCATAAAAAGATTTGTTTGGCATCTCTTATTGGATTGTCCAGTACTCATCTGTCTCCCTTTGATAAAACAAAATAGGTCAGGATGTTCAGGAACAACCCAAACCAGCAAGACTCAAGCCTACCATTATCTGAAAGCTCTTGGAGCACCAATGTTCTTGTCCACAGTAAAGCCATTAAAAAAAAAAAAAAGAATTGAAATTGAACTTCTGGAACAGCCCTACCAAAACTCTGGCCTCTTGAAAATTTATTGACTATGTTTATAAGTGGGGTTTGTGCCAGGAAATCAACCAGTTTAAATGCTCTCTACCAATTCTTCCAATAAAATTGGTCAAAAAATCAACCTGAAGTCAGAATTGTACCAGTAGCTTGTTGATGGTGACAAAGTTTAGTTGAGTTTCATCCTATGGAGAGAAATTTACCTAAAAGTTATTGTGGTGAATGTATGGAATAAATTTAAGCCTAGTTAATTGAAACTTTTGTATTCAGTTCTTGTTTTTATTCTTATTTGTACAATCAATAAAACCTGGAAAAAAGCACAATTCAAAACTACAGTTCTGAAAATCAATCTGACATTTATGCTCATGATGAGTGCACGCTAACTTCTGACTGCAACTGTACATGCATACTTCATGCAACGTTTTAACTTTGGTGCTTTGGGGAGAAAATGTTAAGTGTTTTTTTCGGTGCACATTTCAAGTCAAAATGACTAATATCTAGCCCCAACAGCATACAAGTCCCTCAATGAGTCATTAAGCAGTCACTGGAGAAAAACTTTCAAAATTATACAAGGAAATCAGGTTATGTCCAATGTGAGTTTGAGGCTTACTTTTATAGAACCAGAAAATCACTCCGGTATTATTATGTTTGTCCTAGAATCCTCTCCCAATCACCACAAAAAAAAAAAAAATAATAAATAAATAAATAAATAATCCCCTCAAGATTCACTGTAGTATTTTTTCTTATCATTTGATTTGTCACACTAGATGAAGATAGTGGTGTATAAAATAGCCAGTTATATGAAATTAAACCTAAAAAGCCATGAAATAAATGTGCAATTAAAAGAGAAAACAAAAGTATTTAGATTCTAAAATCAGTCTGTTCATTACAAAGGCAAATACATCTGAAGAGCCACTCATCCTCTAACAGCATGTTTATTCTCTAAAACGTAGTACCTGTGCAGCCAGTGACACTGTTGTGAAAAAGCCATTACCATCGACTTAGTGAATGCATTACCTGCCTGTGAGCCGTTCTCACAGTTAATCAACTGGTCAGTGTTAATGGAGACATTGGATTCTGACAGAAACACTCAGTGATTGTACAGCTGCAGCACTATACCTGTTTTTTTCTTTTACCCCTCATTTGTTAAATGTTTTAAAAGCAACTCTGGTCAACCAAAGTGATGGTACTTTGTGAGAAACACTGTATAAGTAGCTTCTAAAGTAGGCATAAAGCAATATTTCTAATTGGTAAACATCAAGAGGTTGCAAAATAATAGATTTCTCATGCTTGACATTAGTTTTCTGCTAGCTTAACCTTTATTATTAACTGAGTGTAATTCTTGTAAAATAGAGACTTGTTCTTTATGTTTGATAACAGTAAGTTGACTTGCTTAGACTTACTTTGGTTTTTAGAGGCAACTTTATAATGTACAGAGAGCAGTACATCTAATTCTAAGTCTTCTTATATTTACTGCATAGTATGTTGATGTCCATTGTAAAAAAATGTGCTGAAATCATTCAGTCTTTAGTGTTTCTGTCTGTATTTTATACAGTCTGGTGATGTTGCCATGTAGCTTTAACACAACTGTCAGGGATGATTTCAGCTTTGCTCCTGTAATTCCACTAAGACAAGTTTTTCAAAGTGTCCAAGAAGCAACTCTTCCATCTGCTCTGCTAAAAATAGGTCCCTGGTATAGTTTTGAGAGAACCCAGCAAAAGCTGAATACTGTAGTTGAACTAAGTAAAAAGTTAGGTACAGATACAATATTAAGAATCCAATCAGTTTTTGAAATAAACCCGTTTTTGCAGACTTTTGATCTTTTAACTAGTGCCACAAGATTAGAAATCATTGGCATCACCAAACAACATTTGACAGATCATCAGTAAAATCAGCAGACACAGAGGCTGCCACATCCTCACATTAAATGGCATTAGTACTTCATGGAGTTTGATAGGGGTCATCATGTTGTGGATTTACACTGGGCTGGGTGGTCATATCATATGATTGCCTGACATATGGGGTGTGCAGATGTCACAGAGGGTATGCAGGGAACTAATTGAGATGTAAAAGGCACTCACGCATGTTGTGAAGGCTCTGGTTGCTTAGGACAGACTACATTAAAGGAGGATTATTGGACTGTGTGCCAAGTATTATGGTACACTGTTACATCTGTGCCTGCCTTCCAGACACATCAAGGACCTCAGTGACTTGCATAAAGCCAGGTCTTTGAAATAATGCCAGATTCATCTTCGCTTAATCAAGTCATCCATTCAAAAATGAATTCATTATGGTTCCATTAGTGCAAAGACACACTCAACCATTATGTACAAACTGCTTCAAGAAATATTTTATTCCATCTGCTTTCCGCCTGTTATTGTGTCTCATACTGTGTGTTTGGTGTTTATTTATGTATGATATGTGCTACTGCAAGTCATAAATCTTATTGCCCCTTGGGGATAATAAACGTACCTTGAATCTTGTACTAAACGCTACAGCCCCTTGTGTTTTCCTGAACTATGTCTCAATGATTGGTATCAGCCAGACCAAGGGTTCACCGTTTTATATTTGGGCTGCTGTTAACACCAGAACAGAGACACTTGAGTCTGAATACCCAGACACATAGACTGATAACAAGTGGCTCCAGGATGTTTAGTAATAAATCTTGGTTTTTGCACAAGCACAGATTACCTATCATCCTATTGTCCTTACATTGCATGAAACACTTTTTCTTCAATTAAACATCTAGGATCAGCTTGAACATTAATTCTAGCCAACAGCTAGATCTTTAGGATCAGTTACAACAGATATGGGCCGACTTGCCACAGAAAATAAAAAGACATTGTGTTCCACACTAAATTGCCATTTGCATCTAGAATCAATGTGCCAATCATTACTGACATGACACTAGTGGTGTAACACTATGGTGGCAAGATGATGTCATAAGTCTCGCGAGAGAAAACGAGATCTCGCGCGAGCATGCCGTAACTCTCGCGAGAGAAAACGACATCTCGCGCGCGCAAATTCAATACAAGCAAGCAAAAATTATACCCGCGAGAGGGGAATAGATCTCCGCGAGCGTGAATGGTGATCTGCTTGCGCGCGCAGAGTTTTCCTGCTCGTGCGCACACATTTTCTCCTCTCGTGCGCAGAATCTCTCTGCTCGCGCGCGCACACACATTTTCTCCTCTCGTGCGCCGCTTCCTCTGCTGCTCGCGCTCGGTATTCTTTTGTCAGTTGGTGGGCGGATCCAGTTGGCGTTCTGCTACTACACAT
>JARVJO010000024.1:8058863-8075708 GCA_031762555.1 Cynodonichthys magdalenae
ATAACTGAACATAATTATTTGAAGGTTGACGTTTTTGGTATTAAAAACACTTTTCTTTTATTGGTCGGCTGAAATATGCAAATTTTTTGAGATAGGAATTTTGGGTTTTCATGAGTTGTATGCCAAAATCATCAGTATTAAAACGCTAAAAGACCTGAAATGTTTCAGTTGGTGTGCAATGAATCTACAACATATGACAGTTTAATTTTTATCATTACATTATGGAAAATAATGAACTTTATCACATTATGCTAATTATTTTAGAAGGACCTGTATAACCTCTTCAGTCTCTTCCTGGTTACACCCCTTAAGGTGGTAACTTTTACGTCAGACGTAGAACGTACATAACTCTTGTTTATACAGACAGAAGAACACATTGATAACACACAGACCAACTCTGTCTGTTTTAAACTTACTGCTGCAAAGATCAGAAAGTATAAAATACAAAACTGCATCAAACATTTAATTAATCAATTACAAAATTTCCTTCACCTTGTTAGTTATAATGACAATACAGTATTGAGTTGTTCAAACAGCAGATTTGGTTGGTGTGTCATTATTAAAAAGACATGATTTTAACATCCAAACACACACAGAAAAAAAATCAAGTAGTTTTTGATTGACTGTATTTAGGCTGAGCCCTTTTTTTAGCGACGTTTTAAATTTTATGCACTCTGTCATAGTAAAGAAATTAAAAACACTGTTGAGTCATGAATATTTTATCATAAAGTAAAACATTTTAACACAGTCTACTTTTCATTTCAGCAGTGGGCAGACACTTGAGAAAATCCTGCTTCCACAAGTGTGTTTTTTGGGTTTCAGAAATAAGTGTGTGAGCTGCATTTTAGCAGTGAGATTTTGTGTTTAATTTGTAAATTTCAGACAAAATAGCATTCAGTGAGATGATTGTAGAAGGTGTGGAGGGATTACACTTGCTGCTGATGATTTATTCAATAAAAAGAAATGGATACCCTGTTTTGAATGAGATGTTCTTAGTCAGAGAGGAAGTACACTTAAACCCCCCTTACGCCTTGCATATGTTTTTTTTTTATTCAGGAAGGAGACATTTAGGTGGGGTCCCTTTCAAATATGCTAATTTTGATTCAAAGAAATTTGGAAGATCTGCTCCTTCAGGAAATAAAGGGAAATTACATAAATAGAATGCATGACAGCTGGTGGTTTGCTGTGGAACAGATGTGAAGTTTCTGTAGAACCCAGATGCCAAGAAAAAGGGTCTGTTTGGCTAACAAAGTTAAACTATGCGCAGATATTTTAATCTTACTCATTAGAATTAAGGGGAGAAAACATGGGTTCTAAGTGATGCTACCAGTTAACTAACCTGTCCTAAATCATCACAACTGTAGATGTTTGGTTGCTGTTTCAACCTATTTATCCAGTTTGTTCACTTACAAATTATTGGTACTTTGTGCTGTCATTGTGCTCTAGGTATAGGTAGGTATAGCATTGTAACACAGTTAAATCTAGTGATATGAAGCTTAAATCTGATGTGGTAGTAAGTGAGCATTATCTTCATTACATACACTGAAACACTTAAAGGGACAATATTATGTATCACCCTTAGTTGTTATTGAAATGCTGTTTATATAGAATATAAACTTGACTTCTCATCATATCCGTTTCTAAACACCTTGAAATTGGTCTCTGTCTCTTTAAGAACCTCCTTCCGCTTCTGTCCCGCCCTTTTCAGCGTCATCACAGCCACTTTATTACAGGACTGTTTACTGTCTGAAACAGACTTTGTTGTAATAATTTGCGCTGCGATGCGGAAGCGCAGCATAGTTTACTTGGCATCTGAAAATACATTTCCTCAAAGGTATTTTTAATCTGAAAAAGACTGGAGGGAGAAGTGGTTAGTATTGGAAGTGGTTAGTATTGGAGCTCAGCAGACACGGTTTTCACCGGGTGTTTGCTAGCTGTTGCTGCAGATAGCCTGCAGGAATCTCCGGGCACCCCAAAATGCACTATGCACTCATCAGTCCCAGACTGAGCTGTCTTGTTAATTTTAAATGAACAGTGAACCAAACAGAAATGAAAAGATATTCTTTCTTTTCTGTTTTGGACTAAAGTCTAACAGTTTGTTGTCTGTTTATGCTGTAACAGCTAAATGTGGGTTTGCATGTATATCATGAAACTTTACTTTTTACAAAGTCACTTATTTAGAACACAGGTGTCAAACTCCAGTCCTCAAGGGCTGCTGTCCTGCTTGTTTTCTTGTTTTCCTGCTCAAACCCACCTGATTTGCATGAATGGATGATTAACAGGTTTCTACAGAATTTAAGGAGTTAATTGAAGCATTGAACCAGGTGTATTGAAGCAAAGAAACAAGGAAAACATGCAGGATAGCGGCCCTCGAGGACCTGAGTTTGACACCCCTGATTTAGAACATTCAGAGATGTTTTCAGGAAAGTTAGCTTGTCAAATTAAGCTAAAGCTAGCTGTCACGTTCTCTCCTGGCCACACCTCCTCACTAACCCCCCCACACTTTAGGCCGTACCCCACAGTGTCTCCTGGCACTGCCCACTTTGTTGGCATTTTTCAAATTTGCTTTGGGGCGGAGTTATCCTTTCACGGGGGGGTAAGTTCAACTTTAACAGATGCAAAATTAGATAGAAATTAGAAAAATATCAACATATTAAAGTTATTATTATCACAAAACCATAAAAATAACTTAAAAGCAATATTTGAAGTACTAATGGACCTGCCTTAGGTGCATGTTTATTTTGCTATAACAGATTGTTTTTGTTCTGACAAAATTAATATTTAAAAACATGTCTATACAAATGATAAAAGTATTAACAACACAACTGCTTGAAACCTTTAACTTTTATACTGCCAGATTTTTATTTAAAATGTTTTCTTTTCAATCACTTTTTCCGCCATTACTAGCAGAAAAAAATATCTGGTCTGCCTGCAATGCATTATGGGATATTGTGGCCCGGGTAGGATCCATCAAACCAGTTTTTCAATTCAGAGTAAAGGAAGGACGCATTTGTCGGCCGCATCGGAGAAGTCTTCGGTTTTGGACAGCCTCCGTCGAGGTGCTGTGATGTAAGCAGCCGATGAATTCGGCCTTCGTTTGGACACAGCCAGGGAGGCAAGGAGCTAATCAAAGTAAATAGCAGACACAGCTAATTGGCTTTAGTCAACATAAAAAAATATATAGCTTAGTCAAATTTAGCTAAGGTTTTACATGGTAGCAGCTGATAGTTATTCTCAGTCAAGCACTCAAGCATTTCATTAGATCTCTCATTGAATAAAGTGTAGAGGGGCTCTTGTAACAAAGTGGTAGTAGGGTAGGCAGTTTACGTTGCTGCTTGTTGTGTCACTATGGTGCATCTCATGTGTGATTGTTCAAATGCATATATTGTCACTTTACAGGAATGGGAATGATGGCAATATACTTAGCACAAAATGTACGGAAACTTGCATTTGGTAGATTATTTCTTGTTGTAACAATGCTTCTTGACAATAAATCTTATAGCCACCACCTGACTGGCAGCACCTAGTGGTACCAGAAGCTCAAAACAAGTGTCAACAGCAACAACACAATAAGCTGTTTGGCAGAGAAGATTTGGCAAATTTTTGTTGTGCTCAACCCA
This sequence comes from Cynodonichthys magdalenae, assembly GCA_031762555.1. NCBI lineage: Eukaryota > Metazoa > Chordata > Actinopteri > Cyprinodontiformes > Rivulidae > Cynodonichthys > Cynodonichthys magdalenae. The sequence goes on from JARVJO010000024.1 coordinate 8,062,484, forward strand.
CATACACAGCTCTTCTGATGTTCCTTACAATGTGGCACCATTTAAAATGGAAATTAACGGGCTTTCCAACAGTATAAGATTTATTACCAAGAAGCATTGTTACAACAAATAAATAATCTACCAACAAAACATTTCCTTACTTTTGTGCTAAGTATACATAATACGTATCTGCTGGAATAGAATTTACATGGTTTGCTTAAAATAGCTTTAGCTCTGTCTCTTCTCATCTTAAATTGGTCTAAGGTTTAAACTGACATGCAAGGTGGCAGGCAATATGCATTGTTTTGATGTTAGGCCTATAATTTGTGGGGGTTTTTAAGTTCATCAAAAAAAATATATATATATTTACCCATGTAGCAAAATTTGTCTGCCCCAGTTCTGACCCACACAATGCAGAGTCAGCCCAGATACCACAAAGAATTACCTTTTTGTGGCCCAGATGTAGTTTGCCAGAGGTGGTCTATGCATGGGCCAGCACCAGATAAACCAAAGCACAACTGGACCATTTGTGCTACCATTGCCAGACCTGGCCCACGTCTGGTTGTCAAACCGCCTGCCAGCAGTTTCAGCTTGACATCAGATCCGGCCAACACCAGTCTGCCATGTCAATCAAAACAGTTTTTTAAAACTGTTGTCAGATTTAAACTAATAAGCTGTAATAATTTAAATAAGGTTTTTTAATTGCAATCACTCATATCAAAACAAGAACAAATAACTAGTGGAACATCTCCTACAGGTAAATGCACAGTGACAAATCTGGAAGAATGACACATTTGGATCTGGGAATGGCTGAGCAGGAAAAACGTGCGGGAGATTCATTACCAATCATCTCTGCAGGAAAGGCCCTGGTGACAGTCATTTAAACATCAAGCTTGGAAAGGAATCGTCCATACTTGTCTCTTTAGTCACTCCAAACTTTTGTGTCATTACCTGAAAACTTGGGCTGAACAACAGAACCGGAAGGTGCAGAGAAACAGCTGCGCCTCCACACTGGAGCTGTTCATTCAGCTTAACAAATTAATGACACTCCTCAGTGAATGCGAGGAGGATGTCATTTATCATGTTTTGATGTTGCTCATCATCCCCCTCATCTGTATTATCTCCACTTTAAAAGATGCCTGGCCCCTGGGCTTCTGTTGGCATGACTGCACACACTCCCTTTTTGCTGTACTGGCAGCTGCAGTCGATCTAATGTTTGCTCTCTCAGGAACATTGGGCGCAAATGCAGATGGAAATTTTTAGCAGCACACTGACAGCAGATGAGTTTTTAATGAAAAAAATGTATAAGTATAGATTTTGTTATACACATATTTTTTTGCTTACTTGTGTCATTTGGGTACTGGAGCTTTTAATGCACAAACAAAACCAATATTCTGCGGAATTGATAGATCATCAAGTTTGTTATGCAAATGTTCAAAATGTATTCTGCCTTCTTTAAAGATTAGCTTAAAGCAGTGGCCCTGATTGTTTGAAGTGGGGTTCTGTAGAATGTTTATGAGCAATCAGTATCTTACCTGTTGTTGCCGTCTCACTGAACAGCTTCAGCTTAGAAAAATAAAGTTTATTTTGAACAAATAAACAAAACAACGGCTAGTTCAAAAAAACACCATGACAAAAGCAGTCAACTCTCAACAGATCCAAGCTGTTCAATCAATCAAACAATTTTATAACTGCAGTCCATTTTATGCTTTGCTGCTATCCTGGCAGAAATATACATATTTAACTTGTATTTAATAAAAGCAATATTTTCCAAATTAAGTTTTATGTAACATTTCTTAGATATAAGTTTTTCTACATGGGTTTTCTTGATGTCTATCTCGAAATACTATGTCAAAGTGTAGTTAAGTGTATCTCAGGTTTTACAAACTCTACTTAAATAATCTTGGTATCAAAATAAAGCTAACACTTGGGAGATTTTATCAGAAGTGTAAGTATTAAAAAAGCTGCTGGTGTTTTAGAAATACAGAGGATGGAACAGAATTTATTTTTAGAATTGTTGCATTAAAACCATAATAAGGATAAAAACTCAGGGAAACCATAAATCCCTTTGTGGACATTACCTGTGCAAAGATCCATGCTGCTAAAATAAACTGGACCAAAGTTACAGCGGTTTTAGTAAAAAAATTATTTGGTATTTTGTCATTCTGCACAGGACAGACCATGTTGGTACCACAAATAAATGTTAAGAAATCTTAAGTTTTTCATTAGAAAGTTAATTATTTTTTCCTACCTGCCTGAAAACACTTGTTATTGAATGTTTGTTCTTTTAAAAAGTTATTTAAACATTTATTTGTCACCACATATGTTTTATATAAAATAATGAGTAAATTATTAATTATATTTGACTTCAGTTGGACCATATCCATTCAAAATCAGGTAAAAAAAACTCAACACACTTTACAACATATTTTGATACCTGCTTTGACTTGCTTTTAAAACAAAATGTCAAAAATCTTTTGGATGGATTTGCAATGATGCCATTCGGTACAGTTTGTTTACTTTCTGATTCAACTGCTTGACGTTTGAACTGTGTTTGAGGGATGTAAAAATAGCTTCCATGAGCTTTTAGCCAAGAGTTTTGGGTTTCTGTTGATACCAAACATGCCCAGGTTCAACTGACAGATCTTAAGTTTACTGAAGTTAAAAAAAATTGAAAACAGGAAAAGCTGTTTTGCTCAAGAGGTTATTGAAAAATTCAAACTTAGTTTTCTTGGCTTGAAAGTTGGCCAGCTGTCACAAGAAGAATGTGACAAAAAGAGAAACTATAAAACTATTTCACATTTAGACTATTACTTTTTGGGGCTGGATAAAATGTCAACATGGTCCAGATTTGGCCCACAGGCCTTAACTTCGACACTTGTAGTGCAGACACAAATATGCAGATATTAAAAAAAAGCAGCTTCTAAATGTGCGGCTGCAGCTTACGAGTCTTTTGGTTGCACTCAGAATTCAAAGAAGCTCAAACATTTTTTTTTTCTTATTTTTTCAATTTGAAGTTGCTAACTCTTCTCCAACAGTCACAGCCCAGTGAGATACCTGAAGCAACCCACTTTGCTCTTGGCCCCATTTGAACCAGCTCTTAGTGTGTGAATCAAGACAGACTTAAACTCTGTTTCTCCAAACTGAAATTGTTCGCAACCTTTCCACAGAACCACACTTTAAAAGATCTGAACTATCATTTGAGAGCAACACTCTGCTTTGACTCTGATAATCACAGTTCCTGGATAACACTTTTGAGGAGTACTAAACACAAAAAGTAGACGAAGCTCACAGATATTTGCATTGAAAGTTTAAATTCTTATTTAATTCCTAATTATTTAAAGAATTTGAACAGTATGATGCCTCGGGAAGAAAGAGTCAAACGTGACAAAGTTCTAAGTCACTGAAACAGAAACATAAACACTCCAAATTTTATTTTATTAAATTTTTTTCTAATTTTCAAATCTCAAGCTGTTTGCACAAGATAGAAAACATCGCTTGCAGTAATAGTTGCGGTTATTATGCTTCATAATTTGAGGATCGGTTCAAGGTTTATGACCATTCATCCAGTAATTGGCGACAGTTTAACACCACTCCCCCTCATCACACACATAAATAAAGACAGGGACAATAATAACGACTTAGCTGAACCAAGACATCTAACATATCACCTATAATTTCATTCACTTCTTTGGAATCCTCAGCATTTCCTTGTTTTGCTGCTGACAGTGTGAGAATCTCATCAGGGACATTTGTTCAACGTTTTGTGACAATTGTCAAAGTATTTCTTAGAATTCGTGTAGCTGTGTCAGAAAAGGGCCACCTGTGAGACACAAACAGTCCAGAGGGTCTGACGATGGGGGCATGATGCAAAATCTATTTCACTAAATTACATATGGTTTCATCAGTTTGCATACCTATAGAAAAACTAAACCAAACAATCCAAAATGAGAAATTAATAAAAAATAAAATAAACACAAGGGAAAAAATTGCATTTGAGCAATTCTAACTCATGACACAAGTCTCGAATAGAGATATGAATTGGCAAATTTATTTTGTCAGGATGATTAATTGCGCTTGTTTTTGACAGGAACGCTCTTTGTTTCACAAACGTAGCTCCAGCGTTTTAGATTCAAGTCACAGCGCTGCCTTTTGTTTAAAACAAACACCCAGAAAACGTACAACAATGACGCTGATGAGCAGGAGTGGCACACCTGCAGGCCTTAATGAGAAACATGACACAACATTTGTTCTCCAGTTTTTCCAGTTGCAGGTTTTCAGAGCTGAGCTGAACATCGATGTGACAAAATAGTTTACTGTTTCTCCCCTTTTTTTAGCATCAGGACTTGAAGAGCTGAATTGTACAAGAGCTTTTGTGCAAAAAAAAAAGAAAATATTTTTCTCATGTTGCACCTGCACCTACTTACAGTTCAAACACAGCATAAAAAAAATGTCAGCACAAAAACAACAAAATCTATCTTCAAAGTATTGAAGTAAACTTAATTCCAAAAATCAATTAATGACTTTTTTATGACTGAAATGATCATCTAATTTCCATAAATTAATGTTTAGAATTATTGATGAGTGTATAACACAGTTCAGCTAATGTAAACAGTGTTTAGTTATGATTTGGAATAAATGTGCAGTCATGCACTCCTTGGAAAGGATTTATAATCTTCACCCTTCAGCGGAAATACCAGCAGAGCTATCGTTTGTTTTTCCTTCTCTCCCCAGTGCACTATTTACCAGCTGGGAGGAAGTAAATCTCTGCATATTAATCAATTAATCAAACAACAACCCACAATTCACTGAAGACTCCTTAAAACCATACAAATATATTAATTATTGCAATGAATCAAACAAATCACTTTCACTTAAAAACTGTAACCTTAAAGGATTAAAGAAATACAAAGCTTAATTTGTGCAGGATTTCCTTTCCTGTAGCGTGGACTGAAATGTTTTTTTCTTGGGAAAAAATCTGAATTATAAACAGCCTGCACTTTTGACTTCATACTAGGCTTCAAACTTTATAAAGAAATAGGTTTTATTTTTTTTTTTGCAAAATACACAGGCAATGATGGCTTGAAAAAAAAACTTCATTGCTGTGTTATAGTACCATCATCATTATCAGTGGGAAACTTTGTGAAATTCAAACCTGGTACAAAGTTTGTTCATAGCAGATACACAGTGTAAAAAAAACTTGAAAATAAGATCAGAGTAATAATTAAAAAAACACTGTGCAAAAATAGCATTGTTATGCAATGCTGAAAGTTCTGCCGCCCTGTGCCATGCAGAACGGTATATTTACTGAAAAAAGAAAAAAAACTGATAGAAATTAAGGAGGATACTAGATACTCTATAGTGGTCCTGGTCAGTTCTCTACTCTTGAATTTTTTAGAGACATTCTAGTTGATTACTACAAAAACACTGGAATATTTATTCTGCATCATTTGTGCTACAGAGCAGGATGATATTTTAGTGATGCAACATCCGGTTAGTTTGGGATTTTCAGAGTCACACAGATGGTTCACTTTTTCCAGCACCAGATTAAGCTCCCTTTTCCAACTCTCTTCACTGGAAACTTAAACTGCTCCAGACACGGCCAAGTCACAAAGTGACAAGTGCAGCTTACAAAAAATACATTCTAAAGCTATGCATCTCAAGTCCACACAGATACATAAAAATCTGATATTTTTTAATTGTCTCCTTGAAAAGCATTCTGTTTATTCTCACTAAATACTTTCATAGATTAAAAGGTGCAAATCACAAAGAATCTATGTTTCTAAAAAAATACCCCAGCCAGAGCACCTGCTAACAAAATTGTTCAGAACTAAAATAAAATGGCAATTTGTCATCTTAAACAAACACCACAGTCTTATTTAAAATAAAAGGTGTATTTTAAGCCTTATAAAAAGCTAAAAACAGAAGCACATTATTAAAAATGACAAAACTTTATTAGCTAATAAAGGCAATGCAACTTTATTTATATAGGGCCTTTTGGCCAGGGGGAAATCAAAGTGCTTATACATAAAAGTTGATATTAAAATAAACAGATTAAACAAAACAAACAAATAAATAAAATAAAAACTTTTTTTTTTACTTCGTTTTAAAAGAGCTCAGGGTGGGAGCAGTCCTGAAGGGAACAGGAAAGGTTTTTCCAAACTTTTGGTGCATAAAAACTAAAGGCTTCTTCAGCGTGTTTTGTTCCCACTCTATGAATAGATAGGTTTGATTCAGATGATCTTAAAAATCTTAATAGTTTATAGCAATGAAAAAGATCAGAGATATAGGGTTCTGACTAGTCAGTGCTTTGTAAACCATTAGCGAGATGTTAAGGACATCAGAACTGAATCCTTTTGTTTTGGTAAGGACTCTGGCAGCAGCATTTTGAAGAAGCTGAAGTGGTCTTATTGTTTTTTTTTTATTAGTCCTGTGAACTATATTTTCATAATTCTGTTGTGGTCATCAAATTCTGGCTTATATTTTAGGTGATATTATGTTGTCTTTATGATCAATTTAATGCGGTTGTCAAGATTCAGGTGAGGATCCACAATCACCCCTAGATATTATAGTAATAACAACAACAAAAACTTTAAAAAATTGCACTGTTTAATAATCAAACATTACAACAAGTTGTTCATGAGAGTGGACTCTCAGAAGAAACTTCTGTGAAAATTTTGGACTGTTGCCGAGAAAGACAAGTCAATTTTAAAATTTTTATTTGATTTTTTTGCACTTGTGGTTTCTGGTCTGACATTACTGTTGCCTTATGGTCATAACAAATGTGAGTTATGTTCTGCTGCCCTGCAGCTGTTCTTTTATTGTGACACATTATTTGTAATTGTAATAACAAGCTGTTGCACGACTCCCACAGTATGACTGTCTTGTGTCTTAAAGAGCTGTTTCTGCTCAGCATCTTGGACTGATTCTTACTGAGATTTTACTTTTATAATCGTTGATGGTAATGTTTGGCTGTTGCATCAAATGTAAAAATATAGTGTCAATGATTTTTATCTTTTACATATTGTTCAACATTTATCTTAGGAAACTGACACTGAGGACAATGTAAATTATGTAATAGAATTGTTTTAATCATTAAAGCATCAGACTCTGCGCAAGCATTAACAAATGTTTTTTTTTCACTTTAAAAAATAAATGTCAGCCAGAAATTGATGTGATTTGTAAAATTAGAAAAATAAAAGTTTGTACGTAAAAGCCAGACCAACAAATTCCCTAAAATTTTTATTATTTTCCCCAAAATAAAAAAAATGCACTATGGTGTTTTGTTAACTGAACTGTTTGTTCACCTCCAAACTTTTTATCAAAAATTCAAATATACTCTTACCAGCCACTTTATTAGGTACACCTGTCCAACTGCCCATTAACGCAAATGTCGAATCAGCCAATCACTTGGCAGCAACTCAATGTATTTAGTCATGTAGACAGGGCCAAGACGATCTGCTGCAGTTCAAACCGAGCATCAGAATGAGGCAGAAAGATGATTTAAGTGACTTTGAACGTAGCATGGTTGTTGGTGTCAGATGGGCTGGTCTGAGTATTTCAGAAACTGCTGATCTACTGGGATTTTCACCCACAACCATCTCAAGGGTTTACAGAGAATGGTCCGAAAAAGAGAAAATATCCAGTGAGCAGCAGTTCTGTGGGTACAAACGCCTTGTTGATGCCAGAGGTCAGAGGAGAATGGCCAGGCTGGTTTGAGCAGATAGAACGGCAACAGTAACTCAAATAACCACTCGTTACAACCGAGGTCTGCAGAAGAGCATCTCTGAATGCTCAACACCTCCAACCTTGAGGAGATTGGGCTACAGCAGCAGAAGACCACCCTGGGTGCCACTTCTATCAGCTAAGAACAGGAAACTGAGGCTACAATTCACACAGGCTCACCAATATTGGACAATAGAAGATTCTAGAAGATTGAAAGATTGTCTGTCTTATTTGTTTCTATGTGTGGCCCTGTGATGGACTTGTGACCTATCCAGGGTGTACCCCGCCCCTCGCACTGACTGCAGGATATACCAGTGACCCCCTCCCCTTTACTTGTGAAAAACAAAGTCAGTAGTGCAAATAAAGTGTAATCAAAGGAATCAGTTCTATCATGCTAGTATCGATGTGATACCAATGCTCATCTTGGTATCAATCGTATCAAAATGCTCACAAATAATGCAGGAATTGTGCAAACTCTGTTGGGCTAAAGTTATCTCCACATGGTCCTGACACAGTCCCATTACATACTGTGGAAAAAGAAGGTTTCAAAGAGTCAAAACAATGGAGAGCCTCTATCTGATGCCAAGTTGCAAATATTTTGTCCAAATAGCAATCCCTGTGTACCAAGATCACTGAGGAAATGTAAGTCATTGGTGACACTGCGCTGAAAATTGTATCACTTCTAGACAGCCTGTAATATTTGTGTGGACATGACAGTTTAGTCCACTACACAGGGTTTGTCCACTAAACTACCAACTTTACTGCAGTAACTTTCCTCTCAATCAGTAGTATGCATGGAATGAAAAATACAGTGATATTGTAATTATTAAAACTATACTGTGGAATAAAAATTTGGTCATACTACCCAGCACTCGTTTGGTCTTCAAAATGTGACTGCATTTCTCCACCTTGGGTTTTGGTCAAGATTAGAACAATAAAAGTAAATTTATTCATATTCAGTTTATAGCTTCAGTTGTGTTTAAAAAATATGTTTAAAAAATGTTTCTTGACAGCCTGTTTCTTTTTTTTCATTTTAACTGGCATATGCTAATTTGTTGTATGCTTTACATTCATCCTCCGCTAACACGCACAGCTTCTTACACTTCAAACATTTTAGGCATAAATTTGTACGAAGAAAAGCAATGACTCCATTAACCGAGCCTTTAGACAGTTCTGCAGATAAATCTGAGTTATTCAGCCCTGATGCTGAGGTGGACTGGCAGTGGATCTCATGCAGGTAATGTACCATTAGTAAGTGGCATCCATCAGTAACATGCCACATTTACCAACAACACATTTCAATAAAAGTCGTCATATGGAGAGTGATAAGTGAAACGCACGACTGACAACTTCTCCTGTGCTCTAATGTGAGTTGAACAGCAACACAATACTATTTAAAGGGCCATGTTTCAAAACATGATTGACATATTCAACAGACGTGCAGATACTCTGACAAATTCTGTTTTTTTACATCCTCAATTTACTGTTCACCTCAGCAACCAATAACATTTGAAATGTGGTATTTGCCTTGTCAAGAATATGACAGTGATGTTTTTGAGGACAGGTTCTGCTGGTTATGGCCAAGTTAGCACCTACAGTAAGTTTAAATCAGCTGAGGGACAACTGGTTCTGCTGTTTGTGTTATGAATCTATTGGTAGTTAAATGTTTCTCTTTCATTTTCTTCATGATGGACACTTTACTTGTAAATTTGATGAGCTGGTAATTCTGAAGTTGCCAGCAGTACCGAGCCTGTGTGTTTGCCTTTGTCTGCACTTTTTGTTCTGAGCTCTTAATTGAATACTTGTTTGTCTTCCTTATAGCAAAGGTCTTGCAATTTTCCCCTGACCTAAAGATAATGAAGCTTTTCAGCCTACAGGACAGAGAGTAGCTGGATTTCTGTCTTGCTTTTTAAATTTAAATCCACAATAATAATAAAGAACCACCAAATTGTTACTTTTAAATGCCACATTTTCTAACTTTATTTAGACAGTTTTTTTCCTTTGCAAATTGTGGATTATTTTTCTGTTTTGCCTAATTACTTTTTTGGGAATGGGCATATGTGTCAGTTTTCACATTTTTAGACTATTTGTTTCATGGAAGTTGGAAAAGGGGCAAATATTAATTAGTATTAAGATGTAAATAAGCAATGTCAGCAACTGATTGTAGTCATTAGTAACAACAATAAATATGAACAATAGTGATGTCCCAATACCAATAAACATTATTTTTAAAATTTGTAAAAATGATGGTATCAGGCCCAATACCATAATTTTTACAAATACTCATAGAAAATGCCCTGATTCTCAGTACCATACAAATATCATTAATGATATCAATATTCATTTGAATGTGCTACAGTTAACATTTCCAGCTAAAAGTTTGCCAATTCCATGTCTAAGAAAAGCATAGAAAGGACATTGTTGAAAGAAAATTTTATTTGTTATTTTTATTTATTTAAAAACTTTGCAACAGTGTACATCATGTTGTATGTTTGATTTGATCTATTCAGAGGAGCTGTTCTAAACAAAAAAAATGTGTTTTTGAAGTCATATAAAAAGGTTTAAAGGACACCTATTATGCAAAATTCACCTTTTTACATGTTTTTATGGTTCAATTTGGGTCTGTACTACTTCCAGAAATAGTCCAAGCGCTAAAAAAAAATGCCCAGTTTTTTTTTTTTACGTCAGACGCAGAACGTAACTAACTTCTGTTTATACCGACAGAAAGAACACATTGATAACACAGAGATCAACTCTGTTTTAAACTTACTGCTGCAATGAACAGAAAGTGTAAAATATAAAACTGCATCAAACATTCAGTTGATCAATTGCAAAATTTTCTTCAGATTGATTTTAATTTGTTAGAAGCAGTTTAAAGATTTCTGCAGGTGTGGTGTAACATTACTGATAACCTGTGTTTAATGTTCTGTAAGCCCTGAACACATTCAGAAATACACGTCTGGTATGATGGAGCATGTAGACAGAGATGCTAACCTGGTGCTGCTGCTCTGTGTCTCTCAGCTGACTTTAGTCTTGCTGGTCTCGGCCCCTCCACCACAGAAAATATAAGTTTAACTCATTTGGCTGCATCTTGCATGAACTTTTTCCTCTCTTAATTTCTCTGCTTCATCTGCATCTTTCTTCCTAACATGTTTAATAACTTCAGCCGCTCACGTTTCGTTTTCCTCTTTTTTTTATGTGGGAGGGGGCACACACCGGCTGCTCAGAATGCTGACCTCCCACTCCAGTGGAAGGTTGGTCCAAAAATACGGACTGGATAATAACCTGGCCTGTCTTTCTGTGTAACACCAGGGGTTGTGGTGAAAACATGGGGTGGATTTATATCAATACATGTATTTTTCGGATACGTAAGTGGAACAGAGTTAATTTTTTTTTTCTTCATTTTATATTATCTCCCCCCCAGCCTTCTGAGGCTCTCCCAGTACCCCCTGGCAGCCACGGCCCCTGCTTTAGGAACTACTGTCCAAATTTGTTCTAGGACCCCCATAGTAGGTCACCTTTAAGTTCTAATTCAGTAAGTGCTTGGTCTCAGTACTTGAGTACCCAAACTTAAATACTCATACTCGTACTTGGTTTGAGAAAAGCTGTTATCAGGACACCCCCTAATGAACATAAACATTGTTTGAGGAACAAATACAGGCAGAAGTTCACAGAACTGTTTGCTCAACTCTACCCAGCATGTTTTGTCAGTCTGATCTCATTTTTTAATATGCTGCAAGGTATTTTAAAAAACAAATATCTGTCAAGTGTTTACAGTCCTTTCTCCCATGAACAGGAACACTTTCATCATGCAAATGCGTGACATAATTGAATTAGTGGATGCCTATCACTGTAGATCAATTTCATTTCAATCATTTTGCTAGAGCCACCCTATTCCCTGTCTTACCTCTTCATAATTCTTCAAAGGAAAGTTGTTTTTCTGATCCAATATAGCAGATGTTCTGAGTATTTTTAATCAATCAGACAATAAATGTTTTGTCGTTAATGACTCAATGTGTGGGATTTATGGAAACATAAAAATAAAACAACACCCAGCAAAGTAATATATCAAGAAAGTTTGAGATGTGCGTGTTATTTCGTCTTACAATACAGCATGATCTGTCTTTTAGATAATCGCAGAGACAAATAGAAATAGATGTAAGTCATCCACTTTTTTTGCCCCTAAAATATTTCCTATCCTATTCCCCAACCTTCCCCACCAAACTTTAACTTTGCACACAATATAAACGGAAAAATAAAACTGAAGAAATAAAACATCAGTTATACTTTAATTCATGGTCGCAGAGGTATTACAGAAGTTCAGATAACAGCAACTGTTACTCAGGCAGTTCTTTGACTCAGCACGCTGTCGTTGTTGGAATTTAAATCCCTGTTGGAGATGAGATCTAAACCTTTCAAACGCAGCTGCGGAGGCCCTGCTACTTCCATCATTTAGAAGTTTCCAGACTCAAATGATTCTGTCTGGGAAGTCCCATTAGCTCGGATACGCTTGGGATATGCAGCTTAGGGGATGGATGTCCTGGAGCCCAGGGTTACTTTCATCCAGCGGCCAGTTCTTTTAGCCTGAGGGGGTTTCTGTGTGAACCATCAGTCCCATTCAAAGGAGGTGGAAGGCCAGTAGTGCTGCCATGGGAATCCCACAGCTCAGCTTAACCCGAAGCAAGATAAGAATGATAGTCAGCTTTACTAAATATTTCTTATGCTGTCTTATTACAGCACTAGTGTTTAAACCAGCACGTGTGCGAGTGTTTATCAGGCTTAAACACTTCCTACACCTTTTCTCTTCATTTTAGTTATAGTTTTAGGCTTTATCTAATGTTTCTTTTTAATTATATTTCTCGATTTTGGCAGAGCTGAAACTTTTATACCTCCTGTATGTAGCCGCTGTTTCACCGGCATCTGGATATTCTCATGGGCCAGCATGAGATTCAGATTACCTCAACCAAAACTACCAATGTCATTGTGTTAAAACGAAATGGCTGTGGCAGTGTTTAAGGTTGTCGTCTTGGAACCGGTTGGTTGCCAGTTTGATCCCTCATTCCAGCTGTCTCAGTTGATGTGTCTTTGGGCAAGACACTTGACCCCCAGTGCCTCTGATGTGTGTCCCATTAGTGTATGAATGTGATTAGCAATGTTAGTCTCCATAGATTGATTTATACCTGTTAGGTTTGTCGAGACCTTATAGAGTGCTGAGTGAACGGGTAAATGAGGGCACAGATTGTAGTGTGAAAAGCTTTAAGTATTCTGTTTGGAGAGAAAGGCACGAATGAAAAAAAATGTATGTTTTAATGACCTTATTATAAAAAAATACTATTACTGCTGCTGCCTAAATGTAATTATAATCTAATGTAACATATAGTTATTTATTATCATTTTAATTTTGATGCATGTAAACACATATTAGGATCGTAATCACAGATGAATGTGTAGCCCACATAATTTAAGTGCCTTTAAATACTGCCCTTATTAAAGAAAATGCTGTTGTTTTTGCTAATTAATA
>JARVJO010000024.1:8084846-8096794 GCA_031762555.1 Cynodonichthys magdalenae
CATTAGGTCCCCACAAGTAGGTGTGTATGCCAAAAACACTGTCCCACATTGTAGGGAATACCAGCCCGCACACACACTCACCCATACACACACACACACACACATATATATATATATATACATACACACACATTCAGTGACAAACGCAGTCTAGAACAGAATGTATGTCAGAAACCCCTGGATCTGAACTCCTAATTGAGTGCAGTTGTGAGCATGCATGTATATACAAGGTTCCTCCAATGGAATATTTAAAAATTATTGTGGAGGACCACGGACCTGACCCCCCAGGCCCGAGGGAGACATGATGAAGACGGAGAAGAGCGGACCATAGGAGAGAACCAGGAGAGCCTCCCCAGCGACCCCACGCAGTAATCCCCCAGCGCCAGCAGCAACAAGCTCATGGGACCTGCTGTGCCGGAGAAGGTCCGGCCATGGACACAGAGATCCGGGTCCCCAGGGTGCACCACCCCCCAGCCAAGGCTCGACAGGGCCAGAGACCCCAAGCCCCACCAGTTAGTCACCAGATCAAGCCGGCCCACGCCCAAGCACCCATACACTAAGAGCCACCAGCACACCGGCAGGCAAAGGCATAACCCACCAGAGACCAGTGTGGCAGGAGTGCGAGGCCCACCACCAGCAGTGGGCCCCAGAGGGGGCAGCCCAAGTCCCAGCCTTACAAATATCCAAGCATATGTACACAGACACAATCACACAATCCCACCCTCATCCTCACATCCAGTCATTGAAAGACACACAAGATGGACGCCATATCCCACTCACCCTTCCCATACACACTCTATACCCCCCAGGTCCAGGACATGCGCCCACCCCCTACGGAGGGCAGCCCACATCTGAACCCAGGAGGTAGACCCATTCATTCCGGGGTGGAGAACATCAGCTGCACCAGGCCGACCGGCCAGCCCTCCCCGCCGCAGCAAAGCCATGCCCCCAACCTTCCCACACACGCTGCCAACAGCCAAGCACACACGCCTAGCCAACCACCCGCTGGACTCCTGCAGCAACCCCAGACCTATGGCATCAAGGCATTTGCACCCACAGAACTGCCACTCACTGGATATTTTCTCTCTTTTGAACCATTCTCTGTAAACCCTAGAGGTGGTTGTGCGTGAAAATTCCAGTAGATCAGCAGTTTCTGAAATACTCAGACCAGCTCATCTGGCAGCAACAACCATGCCACGTTCAAAGTCTCTTAAATCACCTTTCTTTCCCATTCTGATGCTTGGTTTGAACTGCAGCAGATCATCTTGGCCATGTCTACATGCCTAAATGCATTGTGTTGCTACCATGTGATAGGCTGTGTAGTGGTAACCACAAGGGGTAAGACAGGTCCACCAGTCTTTCACCCTGGTCTCAGAAGTCCTCCACAAAGAGAGACAGAACTTTGTTCTTGCTCATGCTGAGTTTAGACCTAATGGTCATTTTAATCTTTAAAACGGACATTTTATTTCCTTTAATCCATTAATAACAAAATAATAATCTTCTTTAATTATCATTTTTATTTTTTCTTTTAACTAAAAGTTATTACCACTTGATAAATCAAAGACTAATATCAAGGTTACTTAATGAAAAGAATAACAACCTTTCTTTTTATTTTACTTTATAAGAAAAGAAAAACACAAAAAGAACTTTATTTCAATGTTTCTTTATTTGTTGTATGCAAATCATTGTTCAATCAATAGTTTTTTTATCAACAGTAATCAACAGTTTATTAACAGTAATGTGATTATGTTTTTCTTTTTATTCCTTCTTTTATTACCTATATCGCTATGATTTAGTTATGTTTTCATGGAATGCAAATGTTCATTTGTGTCTGAGTTTTATACAAAGATCTCAGGTTTTATTTTGTCTTAAATAGTTCACGTCTCAACTGGACTGAGCTAAAGTTTACTTGGTATTCATCTTGCCAAAGACTGAAAATAAAAACAGAACGATCTGACATTGTTTTGTCTGTGTAACGTGAAGATATTCACAGATTTATCAGCATGCTGGAGAGGCAGTTTTCCTAAACTAAATATTTCTTTTTTCCCCATCTGTTTTACTAATGTCAAACTAGTGGGCGGTCCAGCTAGGAACCTTGTCTCTTTTAATTGTAACCCGTCGGACTGTGAATAGCGACAAACCTCAAGAGATGAGCAGCTCCGTGCACACGGAGATTGCTAATGGAAGGGAAGATCTGAACTCATATGCCAAGGAGTCAGAAATTCCCCTAGATTTACAGTAACTTCAGCCGTAAAATCAACTTCTGAGCTTAATGCTCCAGACTGCATTTTTATTAAACTTCCATGGGAAGTATTTTATTTTTTTATTTATTAAAGAACAGACCTGGCGTGCATTCCATGTGGTGTTTGACAGACGCTTTCGGAGAGGACTGGAGTTTTGCTGATTGAGAGAAAACCCTGACGTATTTTTCTTCTCATCTGGTGAAGTCCTCTGCCTACCTGAAGGAGCGGAAACAACTTGGAAAAGTAGAAGCTGTTATGATATAAGTGTTCTAAGCTGTCCAGCTTGAAGTCACCGGAAGCAGGCTGCCCCAACTCTGGTTAAACTGTTAAAGTTAATTCCACTCAACTAACCCACATTTCCCTCCTAACACTTTAACTGTCTGCCTACCCAGTTAAGTTAAAGTGCCTTCAAACATTCTGGTTTAACTCACATCTGAAACCTGAAGTTTGCTGTTTCTGTTAAAGTTATTAGATTAATGAGAAGTTAAACGGACACGTTAAGATTCCTGTTGATCTCTTCTGATTGCCTATAAATTTTGTACGTAAGTGATTTGTTTTGATTGTGTAAATAAATGATCTTGTTTATTATTAGATCAAATTGAAATCACTTGGTCCAGAATTTTTTATTGTGTGTTGAAATACACTAGGAGATACACCAGAAGGTACATCCCTTGAAAAAGAAAGAATCCATAATAAATTCCTCATAAACCTTATGTTTAGAGAAGTGTAAGGAAACACTTTATACTTGTTTCCCATTACAGCTGATTCGACATTTGCGTTAATGAGCAGTTGGACAGGTGTACCTAATAAAGTGGCCGGTGAGTGTATGTGTATGTATTCTGGTTATGTTTATTAAACATGCAAAGGATTGAAGAATGGGAATGTTACAGCATACTGTAGCATAAGTGTGACATGTGCTTTATTACTGTGATATAACTGCCTCGTTGGTTTGTTGGTTCTTGTCCCAATGACAATCACAGGCAATCACGTCACAGGTATACATTATCTGCTGCTCTGTCAAATGATTGTACAATTGGCATGGATTACACAGACATTCTATGGTAATAAGAAAAATATGGTTTTAAAGCAAATTTCGATATATTCAACTTCAGGATTCACAGGAAAGTTCAGGTGAAACATTGGCTGGAGGGTTGAGGTCTACTACAGACTTAAAAGGTAAACAGAATTGTTAAAAAGGTCACTATCATGTGACCGTATCCAACTGGTACCAAAAACTGTTGTGTTGACATTGTTGGAACTCTTACAAAGCTGCATATACTCCAACATAATTTGATTTAATGCTGCATAGAACACTAAGGATAATACTACTGATACACAGCTGTTTGGTAAGTGATGGAAAATAAAAACAAACAATAGCAATTCCTATAATGTATAAAATTGCTACAAAAACATTACAATATTGTGGCAGTGCATACAGAGTATTTGTTTAACATAACCCTGTTGAATCAATAATACCTAACTTTCATTCTAATGGTGAATAAGTGACATTTCAAAGTTGCTACATTCATAATACGCAGGTTTTTTACATGACCTATAAATCCATGGCAACCTGGCATTGTTGGAGATCATGCTATGTTTGCTAGAGTATCAAAAACATAATAAGGCAATGTTGTAATTTTATTTACTTACAACCACTCAATTTCAGTAAGCTGTAGAAACACAGGTGTGAGTCAGATCTGGTGTCAAGCTCGCACTGCTGGCATGTCAAGGGGTTTGTTGACCGGATGTGGCCCAGATTTGGCAATGGCACTGTTTTTAAGATGGCATACCACCAATGGCCCAGCTGTGATTTGGTTTATGTGGTGTTGGGCCATGAATGGACCACCTCTGGCAAACTACATTTACTAAAGGGTCGCCAATCTTTGCGGTATCTAGACAGTATGGGCCAAAACTGGGCCAGACAGATTGTTCTAAGTGGGTAGGCAGATGTGCAGAAAGTGGTATTAAAGCTTTGAAATCAATGTTGCACCAAAAGTTGATTGGTTTTTTTCCCCATATTGAATCTTCACTTTGCACTGTTTTACACAATTCAATCTGCATCTATGTGATGAGGGACAGATGGATGTCTGCATTAAGTCTGACAGATTTAGAGCACAAACACACAGACTAATGCAATCCAAGTGATGTAAACAGTGTGTTTATGTTTTTTCTTTGCTCTTCACAGTTCAATAACCAAATGGAAGGACAAAGAAAGCAAAAGTGCACACCACTAGCACTGCTACAAACCCTTCTCATTCATTTAAATCAATTTGCTGCTTCTGCCTCGATATTTAATAACAGACAGCTGGCATGAGTGACATTTGATAATTCCTGCTATTTGTTTGGAGAAGGCTGTGACACTCAAGCGGTGACACACTGATGCCTCACTGTAATAGAATGTAATGTGTTTGTGCAGCAGGCATTTCTGTTGGTTTAAATGTGTATTCAGCTTCTCATTATGAGAGAAATGTATGTTGCTATGTAAATATTCCAAGAGTGGATTGTTCTGCAGTCTCGAGAACATGAACTTTTTTAATAATAATTTCACTGCCTCTCAGGATATGTAATAATTCTGATTTCCCTGTGGCTTTTTTGTGGTCAAACCAGTGCAAAGTGTGGAAGAAAAGGTAAGTTTGAGAGTGTCTAATAGGATCTTTAAAATTGGCAAAGTGGTAAACTGTATAAGACCTTGATGGATGGCCAGGAACAGAGATGTAGGGTAATTTTTTGGGGGGTAGGACAAATCTAATTTTCTCCAAGCTAGCTTAAGGGAGCACTAAACTCAATCAAACATAAATATAATCAAACATGTCATGGCTCTTTGCAGCTGTAGAGGGATCTCTCTGACCATGGACCAGCAGTTCAGCACCGACCCACTCCCTCTTTTTTATTCTTCACTTTCAGCTCCCCACAAACAAACTCAGAACAAATATGTTATCAAGGTCACTTTCATGGGATTACACAGAACTAAATAAAGAAAAAGCTTATTGTTGCTTCACTTGGTTATACATATTTTTAATTTAAAGCTGTAAAATTAAATCAAATATCACTAAATAAACTTATTTATTCAACCATAGGTTGCAAACAAGTTGTCACCTTTCTGACTGGTTAAAATAATGAATATCCGTTTTTTTATTCTACTCAGGCTCCATGTGTTGTCTTTAAGAGTTCTTTGTGCTTTCTATTCAGGAAAAATATGCAAAAACTACTTGACTAGAACTTATAAGCCTATTGATGTGGGAAAAAGCCACAGAAAAAAATTTAAATAGTGTGAATCTTTAATATTCTCCATAACAATTGTGAGACATAATTTTACACATAACAGAGGAATTTGAACTTCTGTAGGATATTTGCATTTTACATTCAACCCAGTAAATCTATTAATCTGCAAGCTGCAGCTCCGATTTCAGTCTTTTCTAAGTCTGGGATCAAATATCAGGTTTCTTCAGCTTGTAAATACTTCTCAAACATCAACATCTTGTTTATCTATTAGTACCATTTGATTGTTTCCTGTAACATTTACATTTTAGCTACACAGCCAAACAAATGTAAAGCCCTGAATCTGAGCGAAGCACTAGACAGATTTTTTTTTTGTAAAAACTATTGAATTCAAAGTCTTCTTGATCAAACTGAATTTCAGCACACATGGTTTTTGTGTTGCTGTTCATGCAGAAAATGTTGCATCTAAGCATTGAACATTTGTTTTTTGCGTTGCCTGACACAATAGAAGGGTAAAGTACTGCTTAATTTGCTGCCTGACACAACCAAGCCATTCAGCTGTTGATGTCTACTGTATGTCTATCACACTGAGCACCTCAGCACTGAGAATACATTGATGTACATATTGTCCCCTGGGAAAAAAAGACCCATGGGAATGTATTGATTAGTGGGCTTTCAAATTTTTAGTTGAGGTGGAGAGACAGGAAACAAGAGCAGAGAGAAATGCTCATAAAATCCCTCTCCTGTCATGCAGTGTTTATAAAATCCTTTAAACCACCGGATTACCAATTATTCTGTTTATTATAGCTAGATGGGTTTAGAAAATTATAAAAAAATTGACAAGAATACTGTTGGTTTTTGGCCTGAGTGGAAAGAAGTGAAACCTTAGATGCATTATTATTTCAACCTCTATGTTCTCATTCTCACCCCGGCTGGCATGTGACTGGGTCTGCCTGTGCTTGTCAGATACCATGTGTGGAAACATGTCTTGACACAGAGAGACAGGTTATGAAAACCCATCGGATGGACAAAGGGTAGCTGTAGGGCGTTGAGTCTTAATCAATTATATGAGTGTATTAATGGAAGTGGTTCCAAGGAGACAAGTCTGCAGTCCTATGTCAAATGACAGCGTTTCCATTAAGTGTCTATTTCGTCAGGTTTAAAAGGTAGTTGTGTCCAATATGAAAAAAAAACATTTATTTTTGAGGATAACTAAAATGGAGAGGCGTGAACGTATGATTCTTTGACTGCACTGCTTCAGTAAAGTGCTGTTTGTAAGTGGAGGACAAATTCACTCTGAGACAGAAAGCTAAAGTGAGAACCATTACACACCTGGAACAGACAGCTGTCTGGTGAAAAGCAAAGTGATGTGTTCAATTACATGGATCTAATGCCATCAATGGGAAACAAATGGGCTACAGAATGCTGAGGGACATTTGTTTTTGTTATGTGAGATGTCACACGATGAGTTGGACAAGAACAGACACAGACAGTGGAAATTGTGTTTCCCTGGTGTCATAGTTTATGGATTCTGTTTTAGAATTCAGGTGTTTTCTCTTCTTGTGCTGCATTCTTCGGTTCTAGTCATTATCACCCTGGTACCAAAATGATAATGTTAATGTTCCTTTGTGTATATGTATATGTATATGTATTAATGCTGGGCAACTGACTACAACTGACAAGCTGGGGGAGTCAACCCAATTCAAGATGGCCATCACAGCTAATTGACTTTAACCAATTTAAAAATTATTGTACCATTCATTCATCCAGCCACCTATTCATCTTCTTCACCCACTTCTCCTTTCTGGGTCACAGCAAACTGCAGCAGAGGGATCGAGTACTCCCCGGACAGGTTGCAAGTTCATCACAGGGCCACATAGACACCAACCAGGCAAACAACCATTCACCCTCTCACTCACACCTAGGGGTAATGAATCTACATACATGTTTTTGATCTGTGGGAGGAAACTGGAGTACTCATGGAAAACCCTGGTGTGCATGAGAAGAAAACGCAAACTCTACCCCAAAAGCTGCAGGTTCCTGGCTGGAAGGCAAATCTGCAACCTTCTTTCTGAGACGTGACAACTCGAGTCACTGTGCCAACATGCCCCTTCGTATAAGTTGAATGATAGATATTGTACTAAAGTTTGGTGTGGTAGTAGCTGAGAGTCATTCACAACACATAGTCCAAACACATACATTTTTGGGATATTTCATGAAATTGAAAATAATATTAGTTTATAACCCTGGCATGAAGGATGGCAGGCAATTTGGAATCCTTTAGTCTAAATTTGTCATTATGTTTTTGCTTCATATTTTATTTTGTTCAATAAATCTATTTGAGCCTTTTGT
This sequence comes from Cynodonichthys magdalenae, assembly GCA_031762555.1. Classification (NCBI taxonomy): domain Eukaryota; kingdom Metazoa; phylum Chordata; class Actinopteri; order Cyprinodontiformes; family Rivulidae; genus Cynodonichthys; species Cynodonichthys magdalenae. The sequence goes on from JARVJO010000024.1 coordinate 8,092,661, forward strand.
TACATCCTGTCTTCCACTCACAAGGCTTCTGCTTCCAATCAATCCACTTTAAGCTTAGTTTTGATTCCTCAGTTTTATATTTTGATTGATTTGATTTGGATTCTTGTTTATCAGCACTTTAGTTTATTGAGTTTACTTTTTGTTTTGTGTTTAAATTCAAAAGACAGTTTTCCTATATATACCTGCCAGCCTGTTTCTCTGGACTTAATCTGTATTTGGGTTCTATACTTTCAGACACCCTATTTCTAACTGGGACCTACAAAACAAATTTATCAAATCTAAAGTTTCTTTGAGAAAACTGACTTCTTAAACCCAGAAACCCAGATCAGAAATCATTTTCAGGGGTATGGCAAAAACTAGTTATCTACTCAGTCAGCCTATGAAGTTGACATCAGAGGACTAATCACAAAAAGGAAGTTGGAAGAAAATCCAGCCAAAAAGCTACTAAGTTAACAAAATAAATTACTTCCTGTTTCGATTTATTGTAGTTTTTATTAAAACCTTCAAAATATTCTCATGCAATTTTCCAATTAAATGTTAATGACTAATTCTGAGCTTTACCCTTTTATTAACCAACCATCTGTTATCATTAAAAACATGCTGTTAGCAATTATATATTTTGTTTATCTGTTTTTGCTCATATTCACCCATGTGAAAAAAATAATCTTTCCTCAGTTTAAAAGGTTGCCTGTTTATCATAGGTTCAGGCTTGTTTTCCTTCCAGATATGCAAGCCTTCAGGTAAAGCACCCTGATATCAACAAAGCTGCTGTAAGGGAAAACCACACAGAGAAAAAAAAAGGACACTTCTTCACAGGATTGGGAAAATAAAACAGAAAACAGTCTCTTTTCTGCAGAGCATCTGTATAACTGAAATAAGAAATCTGTACAGAGGGATGAAATGAAAACAGATATTTTTTTTCAAAGAAGGATTTTCTCAAATTGCAATTTTCCCAGAGCTGCTGCATGAGAAAAAATGTTTATCAACAGTCAATTACCATATCAAGGGATATTACAAGCTGAAGTGTAGTTGTGTGGAATGAATAGTGATGGAAAACATTCAGAGGTTCACACAAAGGTCCATTCTATAAAAAATTGGCGAGTTATGAAAAGGCTGGCAGGATTATAGGTGCCGATTTCAGTGGAAGATTTCCTGCTTACTGATGGGAACGTGTCAAAAGCAAGGGTAATCCAAAAAACCGTGATTGCCTGAGCTGTGATGAAAACAGTCATGGTTCATAACTCTGCTTTTGAATTTACAGACAACACACATAGTCTTCCTGTTCCTCATATTTTCTATGGCAGTGATGACGGAGCTGAGGTCCCATAACGTTTAATCATATCCGTTCCTAACCTAAGTCATTACACAGCTAAATAGAGCCCTGTGCTTTTGTAATCCCTCTTTTGTTCTATCTAAAGATGCTCACTGCAACATTTCAAAATTCTACGAATTACCATTCAGCTCCTTGGCTATATCCCTCATGGACTCTTCTTATTGTTTCACTTTACGACATCTATCAACTACGGCAGAAAAATGAAAGGCATTACTTCGTGTGAGTGACTCTTTGTAGGAACTGGATGTATAGCAAACTGCAAAGGCTCTGTATTGGCTCGCATATTCCGCCTGATTTGTATATCAATACGGCAGATCTGTGACTTTGATGTGATTGATGTGGTTTGAATAAAAGGTCATGTTTAATGACTTGGTGTTTATGCCAGCCTAGATCTGTTCCAATATTTGCCAACTATCTGACAGAATCAAAGTGAATAAAGATTTAATTAGAAAGGCAAATTTTTTTAAATATTCCATCTGTACTGGAAGTGAAGAAGCTGTTTCCTTTTTAAACTTGCAGGCCTGACACAAAATGTTGCTAGATTCTGAAAGGCTAGTGTTAAAATAGCTGAATATAAAAACAATGAGATAAACTCACAAAGAAAAAACAAGCACCTTTTTTTAAAATGAGCTATTTCTTCTTGTTCTGACATGAGTAAAAAAATCCCATGAGGCCTTTTCAATTTCAGCGATAACAAGTGGTACGCTGATGTCCCCTGTCACTGAAGGGTTTGAATAGTGATTGTTTGTATTTTTCAAGATGCAGGTTTTTCTGGACTGGAATTTAACAGTGAATGTAAGTAAACCTTGATGTTTTGGGTGCAAAATACTCAAGCGGTTATAGGAGTATGTGTGTAGGAACAGAGGTATGTTCTGTTCTTCTTTTCCGAGGTGAAGCAGAACGATGGATCCTGGCAAGCAGAGGGAGCACTACAATCCACCATCAGGTGCTATGGTGGAGCCAGGGGATGGCTAGTGGTGGCGTTGATCACCATAGATTAATCTTTGTCCGCCCCATCGTCCACCCCAATCGTTTGGGGAAATTTTAAATAATATAAACTAGAAAACAGTGTTTCCTTAAATGATTAGGGTGGCTAGTTTACACAAATATGGTGGTAGCCATTTTGGATTTTGACATGGCAATCCAATTTTCAATAGGAACCAGTTTGACACCTAAATGCAACCACACACCAAAGTGAAAGTCAGTACCTCACTTATTTTTCAAGTTATCCAGCTCACATTATGAATGAACAGACAGATGGTGGTCCCCTTTTTGCTCTGGGACAATAAATCATTGACTACAAGGGATTTTTCCCTTCATTTTTGTTGTTTCTGGAAGCTGAGTATGGTTTTAGGTCATTTCAAAAAAACAGTTTACAGCTCAATGACTTAACTAAGTGCAATGACCCATGAATGACAGGGCCGGCACTGGCCAATTTGGTGTCCTAGGCAAGATTTCAGGTGGCGCCCCTCGTGCAATTTATTTTAAATCTCGCTGCCAATTTAGACATATTCACATACCAAATTAAATATTTTTTTTTATCTTTAGATACCAGGTTGTTCAATTAAAAGTTAACAATATAAATAATTTGAAACAGAATACCAGAAGTCAACTTCATACCTACTAACATCTGCTGACAGCAACACCTGTTCATGTTAATGATCAGTTATGGAGTGAAGCAGTTCAAGGGGGTCCAGGGGATATATGATCTACTCAAAACTATGCATTTTCCAGTCATTTGAAGAGCATTTTACTAAATTCTTGAGATTAATAAAACAACACAAATCAGTATTTTATTAAGGTACAACACTGAAAACCAGACTTTAACCTAAACTGTATCTGAGATCAGAACTGAAACCTCCATCATTCTTATTTTGTTTTCTATTTACACACTGAGCACCAGTAGCTAGTCTTGATGGCATCATGTACTTTTATCACAAAATATCTTCTGCACAATATAAACTCATGTAGTAACAAAGCAGAATGAGAAACGTATCCAGTGATTATTCAGACTAAATAAACAATACTCTCATAATTTTTTTCTTCCCCCATTTGTGGCCCCCCCTAGCTGGATAACGCCCTTAACATTTGCCTAAACTGCCTATGCCATGGGCCAGTCCTGACTACTATAACCAAATTTGGCCTAGGGTTTCTTAGAGAGAAAATTTATATCCATTTTGGACAAACCTTGCCTTGTATTTCATTTTCATTCATCATTTAGATACCCAAAGCCGTAGCAATGTGAATGAGAAACATTTTTGAATTTTTACAATAAAGTACATTTAGGGAGGCATTTAAGTGTCATTAATAAAAGAGCTGGGAAGTGCAGTTTAAGCTTTTCCTCTAAAATCTTATAATTTCAAGAATGTTCAAACACGATATTTGTGCTTTTAAAATTGTAGGAATGTTGCAGTTAATATGTTTATAATATGGATAAATTTTCAGAAGCCGAGAGTGGCCATTTTCCGCTTATAATCATTCTCCATGGTTTTCTCTTGATAACGACATATTATGTCGTTATCGTGAAATAATGACAAGCGTTTTCTTGAGATAACAAGTTATAGTTTTGCTTGTGCATCATTGAGTAACTATGGAGATGGCCCTATCCCCTCAGCTGGTAACAGATAGTTTATTATATCATCAAGATCACTGTGTAAATGCCTGCTGATCTCCAGTCGGGCCAGCCTTCTCCTTAAATGACAAGGGCTGATATGAAAGTTATCTGTACAAGACAAACAAATCACAATTTCAGCCTTTTAATTTCTATATCAAAATAAAGTAACTATGTCACCTTTAGTTGT
>JARVJO010000024.1:8118706-8133027 GCA_031762555.1 Cynodonichthys magdalenae
GTAGGTGTGTGTAAGATGTTTACAATGAGGTTAATCAAATCAAAATAAATGTTTACATTATTTAGAAGAGTTCCTTCCAGTGACTGTTCAGTGAACTGAGGTTAGGTCTACTGAAGACCCCTAATGGATCAGGGTTGGGCATGTATCTGAGTGGTTAATTTTAGACAATGGGTCAGGGTTGGGCATCTATCAGAAAGGTTAATTTTAAGCAATGGGTCAGGATTGGGCATCTGAGTGGTTACATTTAGGCAATGGGTCAGCGTTGGGCATGTATCAGAGTGGTTAATTTTAGGAAATGGGTCAAGGAAGGGCATCTAAGTGGTTAATTTTAGGCAATGGGTCAGGGTTTGGCATGTGTCTGAGTGGTTAATTTTAGGCAATGGGTCAGAGTTGGGCATCTGTTTGAGTGGTTAATTTTAGGCAATGGGTCAGGGTTGGACATCTGAGTGGTTAATTTTAGGCAATGGGTCAGGGTTGGACATCTTAGTGGTTAATTTTAGGCAATAGGTCAGGGTTTGGCATGTGTCTGAGTGGTTAATTTTAGGCAATGGGTCAGGGTTGGGCTTCTGTTTCAGTGGTTAATTTTTGGGAATGGGTCAGGGTTGGGCATCTGTTTGAGTGGTTAATTTTAGGGAATGGGTCAAGGTTTGGAATCTGTTTGAGTGATTAATTTTAGGAAATAGGTCTGGGGGGGGCATCTGAGTGGTTAATTTTAGGCAATGGGTCAGGGTTGGGCATCTATCAGAGTGGTTAATTTTAGGCAATGGGTCAGGGTTGGGTTTGTATCACTATGATTAATAATATAATTAAAGTAGTTTAATTAGAATTGTGCTGTTTTTGTTTATTCCAAGCAATTTCTGTAGTTGGTGATGTGGTCCTTCGATTTTGGAGGTTTATTTGGATTATTTTTTAGGTTGTTCTCTGGTGGCCTAGTTTACTTACATGGTTAGTACAGGAGCAGCGGGACTGCCTCTGTACTAATTCGTGTTTAATATTAGACAAAATTTCAGGACTTTATCATCAGTGGTAAGGGTGATTTAGGGTCAGATAAGAATTGGGGTGATTAGGTTTAGGGTACAGGGTCAGGGTTAGGCTATAGAAATGACTGGAACAAAAAGGAAGTCAATGCAAAGTCCCCACGAGAATAGAAAAACCAACATGAGTGTGCATGAAGTTTGTCTCAAGTGTTTTAGTGTTTGCTTTAAAATGAACTGATAACCTGCATATCTCTCATATTGACTACTGGAATAAACAACCATCATCTTAGTGTTTTCAAAAATTTGTGGAATGTGTCAGGCAATTTATTTAGAATAGTCCTAATTTAGGATGGCCGACACAACCTACTGCAAAACCCTAAAATGGATCTAACTTGTTTTCATATAGCAATAGAGCAAAATCTCCAACAAATACTTTGATAGCTACACGTTTTGCAATTTCTTTTTATTTAAAACACTGCAGTTACTGTTTGGTGTCAACCCTGACTGTTAGCAAAATAGCTCAAGAATGACTTGAAAGATTTTAAGATTTTAAATAAACAACGTAATCAGTAGATATCTACAACAGACTAACTTTTGGAATTGCCCCAATCCCAGTTGGCCATCACAGTTAATCAACATTAGCCAACGCAACAACTATATTAACTCAGTAGATACTGGGAAGACCACATCCCCACAATATTTTGTAAGAGCTAACAAATCCTGAAAAATCTCACAATATTGATATTCTTTAATTACAAATTTGGTAAACAAAGAATTTGGAAAACTTGTAGGTGAGAAAGAAAAACGTTGACAAGGATTAGGCAAAACAAAGGTGTGCTGATTACAAATGGACGACAATACACATTAAAACAACTTATGCAGAACATCTTGTTACAATAAAAGGTACAACAAACTCAAAAATAGAACATGACCAAAACTCATGGGATCTTTGTAGATGTTGCTACTGCATATGACAGTTTATTTCTGGGTGCACTGTGGGTACTGTATGTTCCATGAGTATAAAACATGCTGCAAACAGCTTCAGAGAACTTTTAGCAGATCAAAGTTTTGGTTGTTTCGTGCTGGGGTTTTTGATTCTGCTGGCTTCTTTCAGGTTCAGTTCCCACTTCTGACAATGCTGTTTAAAACTAAGAGTAAAGTGACGATATTGGAAAAGAATTAGCACCTCATGTTAAGATGGAGTTCTGTGTCAGACAAGGATGGATTACCTACTTTTTTATTGTTGCCTGAAGTTTTCAAGTGTGTCATAATCATTTTTATAAGGAGAATAATAAAATTTAGATTTAACAGGCAGATAAGTACTTTATTTGCAGTAATGAAACTGTTGAATCACAAGCTAAACCAAAAGTTAGAGCAAACTTCAAATGTGGTCCCAAAGCTGAGAATGGTGCCTTACAGTAAGAACAAGATCACAGGTATAAGCAGTCAACAACATCCGTTTACAGCTGCTTTCTGGGATGACCCCTGAGGTAAACAGAAATACTTTATTTGGAATGGCTGAGGCTAGAGCCTTCATTCAGTCACATGAAAGAAGAAAGTTAATGTGGCGTAATACCTTTAGGTTTCCTCATGAAGGCCTCTAAAGCATGTCCCATTTGAATAAAGCAAATCCAAAGTGGGTCTATGATAGGCTGATGAAAATACATTCCCAGCTGGTCTGAGAGCAGCTTAGTATTCACCTGAAGGAACAGGGGGACTTTCAGCAACGACTTGACAGCAGAAACTCTGTATGCTATGGGTATTTTAAAATATAAGACTGAGAGGAGAGCATTAAGGAGGAAAGGCTGCTAGAAGTTCTATACACAACATTGGCTCATAATTTATTCTAAAAAGTGTTCTTTTTCTTGCAAACAAATAAATATAACAACTTTTTTCACTCTGACAGAAAACTCAAAAAGTGAAATGTGGGTGCAAATGGCTAAAAGGCTCATTTTCAGTGTGTGCTAGAGCCCTAAAATATTCTAAATTGACACATCATTAACACATTCCAAACACCTTTGCACAACACTTCATCGACATCCTGCTGGATTTAGCTTTATGACGTCAAAGAGTGCGAGGAAAGTTTCCACTTGTATCACTTCCAGCAGGGAGTGAAACACAGATGTTAAAAGAAAATCTGCCTACAATCACAGCAGATTTAAAGTGAACAAACTTGGGTGTTTGAAGGTATTATACCAACAAAGTCAGCTAAGAACTGCTGGTCTGCAGGATACTGACTCAACGACATGCTACAGACCCTGTAAAGCATACCATGGGGACAAATGCACGAAGGAGCTTCTCTAATGTGTGTAATTTAGTGTTCTCAGTACATGAACAGATTAAACAAGCAGAGCCAGATCAACACAGGACAACTGGGACATAAATGCTGCATGGACAAGGAACAGTGTGATGTCCTGAGACAAATGTAGTCCAGGAGGCTGATGTGCAACATGCTCCCTGTCCATTACTGCACACTCAGTGTTTCTGGCTCCTCTCTTCTTTGATAAGAAATTGAGTTAATAATGTTGTTTTTGGCTTGCATCATAAATCATGACTTAACCACCCACGAAAGGACAGTAAGACAACCTGTCCTAAGCCTACATGGTGTCATCACATTTTACTAAACAAAGAAATATAAAACATTTCTTAAATCACCGGCACAAAAGGATTTTTACCCAGAGGATCTTTGCAGTAGAAGAAAAAAAGAAAAACATCAGTGCGGAGTAACAGGAGTTGTTTAGAGCTGTAGGTCACGGGCACACAACAGCTGTGGTCCAAACACAGGCTGTAGCAGAGCTAGCTGGATCAGTGCAGAGCGACAGCTGACCACATCAAAGACCTCTGCTGTGCAGAGAGAGGGAGTGAGGAAAGGATGGTTTTACTCTCCCAGCAGTCAGTCTGCTGTGTGCAGAGAAAATACTGGTAAAGCAGGACTTAGGTTGACTTAAATGTGGCACAGCTGGGTGTCCAAACTATAAACAGATATGTTGATAAAAAGAGTTTAAGTAAGAAAACGGGTATTTTTACGACAGAAATTTTGTTAATAGAGATTAGAATTATAAAATCAACGTATGTGTTCTAATGTTCTACTATGCATTTATTTAGGTTTACTGTAAAGTAATAATTGCATTTTTGATGTATCATAAAGAAATATAAAGTGTGTCTCAAATCAGGAGGTGCAGTCCACATAGAGCACATTTGTAGGCTGGATATGTCCCTGCACCGCACCATAAGCTGTCCCATTTTGTAAAAAAATTCTCATGCGGCCTACAAATGTGGCATACAAAACCTCAAAAATGTAGGCTGCATATAAATATCCTACGCAGCCGACAAATCCCAGGATTCATTGGGCCATTAGCAGACTAGACAGAAAAACAGAGACGGCGAAGTTTGTAAAATTAACACGGACCGAAGAATCAGCTCATAGGCAATCACAATGCTATTATGCCCTCATTTCTTTACAAATATTTGCCCTCACATAAATAATGACTGGAATGACTCTTTAATCTCATCAGATTGTAAATACATTCTAGATGATGCACTTGAGCAGGGGTGCCCAAACTTTTACTCCAAGAGGGCCAAAATGAAAATCTATCCAAGGGCTGTGGGCCAAATGCAATAATATAATACATAAAATACAAATACTTCTAAGTGAAAGCCTTTTATTTTTAATGATTAAGCCAGCAGCCAGTGCGGTGGCCCACATTTCTGACCAACTGTACTACAGCCCCTTATATAGTCATTGGGCCAATGAATGGAATGAGGTGGTAATACAGTGTTTCTACATTGGACGATAGATACAAGCTAGTAACCATGGCAACTGCTGGTGGGTCAAAACAAATGGTTCGGTGGGCCAGTTTCGGCCCGCGGGCCCCACTTTGGGCACCTCTGCACTAGAGCAACAGTACATTCATGCCTATCATGTTGTGGGTGGCTGTGGTGGAGTGGTTAGGGGAGTCATCCTGGAATCGGTAGGTTGCCAGTTCGATCCCTATTCCAGCCATCTTGACACTTGATGACACTTTACCCACTTCGCCTACTGATAGTGGTCAAAGGGTCTGGTGGCGCTGATGCCTCTGTCTTTGTGAAACACGGCAGCTGTGGCTACAATGTATTATCAGTGCACTCAAAAAAAAGAACGAAAGAATATTCATCTACTCAACTGAATTGAGTAAATGTAACACAATTGCTTCATGTTAACTTATTAAGTAAGTGAAAAAATTGGTTCAGATTTACTTAATTCAGTTGAGTAGAACCTGTTGACATAATATATTTAAGTAAATCAAAAGGAAACATTTTGAAAATCTTTTTTGAGTGTGTGTGAATGAGTGTTTAACTGTAGTGTCAAGCGCTTTGGGATCCAATCCATTGTAAAGCGCTTTATATATAATTTACCATGTTAGATTGTCTCTATGACGATGTGACAATCATGGCTGTAGCCTAGCCAGGAGGGCACATTTGTTTTATATTTTGTCAACCAAACTACACAAAGCATAATGGTAGCGATGATATACTGTAATCCGTGTAATTACATTTCTCCTAGGACCACTTTATTAAGCATCATGGGTAGCCCACTGCTTTCTTGATTCACATCTAAAGACCAAACCAACACCTTGCAAAGAATATACACTATCTGGCTGATTTTTTGTATTTCATAGTGAGGTGATCGTCCAGTGTGAATGGGGTCCACTTTTTGACAGAAGGATAGTTGTTTTTTTGTGTCAACAAAACAACTGCTGCCCACTGTTTAACCCCAGATCTACAATAGATACGCCTCCGCTCCACTCCACTGCGGTGCGCAGTTCGCAGCTGTTCGCATGTAGTGTAAATTACCGGTTAGGAATAATTCTGACCTCTGAAGGAAAACACACTGATCCACAGAGACCCCCATACTGAAGCTTTTAATATAACTTAGAGTTTGCCTCATGCACCTTCTGACTCCCTCCTACAATGCATACACAAAATCATCAGCATAGGGATTGTGAATGTCAGATAATGTGGTCAACACTGAATCTGAAAAGAATTGAAACTTCACAGAAGCTGAGATGACCATAAATCTGAAACATTAGCAAGCATGTTTAGATTAAATGTAGGGGGTGAACAGTCTCCATGGAGCTGCTGAAAAACATCAGCAAATGCTGGGTCATTATTATCATGTTTCGAGTGCATAGAACCTTCTGGCTGCATTTTAAATGATTTTACACACCTTATTACACCTATATTTCACCGTGTGTATCTTCCCACTGTCTTTCTGTTTTATAGATTCCTCAAGTGAGTTACGCCTCCACTGCCCCGGAACTGAGTGACAACACCCGCTACGACTTCTTCTCCCGTGTGGTTCCTCCAGATACCTACCAGGCCCAGGCTATGGTAGACATCGTCAAAGCTATGCGCTGGAATTACGTCTCCACGGTAGCCTCAGAGGGAAACTATGGAGAGAGTGGTGTTGACGCGTTTATTCAGAAGTCTAGAGAGGATGGTAAGTCTTTCTTTAAACATGTGCACAAGCATCTTCAAATTTAAACGGGTACCACACCAATTATAAACAAGTGTTTTAAACTGTCATTTTAACTTAAATGCTGCAATGCAAGATTGTTTTAGCAGGAACTGATGGTATATAAACTTTATGTATCATTATATTAGCAATTAAAGCTACATGGAGCTCATAAAAACATAAAATATGGATAATAACAGGCAGCTATTTTCAACTTAGGCAGTCTTAATGTTTTAGCTAAGACAGCTTAATAGAAAATGAAAATGTGGGAAAATAAAAGTAGTTCTACAATAACAGTTTTGTTTTTGTTGTCAGAATAAGGTATACTAAAAAATGCTTGCTTCTTATTCAATATTAACAAATGAAAACATTATTTTTACTTTGATTTGTACTTTTCTGGCCATAATATTAATCAATTAATGGGCTGCTGTAATAAAAAAGTGAAGTGTTTCTTTTTTCCCCACGCATACAAGTACAAGACAGTACTTTCCATAATGATTAATCAGCAAACCTATCCTCACCATCAGCTAACTGCAGCACATTTTACACAGAAATGTATCACATATGAAAAATGCCAAAGTCTGACTTCTCTAAAAACTGACTTTGCAGACATGATCTCAAGGGAGAAAAACATCAGTTATTCCTGTGTACAGTACAAATTTGAGCTGAATTGGAGTTTCAGATGTTGAGGAAAAAGCCACAGTGTATAAAGAAGGCTGCAGAGCTCACCAGGGGGCATCATGAGGAGATAGCACAGACGATACAGCTTGGGGAATACAGTCAGTTTGGTGCAAGAGACAGTCTGCTCACACTCCGTCTGACCCCAGACCTTTTCTGTAGCTGAATGTAATCACTACTGACATGTCCAGTACTCTCTGTGCCACTGCATCTGCCCCACCCCACCCCCGTCCCCTCCTCCCTCATGCCTGCTAGCCTGAAGCTGCTGCCCATCATCAGTCACACTGGAGAGGAGGCAGCAGCAGATTACTCCAGGAGAAACCCCCCATAGCACCAAAGTGCAATCAGATCAGCTACCTTTTTGTTAACCAGTCTATAAAAACAGCTCAGAACATCACAGCTAAAAGTTCAGCTTTTGAAACATTTTCCTCTTCATTAATTCTAACTTTTGGACAAATTATCCCCAGGTATGATTTATTGCTGTCCCAATTAGTGTTACAGGAAGGCTGGAGGGCATACCAGGAGTAAAAAGACAAAAGGTTGTGTTAAATTAACAAAATTAAAAAAAAATTGTACGAGTAAAAGTGGTCAAACTTTTACCAAATTCACAAAGGCAGTGCAATCTGTACGTATTATATGGTACATAAAAATGTTTTTTTTTTGTTTTCTGCAGTGAAAACTCTGCAGGTTAACTTGTGCTTCAGGCTTAACTCACACAGCTACACAAATATTTCAACAACCAATGTTTGTCTTTTTGTCAAGCATCTGAAAACTCCTTCAGTTTATTTACATTATCAGTCAGCACAGATATTTTTGTTTTTGTTTGTTTTTATAAACTGAGTTGAACATGAATACTTTTAAACTTTTCAGTCTGGTCCACAGTATTTGGTGTACTTATATTTCTTTCTGAAGCAGTATTTTATCTGAACAAAAGCATATGTGTAAATAGCGCTACTATTAATCTCCTGATTTCTGGTCAGATCTTATCATAAATCCCTAATAAATCAATAAAAAGTTAAATATCACATGTTATTTATCCAATATCCATACCCACTTCTTCCTTTCAGTGTCACAGTGTCCCATATCAAGCATCCATCAACATACAAACAAACATTCATTCTCTCTTAGGTACAATTTAAAGTTACCAGTCATGATTTTGATCGGTGGTCTACCAGAGGACCCATTCATGCATGGAGAGAACATACAAACTCTACCCAGAAAAGTCCCTGACTGGGATTCTATCTGGCAACCTTCTTGCTGGGATGCAACAGCTCTACCAGCTTGTCATCGTTCGACCTACCACATTGTAAATGATGATTATTCTGAATGTCTAAAATGTTTTTTTTTTTTGCATGGAATATTACAATACTCTTTACTTAAGGGTGAAGATTTTACATAAAAGTTTAATCATCAAATAATTGTTTGACTTGATTAATGTGTTTTAATGATTTACCAGCAGATATTAAAGTTATTTTTTATTTATTCACCTTTAAAAGCCATTGTATTGTTTGCACGTTTGCATACTTATTCAATAGATGTTCCCTCCATTTGCACTTTAGTTTTTATCTCATAAACAAAACAGATGGCATGAATCCAAAAAATATGTTTTCTTTTCAAATTAACTGTTAAATTGTAACCTAAAAAAGCGTTTGTTCTTGATGATGTGGACCAAACTGTCTTCGGAAAGGACAGAAGCGGTGAAGTGAAAGTAAGCAGTATTATGCCTGTAGGCCCATGTTTGACTGAGGCCTCAGATTTACTGGGTATAATGTACAAGCCACCTCCATATGTCTGACAGTCTAAATGTCACTGAAGCTAAAGAGATGTCAAGTCAAAGATGAACCTACGGAAGAAAAGGTCTTTAGTTTTGAATGTTTGGGAACAAAAGTTAAACATCTGTCTCTGGTGACATTTGATGGGGCTCTTAAAAGCTATTTGTCCTTCTACAATTTATCAAGAAACTAAAACACAATTGAGATTTTTATGCACTGCTGCCGAAGGGCAGGTGATAATGTTTTTTCCTGTTTCCATGGCCCTGTCTGTAAAATAGACGGACAAAAGTCTGCGGATGTACACCTACACCTGACTAACTTTTGAAATCAACCCAATTTAAGATGGCTGCTACAGCCATCCTGAAAACACACAAATGACTATAACTCTACACTGAGCTAAAATTTGGTGTGACAGTAGCTATAACTGATCCCCACGAGATATTCAGTGTTAAGAGTTGGCATATTTTTTAATATAGATTTTTTTGGTGCCAATTTTGTCAAAATATCTTGTGAACCATTGAAGGAATTTTAATGAAACACATTGTGTGCACCTCTACAATTGTTTATTGGAAACCAATCCAAGTAAATATGACCATCAAAGCTGATTGATCACTAGAATCATTATAAGTCACTCATCGTTACAGATATTGTGCTAAAATGTGTTGTAGTTATGTCATTTATAGCACATACTCCAAGATCAACTTAAGGACCCAGCACAGTCGATGGGCAGCAGACTAGTCAACACGCATGTTAACATGGTGGTGAGAGGTTTGTTTTCGCACACATCTTCTATTGTTCAACGAGACACATGGTGCAGAGTTCCTGGGAAACTAATATTGCTGCTAAACGTGTGACTGCACAGGTTTCTTCTTGCTGGAGTCTCTACTCTGATATTCACTGATACTGTGGCCACAAATCTGTCACAGTTAAAGCATCACACTTTTTGTCAGACAGATTACTTCGTGCACATTGTCAGTGCTCTCTTCATCTATGAGTTTATGGTCATTTGATTCTTTATAAGTGTCTTGTGGGCCCAACAGTTGACTTCTGGAAGCAGAGTAGTTGTGTAGGGTGGCTCCTGGGGTGGCCAATCAGGGGCCACCCTGGCCAACCCTCTGGCTCCGCCCCTGTTTACAGGTTTGAATGTACCATGTAGAGGGCTTAGTTAGTTAAAAGTATTCATCACGAGTTGACATAAGATGATCTTAGTGTAAACAAGTATAAAAAGGAGTGGAAAGTATGCATTACTTCAAGATATGTTAGGAGGTGGTAGGAAATGCCTTTAGTTTTCTAAGTCCTTTTTCCTAAATTCTCATTAAACACATAACAGCAAATAAAGAAAGAAAACTTCCATGTCTGAGAAGAAAAGACAATTGCATTCAAATTCTTTATTTGAAGCCAAACTATTTTGTGTTCATGGCCTTTCAATTTCAACAAATACTATGACCAAAAAAATCTGTCAAATCATCCCTTTCACATATCTTTTTTAATGTGACAGCTGATGCAAAACAAATGCATTCCTCCTTTCATATATGATAAAGTGTTTTCAAATTCCAGCATTATCCGCTTCAACCCAGACTTTTGATTGATTATGCAGGAGACACAGAGAACAGACAGGCAGCTCTGTGAAAATTGAAACCACAGGTATTTGGCTGCTAAATGGGTTTTGCAGTTGTCTGCCCTCATAATAAAACAGCGAGATCAGAACTGGCCGAATGTTCCATCTCATTAAGCAGCCAAAGGCCACACTAAGCAGCAGTTTCACCCACAGGCTGTACGCCGTGCTGCTTTGTGTCAAGAAAAGCTGCCTTCAGATAAGTTTCAACTGCCTGTTTGGTACCATAATTTGATTAGGGCAACATCTGTGTGTGTGTGGACCCGGAAAACAAAATTATCACTTCTGCTCCAATGACCAAAGGGGTTACTGACCAGCTTGAGATTTTATTGCTCAGAATTCTGTAAAATCTTTCATAGTGAGATTCAAAACACAAGAAAAACCACAGTGTTGGTCTTTGACCACTCCTTTGCTACATGTGCTGCAGCCTTTTAAAAGACCAGAAATAGCTGAACACAATAGCTCAGCATTTATTAATAATTTCAGCAAGCTCTACCAGTAATTAGCTCATGGTTTTTAAGCAACAGCAATTCAGTCAAGCATTGTTTTTACTTTTCTAAATATACACATAATTACAGAACTAATGAGCTTGTTAAAATGCAATCTGAGATTACAACTGTCCTTAATCTTAACATTTTAGTCAGGATGATGACAGTGAGTACCTACATGTTCTGTGTACAACTTTACGGGTATGCTTACCTGAAACCAGTGAAGAACTGATAAGGCCCTGTACAGGTTACATTGGTTTGCGGAGATCAAACACTTTATCTAATGCGTTGGCACATTTCATCTACAATCAAACAGTGAATCGGTCAAAAAAGCCAATTTTTACAAACACTTTTCAATGTAGAGATTTTGAAAAGCCTTTTTTTGTGTGTAATCAAGATGTTTACGCATGATGAAGACATCATAATCTACCTTACTCAGGCCCATTTTTGCTTTATGTATTGCTCATGGGTCAGAATATCAGCCCACCCCTCCCCAGGTTTTAACAACTGGCTTTCTATGTTGTGACGCTGTGACCATTAGACTTTAATAATGGGCTGAGAAGATTATTTATTGTGAAAGTAAATCTTTAATGATGACTAAGAAAAACAATTTACAGTTATTTGAGGGAACTTCTAGTCATGCTCAGAAACAAGAAAACACTTGTATTTGATGTTGGTATTAAAAAGTCTGTACTTATAAATTGCCTCTCTATCCAACCAGGATACTCAAAGTGCTTTACGACACAACCTGTGCCCTCATTTACACGCTCACACATTCATTCATAACACGACTCTAATATGTCTCTCTACAAAGCTAATCTGATGAAATCATATAGTCTAATCAGTGCTTTAAATTAGGGATGCACCAATATGAAAATTTCTGCTGATATTAATATTGCTCTTCTGGCTGATAACTGATATTTACAGATTTTACACATACACACAAATTATTTATATACACACAAACACACTTGGGTCTTTCTTCGGTAGCATAAAAATGACCAGACCACTGACATGGTTCTCTACTATTCCTGGATCACTATCATGATCAAACAAATAGGCTACTGCTCAACCAAACATTTCCCCTCCCAAAACAGAAACACAAACTGCAACAGTTTTACTTATCGGACTGATACCGACATGCTAAAAAATGACCAACATCTGCCGACACTGATGTAAATGCCGATATATGCATACTTACACTGATGGGACACACATCAGAGGTATTGAGTTCAAGGTCCTGCCCAGGGACACTTCAACATGTGACTAACTAGTGTTGGAGTTAAACCTCCAACTCTCCAACCACCCAGTCGCTGAGCAGAAAAAAAACATGTTTGATGAGAAAGTCAGTATCTAAGAGCATTTTTCAAATACCCTTCAGAGTGAATAAAAACAATTTAAAAACAATTTGATTATTTAAAACATTTCCTGAAATAGCAATGCTTTGACAGCCATGATTGACAGGTGCATACTTACTACAAACAGCTTATTTTCAGTGCCTAAACTAAAACAAAGATGATCCATTGCAGACAGTGTCTTCTATTTTCCCGATGCTTATTCTGAAAAAATAAATAATAATAATGCTGCATTTTTTTTTATGTTCACCTAATTTAGTTCTTTTTCAAATGCAAATAGAAAAGTGCTTAATCCTCTTTGAACATCAAGTCTTTATATGAGGCTCTTTTTAGCTGCTATTTATAAACATTTCCATCTTGTGCTATACATTCAATCTGAGGACAACAGATGAGATAAACATTAACACAGGCTTTGAACTTTGAACATTTTTTTTTTTCACGGTTGCCTACATAAGACTTTTAATTCAACTATAAATGAATCCAGACTGATTTTTTTTTTGTTTTACCACAAATGTCAAAAACGGACAAAAAAAAGCAAACCTACGCATGCATTTAGTTAAGATATTATTCTTTGTAAAAAGCTGCTTCTTGAAGTAATTTTTGTATCTAACATGGGGAAAAAAAACTGTGTTTGAACTGACTGCAGGGGTTTTGAACAAGTGATGATCATCCACCATGTTGAGCAAAAGAGTCCCTGGAAGAAAGAAATTTGCAACAGTTTAGTTCAATTGCTATTTCTTCTTACAAGTTTAGAGTTACATTTTAGGGGAAGGCAGCATTTGCCTCCTTTCTTGTTTGTTTCAACTGGAAAAAGACAGAATTTTCAACAGTGAAACAAAAAAAGAAAGAAAAGGAGGCACAGACGAGTAGGTCATAGAAAACCTATTTACATGGACTTTCCAAAGCATGTAGGCCCCACGAATCTGAGCGTGGTGAAAAGTACAAGACACTTTCTTAAATAGCCACTTAGCCATTTCATCTTCAACTGCTGCAGCTATCACTGAAACCTGCCATCTTTGAGACACTGAGCCCTTTTCAAATGGCTCTGCTTTCATTTGGGTCTTTTCTATCTCTCAAACTGCCCCACGGGATTACGTCTAAAGTGCCATTATGGATAATGATTACAAGAAAGTCAAGCAGTTTTTCAGTGTGATGTCTTTCTTTTTACGTCACCTTAGAAATATAAGACTATCTTTGACAAGAAGTCTTTGTTTGGGCTGTGGACTTTATACTGTTTGTAATTCTCTCTGAAATGCTGCTGTGTCTCCAGTGTCCCTATTAGACTGTGAAGTCCTCTGCTGTAATAGAAGCTGAGCCTTTGTGTCATACTATTTTCAACTTGTGAAAAGAATTGTGGTCCTTTTATTTTCCAGTGGATATTGTGTACTTTCCAATTAAAGCGTTTATAACATCTGCTTCTGCAGCTTTTATTAAAGATAGGACACAACCTTTCTGTCTAAATATTCAATATCTGTTCATGAGTTTTTAGTTTTGCCTGCTGTAGAGTGTTTCTGATTCTAAATGTGGATAGGGGCAATCAAATACTGCCATCTATGATTAATTGGATGGACAATTTGAAATTGTAATTAATCAGTTTTGTATTTAAATGACAGTTGAAGCGGTGGTGGAGGGGGAAGGGCAGAGATGGCACACAACAGCGCCGAGATGACAGAGACTATGCAAATGTTGGAAATGAGGGTTGCTTATTGCACTCTTTGTCAAGAGGGAAATGTCATGAGGAATAATTTGAATCCTCATCTGTCCAAAAAACTTCGAACCGCCTGAAGTGGAGGGTTTTAGTAATCCTGTAAATGATTAGTTGATACAAAACTAACTAAATACAACAGACACGTTGTAGAAAAATCTGCGATATTCAAAAATGGTATGTCTGAATAATTGCAGGAATTCACTGGATTTCTCTCAAAAGCTTTATTCTCATTTC
>JARVJO010000024.1:8154554-8164737 GCA_031762555.1 Cynodonichthys magdalenae
CACACAGTTGAGTCTCTCTGATTGGTTGCTGCTCCGCGTCGAGCTTCAAAAGTTCAGATTGTTGAACTTCAGCGTCCAAAGCGCTTGACGCGCGAATCGCGCTAGACGGGCGTCGGACGCTCACGTTGCCGAAATCGCGCCGCTCAAATCGCCCAAATCGCCGAAATCACGCCGCAGCTCTTCCTGACGCTGCTTGAGGCTCGTTCACATAGACTTTGCATGTAAACCTGACGCTCCTGATGCCCAAATCGCGTTCAGTGTGAACGCAGCATTACACCTCTCCCACAGGAGCCCAGCGAGCAGCTCTCAGCCACAAGTAACTGTTAACCACCTGGTACTGACTGATCAGTCAGGTGGTGATTTTTTAGTTTGAGCTAAATGTGTCCATAGATTTAAAAGGCAGCTTTCAAAACTGAGGGTTTCTTGTGTGATTCACTTTAACAGTGTCGCTTCCTGTCTTGCTCCTCTATAAACATATAAAAATACAAAAAGAAAGAAAAATAACTCTCTGAATATCACCTTTCACTGACCTCACTCTTTTCCCGGTCTCTGTTTTGCTGCATTTTGACATAGTTTCCACTACAGTCTGCATAAATCAAATCCATATTCGGGCCCTATTTTTATTTAATAATTGTTTTAACCCAGTTGCTGCAGCGCGTTGTGACTGATCTGATGCTGCATCTCTGCCTTCCTCTTTCTTCTGTCTTCTTTCTGCAAAGGACGCAGACATAAATAAGGGTATAATGTTGCAAACACTTAATTAGCTAACATTTGTCGATTTTTTATTTATTTTTTTGACTCTGCGTAATGTGATGAGTCAAAAGCAGGGCAAATGTGTTCACATGCTTTGGGTCTGTGGGACAGATGCGCATCACGCTCCCTGTGGCATATTGTGTTGGTCAGGACCTGGCACAGTGCCAAGCTGCTGTTTGTGTGTACCCTCCAATAAAATTCTGTAGGTGCCCCTGGCCCCTGACTTGCCCCACCAGGCCGTCTGACCACCACCTGCAGGTGAGACAGGTGAAGTGTCTTGCCCAAAGATGAGACGGATGGGGTGGGAGTTTGAACTGGCAATCCACTGTTTATGAGACAAACCCCTACCTCTTGTTGCCACTATTTCAGAGAAAACTTTATAGTTAGAATGTCTACCACTGCCTTGAAAACATGTATGTTTGAAAATGTAATGGTTTGTTTTATTGCTGTCTTAATGAGAAATAGGAGACAATGTGACTCTAAGAGGATGATCCAGATTGAAAGACTGTCCATGTCATGTGAAACTGTATTATGATAAATATTTGTCTAGTAATCATTCTTTAAGTGCTCTGTTTGATTACTAAGTAAATAAATCACAGCTATGTCATTAGAAACAAACCAGTTTCCACTCTTTCATTTAATCATAAATGAATTTGATTTTAGACATAATAGACCATAGCATCTAAATTTATTCCTAAAAAGCGTCCAGTCTGCTCTGCCAGGCTAGTTGCACTGAATGTCTATAAATCAGTATGTTTAAATTAATATATAATCCAAAATCAGAACCTAAAAGACTTTAGAGACATGCAGCAGGTAAAGTGAACAAAATTAAATCACCTCCAAAAGAAGAGAAATGACTCAATAGACCAAAAACAAATTTTAATTAAAAAAAACTTGTGCTTTGAAATGAAACTTTTCATTGTTATTTAATAGGTGTTGCCCACAAAATCAGCTTCCCTCAGGATCTAGTGGCAGAACTGTTACATGAATTGATGGGTTCCAATGTTTCCAAATTGCCTCTTTTGGTCCAAGGAAAGATTTTTTAATAGCTTGCATCCTTCATGCTGTGAAATATTACACCTGTAAATAAGTTAATATTGCATTTATCATAAAAAGTCCATATGCCTGAAAAAGACTACTGTGATTAAAGATAAAAAAGGTATTACTGAATTCAAACTTTATCTGTGGACAACCAAACCCGGAGCAAATATTGTCTGGTCCAGTTCTGGCCCACACAATGCATTAACATTTGGACCAGATACCACAAATGAATGACAGCCATTTGGTGGGCCAAATGTGGTTTGCCAGAGGTGGTCCATTCATGGGCCAGCACCACATACACCAAACCACAACTGGTCTGGTTCTGTCATGCCATTTTAAAAGCAGTGCTATCATTAGCCTTGTTTCCATCAACGTTTTAGTTTTTTGCACATTTTGAACTATCACATTCAAAAAGCTTAATTGAAATGGCAAAATTTAATAAACTTCCTCAATTTTGAAAAAAAATAAATAAAAATTACACTCATTTCAGATGGCTTTTGGATTTTCCTAAAAAGCAGAGTTTATGCACAAAGGGGAGACGGAAAAACATTTGCAGAATAAGTGCTGACGTAGTGAACATTTAACTCATGTGACTGATCAGCTGTTCAAGCCGTCAGCGTACATCTTCCCAAATATTCCCATAATGCACAAAAACATGTCTGGAAAAAACAAGAGGTATGTGTGAACTGGCAAAAAAATGCCTTACAAATGGATCGAAACATGGCTTTCGCTAGAACTGGCCTACATCCTGTTGACAAACCACTTACCTTGCCAGCAATGAGCCAGAACACCAGATCTGGCTCACACCTGTCTGCTATTTGGGAAGATGGATAAAAGACATACCTAAACTTAAAAAACAGAATATATATATGTGCGTGTGTTGCGCTGTTGAGGCTATTTTCAAATGGGAACCCTCTCTTCTTTCTTCAAACAGGTGATCTGTGCATATCACAGTCTGTGAAAATTCCACGTGAACCAAGACTCGGAGAGTTTGACAAAATCATTCATCGGCTGAGTGAGAACCCAAATGCTCGAGTGGTCATCATCTTTGCCAATGAGGATGACATCAGGTGAGAAAATCCCTAAACATAGTCAATTCAAGACTTTTAGATAAAACTTCAGTTAATCACCAGATTGAGTTTCATAGACAACCTAGTAGAGTTTTTCATATAAATACAGTCATAAAATGGAATATGAAGCATTTTAAAGATGAACATATTATAAAGTTGCCACAAACATCATTGTAACAAAAAATACCATTATGGAAAGAGGATTCTTATATCATTTGTACAGAACAAAAATCAAATGAAAAGTGTGACTATCATTCTGTCCCCACTGAAATGATCATTCTGCTAATAGCTACATAATATAATGTGACATATATTCTGCTGTACTCATCTATTCTAATCTGTCCTAGAAAGACAAAAGTAATGTTAACAATGTCCTTGTTCTTGTGAGGACACAAAAGTATCAGCTAAGATTCATTGTCTAAGAACAATCTTAAATAGAAATATTATTTAATTAGTAGTTGGCAGATTTATCACACAGTGTGTTACACACACACACACACATACACACACACATCTTTGTTGTGGCTTTGAATATTTCCAATCGAATGTTAAGTAAGTCAAAGTATGTTTGGTAGGCAATGATGTGGGTCAGACTCTTGATGATGTCCGGGGTAAAAGTCCCAGAGCTCATTGACTTAATCCAGTCCTGATAACGAGTAATAGTCTGGATATGTAGTAATTACAGGAAGCTAAGAGGATCGCAGTGCAGCATGCCTGCTCTATCCTTGAACTCAGTGTCAGCATGCAGCAGACTAATGAATCTAAACATACTTGTAAGGAAAATATAGGAGACAAATTATATTGTGAAATTCCTGTAATATTATACAATTCTATGAATAAGCTGTCTTGTCTCAGCTTTTTCTGAAATTATTCTATTTAGAGTTTAAATAGTGTAAAAATCCCAAGTTATCATTCATTCATTTATTCATTTTCCTTGCAGTCAGCTTTTAAAATAATATTTTAAAGTAATCTATATAAGTTTTCAAAAAAGAAAAAAAAAGTGAAGATAAAACTTCAGATTTTCTCAGGAATATTTGTTTAATAAGCTACTCTGAATCAAAACATGATTCAGGCATAAAAAAGTGCCTAAACTCAACAGAGGAACACAGAACAGACAATTTGGCAAACAACCGTATTTAAACTGCTTTTTCAGGTTTCTGTTACCAGCAGCTTGTCAGAGACATATTTTGTTCTTATATTTTTAGTCAAATAAATACATGAAACCAAAGAAAATACACTGTGAGATACATAAAAATAATATTATAGCACCAACAGTGTCATTTCCAAAGCAGTATTGGGTGAAAACCCAGCACATGGTAGATGATTTCCAAGGTTCTATGTCAGGTCTTCACTGTTTTGTATTTTCTATTTTTTAGAAATATATTATTCATATAATTGTAGAATAAAGTGTGATGTTCTAATTGGTATGTCTGAATAAATGCAGGAATCCACTAGATTTTTTCTAAAAACCTTTATTCTCAAGCTTCTGACTGCAATCAGTGTCAGCACTGCACA
This sequence comes from Cynodonichthys magdalenae, assembly GCA_031762555.1. NCBI lineage: Eukaryota > Metazoa > Chordata > Actinopteri > Cyprinodontiformes > Rivulidae > Cynodonichthys > Cynodonichthys magdalenae. The sequence continues at coordinate 8,158,934 of JARVJO010000024.1, forward strand.
CAGCATTCAGCACAGGCCTCAGCGTAAGGCCTTGAGAAAAAACCCAAACAAACAGCCCAGATCTGTCCAGGCTGGATCTGAACAGAGCCTGCAAAACTCTAACATTTTCTAAAAACACTTCTAAACTTCAACATTATAACCTCTTCAGTCTCTTCCTGGTTACACCCCTGAAGGTGGTACTTTTTTGTCAGATGCAGAATGTAACTCATTTTTGTTCATACAGACAGAAAGAACATTGATAACACAGAGATCAACTCTGTCTATTTTAAACTTACTGCTGCAATGAACAAAAAGTGTAAAAATACAAAACTGCATCAAACATTAAGTTGATCAATTACAAACTTTCCTTCATATTGATTGTCTACTGTAGATATTTTTAGGCTTCACATCTTTTGTCCTCCATTTTAAAATTTGTATATTTTTAAAGTACACACTGCACTGTGCTGTAATGGACAAATGCAAGCACTGCACACAAAACAATTGAATCCAACAAAAGAAGCCTTTTTCAAAACCACTCCAAAATATTAAAACAAGAAATTTATATTTTGAAGGTCGGAAAACTGTGTAAAGAAATAAGGGATGCTTCAAAACGTTTGCATTTTGCTCTTTGTATCATCAGAATTTCACTAGGAGGCTTTTAGCACTGCCTTAAATAAAGTGTGCAAAATTAAATTAGTTCACGCTAAGCAAAACATTGTTTGGAACAAACCAAACAACTTAACCAAGTCACCTAGTCTGAAATAAGCAGGATGTGTTTTACAGCCTCACTCTGGCTGCAGACTCTATGGAGAGCATGTTGTTCTAATCAAAGCTTGGTGACATTCAAAACTGTCTTTCACACAAAACTGTGGTTCTGAAATGTTCCTAAAAGTTCTTGGGGGATGATATGAGAATACAAAACTTCTCTGCATTTTCAGTATTTTTTTTTCTCGTTTCTTATTTGAGGCTGTTGTATTCGGTAATTGTAAGGATAACTTTATTTAAGTTGTGCTGTAAAATAAAAAGGTAAAATTCATCGTAGGGTATGGTAAAGTTTTATAATAGTAAAATTACAGTTTGAACACATTGACTCTAAAGGTCATTTAGTTATAAATCAGAAGCAACGTTGCATTTTTGTTAAATCACAATGCTCAAACAGCTTCTGCCTCCACTGCTCCATCAACAGAATGTCAAATGTTAACTTTTTTCTGCTTCTAACTTCAGGAGTCCTTCTAATAAAACCCTAGTCTGGTACAACATGATGTTCCATTTTTATGTTTTATCTTCACCTTCATAATTAATTATGAAGGTGAATTAGTCCCCAAACTGACACGTTTGCAGCAGGCCTGGTCAAATGTAATAAAAAGGTGTATTTCTGCCACAGCAAGGATGAACTTCACCTCACTGGGAATAATTCTATGCAACTTTGTCCAAACTCAAAATTGAGTATTCTACCCAAGCAGCAAGCTCCAGAGCAGCTAGACTCTCATTTTATGGTGCATTTAAAATGAACCATGCTGTCACAGCTGATATACAGTTTTACTTTATGTGAATATGATATAATACTGGAGTAATATGTTATTTAAAAGCATTGCCACCCTCCCCTTCTATCCCAAAGGCGTCTCCTTCAAGCATCTAAAAGAGCCAATCAAACAGGCCATTTCATCTGGGTCGGCTCAGACAGCTGGGGATCCAAAATTGCTCCGATACTGAACCATGAAGAAATGGCAGAAGGTGCCGTCACCATCCTACCAAAACGGCAATCCATTAAAGGTATTCATGTTAACATCACACAACTTTATAGCATACTTTTAATTATTTATATAAAAGTAAAATCTATTGAGATAAAAATGCATTGTGACTTTGCACTGTGTAAGCCACATCAAACATACAGAAGAGTTATTGCTTTTATTTACTTTTTCTAATTTTATTTTCATTGTAAACTATAGGGTATTTAGTCAGATTTTACTGTTGTACATATAGAATACAATTAACTTATGAATGAGACTGAAACTGTGTATGAATAAAGGTTAGCACCTGATCAAAAAATAATAATTAAGTAGGTCCTCTGGATAGGACCTACTTAATTCTTTTTTTTTTCTGCCTGAATTACTGAGATGCATCAAGATGTTAACACCTAAGGACATTTTTAGATACTTTTCATTATACAAGTTTCTGAGTTGGTTAATAATTTAGACATCACTCAGTAGCAATGTGTCTTTAGTCGCTGAATTTACAGATGTTTTTAAATACCAAAGTTCCCCAAAATGCACATCCTTGACTCATCTGTTTGCCCTTTAGTTTCTCACACTAGATACTTCCTCCTTCGCTAGTGTTCCACTAAAAATAAATAAAACAAACGTCAAACTGATGTTTTCTGCATTTTCTTTAATTTGATATCAATTAAATAAGATCTGTGACACAGCTGTTTATGAAAATAGCATGTGTTTCTGACAATATGTATATTCACTTCTGAAATTCATAATTAAGCAAGGGTATTCAATTATCTGTTTTTATTTTAAGTATAAAAATGGACAGATGTGAAGAAATACCATATGAGTTAAATGCCATCAAAACCCATATTTGTGTGTGTTTGTGAGGTTAACCATCCATGAATGTGTTTCTCTAAACATACATGATATTGCGATAGCTAAACAGTAAACAACAGTAAACGCGTTAGCTCTCACTGACTTCAACGTCCTTGTTTCGGCAATCGTCTTCTTTGACACGGTGGCCCCCCGTCTACATTTGCTTCACAATGACATCCTCTCGGATCCACAGCACACTTTTCAGGGAATTTGTCCATTGGTTGTCCACAATTTTCCGAAACCAACTTGCTATCATCACCTCGCTCTTTCAAATTCACATTCCCCTCACTTTCGATTTTTGCAGGAATGTGGCATTTCGCCATCTAATCAAAACAAACATTTCATGCGTGCTTTGCAATGCGCAAAAGGTCTATTCTGAACATTTTTGTGCAAACTATATATTTAAAATGTGTACTTAAAATGTTTGTTCAAATTTTTTAACTAGGTTTTGTGGGAAAAATATGACTAGCTAGCATTACCACTAGCATATTCATTGCCAAATCATTCTTAGATGAAAAAAATTAAACATTATTCTGATAAAACTGATGAGCTAACAGCTACATTTAAAGATTACAAGACCAGGGTGTATTGCTGTGGTTCTAAAACAACACAAATCTTAAAATTTTCATTGCGGTGAAAGCTGTTTTGTAAACCTTTACTTAGTTATTCTGATCAAATGTTGTTATTTCAACTGGAAGTGCTACATGCTGCACAGAAAACGCTACAGCTATCTGATGCTGCCACTAGTTAAACTTACAAATAACCAATTTTAAAACCATTTGTAGATAACTATGTAATTATAAATTTAACAGCTGAGTATTTTCTTTATGAACTACAGTTTGCGTGAACTGATACAGATTAATCTGTTTAGATTAAGAGTGTTAGGAGAGTGGTTAAACCACTTTGATCTATGACTAGCCATTAGCTCCTCAATTCGCTAAAAATTGAACAGGTTCAACAAACTGAGGTCATGCATAGAAGTACCTGAAAAAGATAAGTTAATAATTGTCAATAACCATTCCAACCCCATGTAAAATCATATTGTAAAAGATCTGAACAGTTATTATAATGGGAAATTATCTGAGTGTGAGAAAAAAATATTTGCTTACCAATAAATGGCATATAAATGGCATCAAAAAGAAAGTTCTGTTAAGAAAACATTATGTAATGCGGCATTCAACTAAAGTGTAAAAAAAGATACCAGTTCTGTTCTAAGTTCTGTTCCTCATGTCTAGGTTTTGATCGATATTTTAGCAGTCGAACGTTGGAGAACAACAGAAGGAATATCTGGTTTGCAGAGTTTTGGGAGAACAACTTCCAGTGCAAGCTAAGTCGACATGCTGTGAAGAAAGGATCTGGCATCAAAAAGTGTACAAGTAAGTCCGGAATGAATAGAAGAGAAGACAGTTTGTCAATGTGGAGCACTCAATGACCAAGTACTCGAGTGTGCCAGAAATACGTTATGCTTGTGTGTGTGTGTGTGTGTGTGTTTGGAATTCATGGATAAATATTTTTATCATCAAGGAGAAAATGCTGACACTTCTTTAATTTGGGTTAAATAAAATAGGTGTAAATGGGGGGAAAGGGAATGTCTAATTTTGTACGAAAAATTAATGTTCCAATTACTGTTGTGTTGACTAGTTCAATTAAAATATGCAACAGAATCAATCACAAAACAGTGCCCCCATATGCACTGACACCATTCAATAGCAAATTCTGTGGGCTCACTGGATAGAAACAGCCTTGCATCGAAATCTGTTGGGATCGCCCTCATCTCACCAAGCTCTGGAACGCTGTGTCTCTTTGTCCAGGCTGAATGTAAATTTTGGCTCAGAGCCATGTATGGAAAATCTGTGTTTCATAATTCTGTTTATATAATGGATCACTGTACTCAATCCAAACTAAAATTAACAGATCTACTTCTCAATTTGATTCAGTGTATTCTTCATCAGTTATTCATTTATTTTATCATTTAGAAGTTAGGACTAGTGGCTGTTTTGAAACATTTTTAACTTTCCACTTTCTTTTTATAGTCATTTCAGCTGCTGCCTGCCTCTATATCCGTGTGTATGTCTGTGTTTTAGTGTGTCTATCAATAACGAAAATATCTAAATAACCACCATCAAATTTACAGATACTGACAAACTTTGGTGTGGTAGTAGAGACTAGTCTATTCTGTTTGCCTGTTAGCAAAATATGTCATGAACCACTAGACAGATTTTAAGGTGAATGCAGATGCTGGTCAATATTAACAAACACAGAAATGGCTATAACTCAGTGTCAGCGTAGGTAGTTTGAACCCAAAAATGCAGGTGGACACAATGGTTAATGTGAAAGAACAAAAACTGGTTTAAAAAAGAACAACAACAAAAAAAGGTTGGCATGGCAACAAAAGACAAAAACTTAAACAATGACAAGAACAAGGCTATGAGCAAGAAAAAGGGTAATGATCCAAAAGCGCAATGGGGACAGAATACCAGTTAAATACAACTGAGGATGATTGGTGACTGGAAGCACATGATTGATTACTGACTATGGACAGGTGAGTGAGGCAGGCTGGAAAAACACTAAGAAGCTAACTGAGGGTAACATGGCACATGAAATGGAGAACACGGACAGGAAATAAGAAAATAACACAGTCAAACAATCAAAAACAGTCCAAAACAATACTAGCAAAAAGAACCATAACACAAGAATCATGACACTCAGTTGATTTTAAATTAAATTGGTGAATCCCCCGATATTGGCAATTCTTAGAGTACCCACGAATCATGAAAAAATGCAAATACTGAATGCAGTCTAGAAAAGGCCTACAGCAAGTTTGGAATGACAGCATAATGCAATAGAACCCAAACAAAAACACCAGACCTAAAGAGTCAGCAGCTACACCCCACGCAGGTACTGTGAAATGCTACATCCCAGGTGGAGCTTGGGCACAGGGTATGTGTCGCGTACTATACTGTGTTTTTTTATTTTTTATTTTTATGGAACTGAATATACATGGAAATTTATATTACAAAATTAGTAAGTTATATATTACAGGGATTACTACATACTACTAGTGGTTACTATAGTTTCCATGAAAAAAATCTGCAATAGACAACTGTGAAACGCAACTTTATGGGGTATCACTGAAATTCATTCACATACATACTCTGGCCAAGTTACAGTTGTGGTCAAAAGTTTACATACACTTGTAAAAAACATAATGTCATGGCTGTCTTGAGTTTCCAATAA
>JARVJO010000024.1:8176483-8201497 GCA_031762555.1 Cynodonichthys magdalenae
CGGGAACTGATAAATGGCCCAAATCTTAGGTTTGGGAAAGCTCTCACCGCCCTGACAAGGAAAACTTTCAGTACACTGGTTGGAGTCCTAACTGGGCCCAACCTGCTCAACCGCCACAAAATGGTGATGGGACTACATGACAATGGTCTGTGTGATGCCTGTGGCATTGAATTAGAGACCTCTTTGCACTACTTGGTTCTGAGCAGTAAAAAAAAAAAAATATTTGGAGACCCCTTTATAGAACCTGAGACACTCAGAACACAGTGTTTCTAACCTTGTGTCCTTCATCTGAGGAACGCAAAGGTTTGATTAAAGCTCAGTGTCCTTTTAGGGAGAGCAATGAACCCACTTACAAGCCCTCCACTCATATGGGTTCTTTATCCATCCTTAATCACCATAACTGTAACCATAATTGCTGTGTTCTCACTATTTTTTCTCAGCGTTTTACCATACTTGACAATGTATGACTAATGTCACAGCTGAAACACTATTTAATGATAACTTTTCAACATGATATCACTTTAAAAATTGACCAGACTATTATTTTAGCTGTTTTTAATCTTTTTTTAATCTGTAGTCACTGTTTAACTAGCCACTAGCTAACTGCCACAAGAGGCCCTAATTAAGACTTAGCAACCCAAGGCTCTAACTTTGCATGGGTGTAAGATGTTGTAGCATATAAAAGTAAAGTCACAGATTGTAGCTGAACCACCCTAAGCTTTGCTCTAACTCAAAGATATTTACATAAAAAGACATGTCTGAAACTAGATCTTTACTTAAACAAAGGCAGAGGCTTTTATTTACTTCATAAAGTAGGGTTTCCTGGTATATTTAGAAGGCAGGGTTTTTGCTCCTCCTGTTAGTAGACTTGTCACATATTTCTACTATGCTTATATTTTATATGTCAAATATCTCACATATTTGTATGTCACGCATTTGAAGAAACAATGCAAAATGTCACTTCATTTTTTTATACCGGGAGAATAAAAATGTTTTACTTCTGCATCGGACTTTGGAGTAAGATCACACTGCAAAATGTTGTAGTGAGCAGGCTAACAAACATCTGGCCTCATGTAACAAACATATGCGGAACTGGGGTGTTAAAGCTATAACATTAATCTACGAGGTGATCTGTCCAGGGTGACTCTTGTTTGTTGGGATGGATGGATGGATGGATGGATGGATGAATGGATGGAGTGAGCTTTGTTTGAAACAGCATATTAACTTAAAAATCTGATGATTACCCACTCATATGATCACATAGAACTACCTATATTATTATATAGTAGCATAATAATTAACAGCATCGGAGAATTAATTGATGCAAAGAACTCCAAATTTGTTCTGTTCATAACAGTTCACACATAAGTTTTAATGTACGTGACGTGGCAATGTTTATTAAGAACATTAGACCAATAATTGAAAACTCGCTCATCACATTTCTAAAGCATTAGAACTATGCCAGCTATGATTAATATACACCTGTCATAACTAATTACATTATTGCGGAAGAACGATTAAGTCTGTCTGGACGTGTCTTCCTTTAGTACTGTGCCGCTCTGTCAAGTTTTGCGCTCATGATTAATAGATTTGAGGTGGCTCATGACTTTGCGGGTATAAACACCAAGAGATCATGTAAACATAACTAAAATGTCCCAATTTAAACTTTTCTGCCTTATCAAATCCCATATCCAACATGGCACTGGAAAGACCATTAGCTGCACAAAGAAGATCAGCAGGCGTGATGCAAAAAGAGTCTTTCTAAGAAAGTATGAGTGGGTTGAAGTGATCGACAGCTCAATAGGAGAGAGGCTGCAAAGAGAGGCTGTTTTGAATTTGTGCAAGAATATTTTTGATTGATGTTGAGAAATGGCATACAATTACTGTTAAACTAATTCTGTCAATCTGAACACAAATTGAATTCAAAAGAAAAAAATGATTTACAATATGGCATCTTAAAAGATTATCATTTACTTTATTTTACACAACCAGCAACAATTGTTTGTTTAGTTCTTTTATTTTTGAATATTATGCAAATCCAGTCTCTATATAACCAAAGCAGGACTTGGATTTGCATTCTTAGCACAAAGTCAAGCTTGTTTTCAGCACGTGTTGGACTCCACCAGGGCTGTCCTTTGTCTCCGATTGGACAGGATCTTAAGGCACAGTCGTGGAGAGGAGGATGTCTGGTTTGAGAACCACGGGGTCTCATCTCTGCTTTATGTGGATGATGTGATTCTGTTGGCGCTTTCAGGCCAAGACCTTCAGTGTGCACTGGGGCAGTTCACAGCCAAGTGTGAAGTAGCTGGGATGGGAGTCAGTTCCTCTAAGTCTGAGGTCATGATTCTCGACCAGAAAAGGGGGCAATGCCCCCTCTGGGTCAGGGAGGAGTAAGTCTCTGCCTCAAGTGGAGGAGTTTAAGTATCTTGGTGTGATAGTGGGATCCAGGAGATGGGTTGACAGACTGGGGCATTGCCTCTGTTGGGTGTGGTATAGAAAGAGCTGAGTCAAAATGCAAAGTTTTATCTATGTTCAACACTCACCTATACAGAAAGAATGACATCCCAGATACAAGCAGGTGAAATGAGTTTCCTTTGTAGAGTGGTGGGGCTCAGCCTAAGAGATGATGAGGAGCTCCATCATTCGAGGGAAGCTTGAATTCGTGCCACTGCTCCTCTGCATAGAAAGAAGTCAAATAAGGTGGTTCTGGCATTTGATGAGGATGCCTCCTGGATGCCTCCCTTTAGAGTTGTTCTGGGCACCTCCCACAGGTAGGAGACCCTGGGGAAGACCCAGGACTTACTGGAGGGAATATGTATCTTTGGAAACAACTCAAAACGGTAAATGGCTTGAAATTATATTGCGCCTTATCAAATCCACACGGACTCATAAGCTCTTTACACTTCAGTCATTCACCTATGTACACACACATTCACACACTGATGGTGGTAAGCTACATTGTAGCCACAGCTGCCCTGGGGCACACTGATGAGGCGGGGCTGCCATGCACTGGTGGAACTGGACCCTCTGACCACTATCAGCAGGCAAGGTGGGTGACGTGTCTTGCCCAAGGACACAACGATCGGGACGGCTGGATTGGGGGATCAAATCAGCAACCTACCAGTTACAGGACGATTCCCTTAACCACTCTGCCACTGCTGCCCCAGGGCTGACTCAGGGTCCTCCAGGACAAGCTTGAAAGTGTTGCAGGGTACAGGGATCTCTGGATTTCTCTCCTGGACCTCTTGCCTCTGTGACCCGACTACAGATGAGCAGCAGAAGATGGATGGAGCATTTATTATTTTTTGAATAAAGTTATATGCATATAAATTATCCATCCATTATTTTACCCGGTATGGTTTACTGGGTCACAGGGAGCTGGTGCCTATCTCCAACAATCTCTGTGTGAGAGGTGAAATACACCCTCGATATGTGACAAGTCCATCACAGGGCCACATAGAGACAAGCCAGACAAATCATCATTCACACTCTCCCTCACACTTAGGGACAAGTTTGATTTATCAGTTAACTTAACATGCATGTTTTTGCCCATAAGAGGAAACCCACACATGCACAGAAAGAACATGCAAAGTCCACACAGAAAGGCCCCAAATTGTAAGGTGATCATGTGACCTCTTAGCTGAGAGGTCTCCACTCTAACCACTGTGCCGCACCTCATATAAAATATTCCAGACACAACTGTCCTTCAAAATTTCAATGAAAGAGCCAGAAAAAAACAAAACATGAGTAATTCCTCAAAGGTCCTAATTTTTGTCTTCTTGCTGTTTCTTTTTAGATCATGAGCGGATTGGGAAAGATTCATCCTACGAACAGGAGGGGAAGGTCCAATTTGTAATAGATGCCATTTATGCCATGGCTCACGCCCTGCATAACATGCACAAAGACCTCTGTCCTGGAAAAGTTGGCCTTTGCGCCAAGATGGACACCATAAATGGCACGCTGCTGCTAAAATATATTCGCCATGTCAACTTTACAGGTGTGTATTTCTACTTCCACCAAGATGAGCTCAAAGCACAAGTATTTTCATTGATAACATAAAAAAAACTTAAGTATACCTTAGAACAAACTCTTTAAAACTATATGGAAGGTGTAAAAAGTTTCTTGTAAAAAACATTTATTAATGATTTAACCATGGTATTATTTTGTTTCTTGCACTGGTATTTTTAGCTGACCTGTGATTCTAAATATGACATGTTTTTTGGGTACACAACATGCTCATTCAGAGGCTTCATACAGATAAAGCAGACTCTAATTATCAAACCACTAAATGTAAATTACTCCCAGCAAGGATAAAAGGCTGAGATCTGTAGGAGGGTTGAAAATCACCAGCAGAGCAACATGTTTTATCATAGCTAATGATAACCAGAACTAGGCATTGTGAGATGTCCTGCCTTATCTTGTCAGCATGTACGTTCCCCCGCAAGCCATCTCCTATAAAGCATCCTGGTGACTGAGATAGAGTTGGACACAAATGAGAGAAAGTTAACAAACAACACAACAGAAACAACCAGTGGGCTTTCAGTGGTGGGCTGTTTAAAACTTCTATTTGTTTACTTTTTATTGGAATATATAGAATCCAGTTATCTCTGGAGACAGAAGTCATGCGTACATGACGTGGTTATTATTCTTGTTCTATAGAAGCCAGATGGATCCTGTTCAGCTTTTTTGTTACTGTTGATCTTTTTAAATAAATGATGAGTGTTTTTGTTTCAGAGTATTCAGAAGTTGAAAGATTTGGTAAACCTTTTTTTTTATAGCTTCAGCAACTGCCACAATCGCTAAAAGTTCACAATAGTCATCTCAGTGTTTTTCCCACAACCTTTTGACACCTGAAAATGACCCACACATATTACGCTGTAGGACGTTGTTTGTTTAGGTTACTAAAAGCAGAACTATTCATCTATCTATTTTTCATCCATCCATAGATCACCAGTCCATCAAATGAACACACAGAGACAAACAAAACAATCATTCGTGCCTTCAGTCATAGGGACAATTTAGAGTTACTAAATCACCTAACGTGCATGTTTTTTTGGTCTGTGAGAGGAAACTTGAGTATCTGGAGAAAACTCACATAGAACATACAAATCCCTTTCAGAAAGGCTGGGAGGCAATTCTGCAACTTTCTTGCTGAGAGGTGACAGGTCTAACCACTGTTTCACTGTGCAAAAAGTTTACAGAATATTCAGTTTGTAAAATAAATGAAATAAATAAAACAAGGAGTTCAGTAATTGTGTACTCTGTTGACTAATTTAGTATTTGCACGCATACTATGCTAGAATCATCAATACATAACTCATGATTCCTTTTATCAGAACATGTCAGGGTCTATGTTTTTTTCTTCCAGCTTGTTGCAAACACAGAACTGAACTGCTGGGATTTTTTTCCGACACAACTCACATTTTCATGTTTTTAAACGTTCTACTCAACTCTGTGCAGCATAATTCAGGGTAATTTGTGTGTTTGACAGTCTCATTTTACAGTCATTTTAATTAGAAACACATCTGTCTACCTTTTGTTGTGAACAAATTCATGACCACAGTGAGGTATTTTACTTTGGAAAGTTTTTTTTTCTCATCTTGGGTTCCATGTACTTTTTAATGACAGAAATTCATACACTAAATTTAGATTGAAGGGGTTGAAACACGATGGTTGGTTATTTAGATGATGTGTGTGCCAAATGGGCCCATAACAAATCTATGGCTTCCAAATACAGACTAACTTTTTAAGGATCAATTATTTATATTTGTTTATTGTCATGCAAACCAAATTCTTTGTAATGTGTGTGGGTTGTTTTTGTGGTTTGCTTGTTTTGGGTGGTATGATGATAATATTTAGTCTCTCTCCATTAAAAGAAAACCACACACAAAAATGACACCTCATTTTTCACAAGTGAGAAATCTTAAATTTATTCAGCAGGGAACTTAAAAAAAATCCCCTACTGTACATGTAAAATATAAGGTCAGAAAGCTTGTCTTCAGTTTTGCACTCTGAAGTCTCTTGTACTTACAGAAATATTGAGAAATATCGTTTGTCAACTTTTAGCATCAGATAGACGACTAGGCAATTTTTGCTCTTACCTATTTCTAGATGTGTAATGCCTAAATAATGTATGAGTTAAATGTTTAGAGATCTGCTCACTTTTATTCATTTACAAGAACTCATCTGAAAAACAAATAATGTCACAAGGGATGGATCAGGAAAAATTATTCTACTAAAAAAACTGGAAGGCTGGGAAAAACACAACATAATGTAGCTGATGAGAATAAGCACTTACCCAATTAATTATAGTACAAAAAGATGCATACAAAAGCAGGATGTGTACACATGTACCTGCAGGGATGTGAAGATATAAATAATTATGCAAAACGGGGTCCCACTTAGGTCCCTGCTAGCGGCTGCAGCACCTTGAGCTAATTATACGTCAGCTGAGCATAGGGTTGCGCAATCAAGCAGAAAGCAACACAAATGCTTTGACACAGTCTCCAACCTGCTCCACCCTCACAGATGATTAGAAAGTAATGGATTCATTTATCCCCAACAATTATAGGGTGAGATTTTGAGGTGAGGGGCGCCAATGCCTAAGACAGGTACATGACAAGAATAATTTAACATGGATGAGAGTGAGAAGAAACTTTTAAAATAAACAACTTCCACACCACTTTAGTTTCTATAGCATCACATGGATCTCTGTGTTCTTTCCGTGTTTTCAGATGAGAATGAAGAGATTACGTTCTGCACAAATAATTCTAAATTTTATAAAGTAGATGTCAAGAAGGCACACCATTTTTTCTTTCTTTCTTTTAACCAGAGGTTTTGATCTTACACAAAAAAAAGAACTTAGAGTGCCAAAGATTCAAATGAAGTCTGGTTTGGTTCTTCATGACAGAACTGTTCCAGCCACAACATAATGGAACCTGCTCAGTGCAGTTACACACAGCAGCCGTGTCGGAAATCGGACCGGCAATCTGTTCGATCAGCAAGACAGCTGACAAAAGAGTCTGATATGCCAGAGATCCCACTGCCTGTACAACAGCCAGATTGTTGGTTGTTCATGCAGTTAATCAGATGATGCTACAAATCTCAAACTAAAGCTCTAATGATAAATGACAAACATTTGCTTCTCTCTTCTAAAATTAAGCCTAATCTGTACAGTGCCTGTCTGATTTAAAGCAACTGTTTACCAGAGTTTAAAGCATTTATCTGCCTTAAGAAAAATAGAACAGCCTACAGTGGGTGACAGCAAATGTGGCCATAACAATGTGATGCAAAGTACCCGATTTGAAAATTATGCATTTTGTTTGTTTGTTTGTTTGTTTAACAGCCACACATCAGGTAGTCTGTTTACAAACTTTGAAGAAATGCAAATCACCTGCTGCCTTTTAATCTAGTTTTATACTGAATCATCTGAAAAAGAATAAAGTTAGATGATTTAAATGAATCTCAGAAACAAAAAAGATTCAACCTTGTGATATTTGAGAGACATTGCAAGAGTTAATTCCACGTCAATATTTAGCTCAGTGTCTGTAAATCAATTAACAGGATTAATTAGCTATGATGGCCATCTTGAAATGTGTTGACTCAAAAAGTGAATCAGTCGTAGATGTACATCCAATAATTACTTTCTAAGAGTTTTAACAAAATCCATCAAAGGGTTTAAGAGATATTTTGCTAACAGACAAAAATAGTTGACACCAATTTTAACTAGCAAAGTAAATATGTTGCGCAATGAGTAGTCCTTGGAGCAGACGTGTCAAGAAATAACATACAAATACTTTACCTTCATTAATTTTACTTTTATACTACCAGTATTTTTACACTTTTACTTGAGTAAAGAGCTCAAGGTAATACTTCAACTTCTACATAAAGCATTAAACCTTAGTATCTTTACTTCTACCTGACTAATGAATGAATACTTTTGACACCTCTGCCTTGGAGTATGTGTTGTGAATGACTCGGCTACAACCACACTAAATTTTAGATCAGTTTATCTAACATTAGCTGAGTCATGGTCATTTTGTGTCTACTTAGGTCTAATAGCAGCCATTTTGAATTAGGTTAATAGTAGATGTACAATTAATAATTCATTCCTGAAAGTTTTAATAAAAACTGGTCAGTGGTTTAGGAGATATTTTACAAACAGACAACTAAACAAAATACATTATCACCCTTTTGCCTTCAGTGGCAGGTGAAACAAAATGAACTAAACATGGATGGGTATTTTCCATGCTAATGCAGCCTTTATTGTTAGAGATTAGAACAACAATGGAGTTAACAATTATGCTGGCATAGCAAGTTTTCCACACTAATGGATATTGACAGGAAATTGTAGCAGTCTGCAGTGTTTTCCTCTCAGTCCTGTCCTATGAGCCAAATCCTGTTTAACTGTTCCTGACTCTGCCTATTACTGTGTAAACAGGTCATTTCTGATGTGTGTTAAATAATAATAAGAGGAAATAGGTTCAGATCTGAACTCGAAAATTAAATTTGATTAGTTCTAAATAAACAAATCAATTCTCAAAGTGACAGGGTGGAAAAAGGCTGGTGGAAAACATTTTCTGGCATCATGAATCACTATATTAAACTTCCATTCTTTATGAATGTCCTTATTTACAACATCAATGTACATAACTGGAAAGCTCCTCAGTGCTGAAGCTATTGCGTTTAAAACAAAGATGGGTGGAAAAATCAATGGTGCACATTACTTTAAAACTGCAACGTTTGCTTTGCTTTTTAGACTTTCTGGACATAAACTAAGGATGTAAACGTTCTGTAGTAAAACCACAGAAATGTTCATGGGAGCCCATTGTTCTGAGAATTGTCAATAAGAATCTGTGCTGACTAAAGGAAAGATGAAACCGGCACCACAGGTACTGCAGATGAAGCTGATACACATTGATGTCTGGTATTAACACTTTAATCCCTGTGATGCTAAAAGGATATGGTGCTTAGTGGAATGTGGGCAGTGGGACAGTATGCTTTATGAAATAGTTTTTGCAAAACATAAATCTGATAGTAGAGTGGTTTTCAATGAGCTGTGAATGAAGAGTGGTGTGCGCTACAGGGTTTCAGTGAACTCGTTTAAATTAGCCTTTTTTCAAAAGATTTGACGACTCGTTGTTCCCCAGGTTGACATACTTGGTATGGTGGTGCTTTTAATGAAATCTGTAAGTGCTGCAGACAAAGGCACCTTTCCTCTTTTGCCTTCATCCTGACTTTAAACACCTTTACTAGTAAAAATACTTCTTCTGGCATCAACAGTCCAGCTGAATTATTTATCCGAGAGTTTTGTTGATATTTAAACCCAAGCCTCATTATTAAAGAAGCAATTTATCAATATTTGGTGTTCATGCGTCAAAACAGCAAATGATTTTAAAAGTTAAGAGCTGAAACAAACTGATTTAGGTAATTAAATTAGAACCTTTAAAACATCCATTCAATCTGGATTCAGCAAGAAAAACTTAATAATTACAATGACTTTGTGTTGTTTCAGACATGCTCTCTAGACATTACACCAGAATGACACTAATGTATTTAAAACATGGAGTTTGATCAAATATTGAGGAACATAAACATGCTCAAGGGAAAAATACAAGTGATTTTAAAGCTCGAATCACAGGTTCAAAAAAGAAAAACAATCAAAAATCAATAATGTGGCATTTCACACTGGAACAAAGCACTTAAATCCCTTTATATAACAACAAAGAATGGGATTAGGGAACAAGGAAAGTTATAATCATGTTTTGCTGAAATGTTCGAAAATCAGTAAAGCTTTACAAGATGATGCAAATCTGGTTTTTAGTTTCTTTTATCACATTTAAATAAATTGTACCCAATACAATTTTGACTGCAAGTACAATTTCAGTTTCAACAAGTTTATTCTGTTTCCTTTTTTCCCCCAATTTCAACATGTTACATTTCTTAGAGTTAAGTTTGCTTGCATCATAGGAGAGAAAACACATTTAACAAAACCCAGTTTTTGGCATGTTTATTTGGATTCTTTCCAAAGCGACGCTTCACTAATTCCATAATTTCTTTTTTTTTTCTCTTACAAGACCATTTTTTAAGAAGTTGTGAGGCTGAAGAGGGAATTGTAAATTGACTCAAAACCAGGCAGAAATAGAAAGCAGAGGCATGAGAGAGTGCAAAGCCGTAATGAAAATAAGGGCTGTCATTCGTTAGCACTCTGAGTGGGGGTCTTGTTGATAAAAGGCAATGGGGTAGTCAGCCGGATGAAGGAGTGTGAAATAACATGGGAACATAAAGAGACAGCAGCCTCGGCACTCCTCTAAACACCAGGACAACATGTGTGTTAGCATCTATTCGGCTGCCATCGTTAAGGACATAAACAACACCAACTTAAAGTCATTTTGCAACTTTCTTTCATCTCATCACATCTTGGATATAAGAGCATGAATTACACCTGCATTGTTCAACACTGTGATTCAGCTTTCAGTTACCATTTGTTAGAAAAAACTAACATTCTTTTTTTCCTTTCGTATTTGTAGGAATCGCAGGCACCCCGGTGGTCTTCAATGTGAATGGAGATGCTCCTGGTCGCTATGAAATCTACCAATACCAGATCAAAAATAACACCACGGAATACAAGATCATTGGGCACTGGACAGATCAGCTCCACTTAGATGTAAGATCATTTTAAACTGTGGGCTGCACCTCTCTGCATGATGTACAGAATGTTTGTACTAATGGTGGTGAACATTTGTACAGAACCCTCCAGTGACATTGGATAAAAGTTTATATACTGCCTTATGTTGAAGCTTGAAGACACAGGTGACCACTGGAGTTGACTTTGTCCAAAAAGCTTTTTTTTTTTGAAGCTCAACACTCAAAACAGGCTCTTCTCTTATACAATGCCTTTGTTATAGGAGTTAGAGTTCTGTTACAGGAACACAGTAAAAAATCTGTTTCCTGACACACACTTAGGGAGTTCAATGTGATCTCATAAATACTATGAAAAAAGAATAATTTAGATTAAACATACACCAAATAATGATGATAATAATAATAAGTTTGAACAGTTAAACACAAAAACAGTGTATTCATATAAAATCTGACTCCAACAATAGCTGTATTTTGTCACAAGACAGGGCTGCTCAAAATTATCCTGTGGCCACAAGATAAGTAATGTATGGCCAAGAGATTATCTTTTTAACCATTGTCACAGGATGAGCACTGTACATTTGCTCACTTAGCATTAGAAGTTCAGCTGAACTCTTCAAACAAAACAACCCACCATATATTAAAACTAATTGTAACTTGTCTGATTGGTATCGTAAAGAACTGTGCGTCTGAATAATGTGCAGAAAAACTATTAAGTTCTCAGTTGAATGATTTTTTTTCAGATCTAGAGACACTATTTCACTCCGAGTCTGTGGCTGCAGAGATCTAAACAAAAGGACTACCCATCACATTTTCTCACAATGATTTATTAAAAAAATGGTCACACCCCTGATATGATGTTATACCGCTAAAACAAGGAAGTACCCTTAAAACGGTTCTACATCTCTGAAATGTGAAACATTGTTTTTACACTGCTTGAGTGAGGCTCATGTTAAATAGCGACTTGCTCACTCTACTGTTTAAAATAAATAATTACTATTGATCACAAAGTATAAAATATTAAACTGCATTTAAAATTCAGCTGATCAAACCACAACATATCTAACAGTATGTACAAGTAAAGAATAACATTGCCCGCAAAATGTTTTCTTAACTTTTAAACAACATTAAAGTTCTGAAAGACTTTAACGTCACAGGTAAAATGAATCTCCACTAAAGCACCTTCTACTTGCAGCCACTTTGTACTACATGACACTTAAAGCATCTCTTGTGGCACATATAATAGCCTAATGTATGTGCTTTCTCATAACTTATCCCCTATAATATAAACTTCATCTTCGTTGCATCTTTGTTAGAGCAACAGTCCAACATTAACTGGCAGATATTTTAGGCAATAAAGAGGCATTTAGAAAAATAAATAATTAGTTTTGTTGCTAAAATATTTATACTTTCTATGAGTTTATGCCCTGTAGATAAAGCAAGTTATTGTACAGCAACATCTGTAAAACCTGACTAATGTGTGTGCTCCCCCCCAAAAAGCAGATCTTAAACCAATAAGTACACAAGTCAACATGCATAGAAATGTACTCATATTTTTATGCGAATATTTATATTTTTTAATTCCTCTAATTTGACAATTGCATTCATCATTTATTCACACATAAACATACATTTTATAATGCTCACAGTAATGATGGTGTCAAAGTAATTTATTTCAGATTATTTAAAAAAAATACATTTATGTCATATTATGTCAGTCAAATTATACAATACACATTTTGTGAAAATATTGTACATGAAGACATCAGGTTTGTTAATTTGAGGTTATTAAATTTTAAATAATACAATTTCTAATGTATAAACTGCAACACAACAACACAGACAAGCAGCAATTTAATGCATTATTCTGTGCTGTGTCATGCTTTCAAGATTGTTTTAGAAATCCAAGTAGACAGAACCCACGAGGAATGAAATGTCAGATGTTTAATCAAAACATAGAGCTGACGTGCCGTAAATAAAGAAACACAAGAAAGAGGCAAACCAACATGAAGCAAGAAATGATTGGTAAATAAACATAAATACTATTAGCACAAACCTTTCCTTTAGTTAAATGCAACAAGTAAGAAGAAAAGACAATTTTCTAGTGAGTTTAAACTCTATAGATTTAAAACATAATTTGACATTAAGAAATTGTAAGATTTTTTGCCCAATTTATTATTTAGTATCACTTCTTTCCTTATTGACTGGATTATTTGATTTATGTCCTCATGTATCAGAGTATGCTATTTAATATCCAACTAGAAAAATAATTACCTTAGTTTGATGGGTCAATATACTTGTAATGATTAACCCTAAAATGTTAATACATCTTATAAAAAAATTATTTTTTATTAGGATATTTAACTGGGATTAGAAACAAATCAAATAATAGGAGATGCCCTGTAACATTGGGTACAGAATTAAAGAGTGTTTGAAAGTGATACATCATCTTTATAAATTAGTGGCAGCTCTGGTGCTATGAATGTCCCCACAAAAGCTGTTCATGCAGCATATTGAGTTTTAGGTAGTTTGTTTTGTAGACTCATATGCTTTAACTGTACCTATATATTTCAGATGCAAGTAATTACACTTAAAGCATAAGAAACACAGGAGAAGATAATAGTGAAACACATTTTTTTGTCCATTACTGAAGTACTATTTTCGGTTGTAAATGTTTCCCTTCAGATCAGTGAGATGCAGTGGCCTGGTGGAACACAGGAAGTCCCCTCCTCTATCTGCAGCCAACCCTGTCGCCCCGGCCAGCGTAAGAAGATAGTCAAGGGGATTCCATGTTGCTGGCACTGTGAGAACTGTGATGGTTACCAGTATCAGGCAGATACTTACACCTGCAAGATGTGCCGCTATGATTTGCGGCCAAATGAAAATCACACTGAATGTGTTCCCATTCCCATTGTGAAGCTGGAGTGGAGCTCTCCATGGGCAGTCATCCCGGTCCTAATTGCCGTCTTGGGGATCATAGCAACTTTGCTGGTGGTTGCCACCTTTGTTCGCTACAATGACACACCCATTGTCAAGGCGTCAGGTCGAGAACTGAGCTATGTGCTGCTAACAGGTATCTTTCTGTGCTATGCTACAACATTCCTCATGATCTCAACCCCTGATGTGTTCGTGTGCTCCCTGCGAAGAATTTTCCTTGGCCTGGGGATGAGTATAAGCTACGCAGCACTTCTCACCAAGACAAATCGAATCTACAGGATTTTCGAGCAGGGAAAAATGTCAGTCAGCGCCCCTCGATTTATCTCGCCAGCCTCCCAGTTGGTCATCACATTCAGTTTGATTTCAGTGCAGCTGCTTGGAGTGTGCATCTGGTTCGGTGTGGATCCGTCACAAGCCATCATCGACTACGAGGACCAGCGTACAGCCAATCCTGACATGGCCCGAGGTGTCCTGAAATGTGACATCTCCGACCTGTCTCTGATCTGTCTGTTGGGTTACAGCATGCTCCTGATGGTCACCTGCACAGTCTACGCTATAAAAACCAGAGGAGTTCCAGAAACATTCAACGAGGCAAAGCCCATTGGCTTCACCATGTACACCACCTGCATCGTATGGCTAGCCTTCATCCCCATATTCTTTGGGACTTCACAATCAGCAGAAAAGGTAAACTTTTTGTCTTTTTCCACAGTCATTATTATTTTTTAATTCAAAGGAAGTAAAGTTTGATAAATACATATTTGCATAATGGATGTAAAGTTATTATTTTAAGTATCTCACACGACAACCTGTATTGGCAATATTGTTTGGGTGTGTGCAAATGCCCATCTCAGTAACTTGTGGACATTTTCTCAATGAAACTTTCAGTAGGTAATAATTGGATTGCAACAAGAAGTCTACAAGTGATTAAGTTTTGGTCAATGCAAATAAAAATGAACACAAACTGATCATGCAAGATCTTTGCATAACCAGTTTGTGTGTCACATGAACCCCTGTGCAGATTTGAATGAAAATTTAAAAAAAATACTTAGTGGATGAACATATACTCCTCTATAACTTTTGAAGCAAACCCGATTCAAAATGACCATCACAGCTAGTTGATATAAACCAACACAAAAATGGCAAATGAGGCCAATTTTACAGATTCAAAGCTAAACAGTGATCTGTCAGGACTTCATTACAATCACATAATCTGAGTGATAACAAATTGCATAAGAGCGTGTTTTACTGATTGAGACGAACATTTTGTTTCCCGAGCCTGGTTCTGTTAGAGATTTCTTACTGTTAAAAGGGAGTTTTTCATTTCCGCTGTGGCCAATGTGCTGCTCAGAATGGGAGACTGTGATGAAGTGATTCAGTGCAATCTGCTGGCTTCTTTATAAATAAGCTGAATTGAATAGAATTGTTTGTTTTTAAGGTTTGACCAAAACAGCTTTCATTCCGTCATTTCTGAGCATTTAATGATGCTAGCGGCACAAGGCAGTGGGTGATATGTTGCGTCATCTTTTAGGAAAATTCTAAGCCTGTAATTTTAAAAAATAAAACAACAATTTGTGCTCTTAAATATACCCAAACTGGCCACTTACATTATGTTTTTAAATTATGTTTTTTCAACTGTATCAGTTGGTGGATGCCACCATGATTTGTCCTAAACTGATGGGCTTTTTGTGCTCACCAAGGGGATTACAGGGCTGTTAGACTCGGCTTGTGAGGATAAATCATTCATCTCAAGTTTGACTAAATATGATTTCTTTACTTGCGTCCCAATGCTTGTATTTGATTTAACTGCACTGAGTGGGAATACTGAGTCGACAATCACTGCATATTCTTTCAGGCAGACATAGATAATGCATGCTTGTGAAGTAGAGTAAAATTACTGTAGCTACTGATGTTGTTGTCAGTTGAAAGTGAATCAAAAATTACCTCCTACAAGTGCTAAATTTGAGGTCGTGCAACACAGACTTACATTTAAAAGCAGAGAGAAGAAAAGTCAAATTACGATCGCCGTAGAAGCATCAGGATGAGCTCGGCACAAAAACAAACTTAATAGCAGCCATTAGACTGTCAGTACCACAAATGAAAGTGTGGCAAAAAAAAATAAAAATCTTTGGATGAGTTCGCCTTGACATATTGTGCAAGTGAAGTGATAGAAATATGCAGGAACAGATGTGAGCATTTGCATTTTTCCACACATTAAGTGGCATTTATAAAAAAAACTGGCAAAGCAGAATTTATTCTAACAAATTGCACAACGATTCATAGCCTTTCTTCTTTTCACATTTTTTAAGTTAATACACACATCATTTTATATATATTTGTCAGTTAAAACAAATCATGTATGGGTTTTTTGACGGGGTTGTAGTGTGTATTTTCAAGTATTTTTGTCTCTTATCTGCAGTAGACAGCATTCAGCATAATCATTGTTTGAAGAACGAAGAGTTCTCAGGGGAGCTTAAATTCAGCTTTCTATATGAATCTTATAGCAGGAGTAAAAGAAAAGCAAATGTTCTTCTAAAACCATTCAGAATCATAATGCTCCTATCACTTCAAGTGACTGTCATGTTAACTACTCAGTTTCATTTTCACTTTAGCATTATAGAGCTGATTTTCATCTGTCTTCATGTGATGGCTGCTTCTTAATACAGATAAACAGTTTCTACCAGTAGTTCCATCTTTCAAATCAACATTATTTGTTCTGTATAAACTGTCTCATGCAAATTTATTTTTCTATCCCCAGAAAAATACACCATCTCCACTTTTTTCCTCACTTGTAATAATTGTTTTGGGAATAGACAGGACTGCAAGTCACAACTGACTAGTGGGAAAATACTTGAAATAGCATGAAAGCATGTGGCATGCAATGATACAACAAAAACATTGTTTAGTTAAGAAAATAACAATAAAGTGACTAATTAGAACCATGTTAAGGAATCGTATTCTCAAACAGGCGAGCTGTCACCTCAGAACAAGAAGGTTACAAATTCCCTAACCACCTGAGGCCTTTCTGTGTGAAGTTTTCTTGTTCTTCCTGTGCACACACGGATTTTCTCCAGTTATAGTGGTTTCCTCCCACAGGCCAACAACATGCATGTTAGGCTATTGGTCCCTAGGTGTGAGTGAGTGTGAATGGTTTGTCTCTAAAGCCATGTTTCCATCAACATTTTTTATTTCGCATTTTGAAGTATCACGTTAGAAAAGGTTAATGGAAACGGCCTGATTCGAAAAAACTTCCTCTAATGCGCAAAATAGTTTATACGCTCACTTGAGGTGGTTTTGGGGTTTTTTCGAAAAAGAGATAATGCGCAAAAAGAAAGATGGAAACACATTTGCTGAATAAGTTCTGACGTAGCGAACATTTACCTCACATGTTGATCAGCTGTTCCCGCTGTCTGTCTGGTACCGGTACCAGCTGCAGCCACAGCTGGACCCTCCTCCTGCTGTCAGCGTCTCCTCAGCTATTCCCCTAACGTGAAGAGAATTGCATTTCTTTTTCTACGTCTCCAGACAGCAGTAACATTGCCAAAACTAGTCGATATGACAGAATAAGTACAACTTTCCCGATAGTAGCAACACGTTCCTGATAACTTCTCTCCGTTGTCTTGGGATGTGTATCCCTGTGAGTTTGAGAAACACGTCTGATTCGCATTTCTTTTTTTTATCCTTTTTGTGAAATTTTTTAAATTTGCTCAAAATTCAAGTTAAAATTGGATGGAAACATGGCCCTGTCCAGGGTGTACCCTTCCCTTCACATAATGACAGCAGCTGACTGACACCAGCTCCCTTGCAGCCCTGCATAGAAAATTTAGTGAAATGAATGCATGGATGGATGGATGGATGGATGGATGGACAGACGGACGAACAGACACTTCCAAAAGGCGATAACCTCTGGATTCTAAAACATTTATTGTGCAATTTTAATGTCTATTTAGAGTTAGTAATACCTCAAAAAAAACATTAGAAATGATCATGATTTTAAACTGTTAGTTGTTAAAAAAAATAGGGTGCAAAAAGTTTTTAAATGATTGTACAGGCTTTAAGAGGAATAACATTTTTTTAGATCAATATAGACATCCATTAAGTTATTCATCTATTAAGTTATTTATAAAATTAAATTATTTATTTATTAAGTAATGTCTTAACCACAGGAGCTATATTGTTTTATGTATAATAAAAAGCACAAGACATTTTTTTTTCCGGTCTGAATAAAAAACATCTGTAGGTCACAAATAGTGATTGCCCAATTTTACGTTCATTGGGCTCATTGTTTTGATGGAATATAGTCCCAGACACACTGTAATTATGGAACAATTGCCTTTTGGGGGGCAGCTGTGGCAGAGTGGTTACAGGGAATTATCCTGTAACCGGTGGGTTGCTGGTTTAATCCCCTATTCCATCCGTCTTGGTCGTGGAGTCCTTTTGTAGACACTTCACCCGCTTTTCCTACTGACACTGTCGGTAAGCCTGCAGGGCAGCTGTGGCTACATTGTAGCACACCTCCATCAGTGTGTGAATGTAAATGTAAAGTGCCTTAAAGTCTGTAGGGACTTGATTAAGCACTACAGTATATACGTTCAAACCATTTACCAATCAGGACATTTGTTTTTAATAGACCAAATTATGAAATGTCTTCATAGTTGTAATATTTTTTTTCTTTTTTGAACTGCCACAGCAATGCCTCCGTGTTTATAATACAAAATACAATCCAGCATTTATATGTGTTTCCTTAATAATTTGCATCGGGCCAGAATATGTAGAAGGTTAAAGCAGTCACAGACAGCAAATGTTCTGAAAATAAGCTAATAATCCACTCAAGACTTTTCTTGTCCAGAAAGGACAAGTTGTTCCGAGTCAGGAAAGTCAAAAGAAGCCACTGTGCATTCAAGAAAGTTTAGAGTGATTTTTGACCCTTCATCTTTTCCTTCAATGTGCCAAACGAGCACTACGGCCATCATTTCAGCATTTCAGGAAAAAACTATGTCAGTTGGGCCGATGAAGGTGGACATAGGTCTGGGCTCCCCTCAGAGACTGACTCCACTCTGTACTCCAGAGGGCTAGCAATATTGTTCCGAACTCACCCTAGGGCAAGTGTAATCTTCTCAGGAGATTACAACACTCGCCCTCTATCACTAAAAGAGGCTCATATGCTGTTTGAAGTATGATCGAATACAGGGCTTTATCACTTCCATCTTCCACTGACAGATTTTTTTTCTGAGCTGACATGGACTTAGGGGGCCCTTCTTTTAATGGCTTCTCAATAGATTTAGCTGTTTTACACCAACAAACTAGATGAGTGGTTTCCAAAGTTGGGTTTGGAACCCCACGGTGGGTTGTAATACATCAAGAGGGTGTCTTTAGATTATATATATTTTTTTAAATGCATATTTTCTATTCTTGCTATGGATGTAACAGTACATGTATTCGTACCAAACGGTACACTTGTACTGAACATCACGTGACTGATGTTTGGGAATAGTACAGGGAACCAGACAAAGATTACATCCGTCACAGGTGATCCTCCTATGTGAAAGCAGACATGTTTTTTAGTGCTTTTTGTCCAACTGCCATAACAAAACAGAATTAGAGGAACACACTAACAAAGCACTTCGTTCAAAGTAAAACTTAAATGGCTTGTCTGTGACACAAAAGCATAAATAACTGCCTGTTCCATATCAGATATATGGAAAAACCATGCGGTTTGAATGATCAGCAGCAATACTGAAAGACAAAGTCCCAGTATGGAAAGCCAAAGAAGCCATAAATTGGACCCTTTAATGCATCACTTAATTTTGTATGAACACACGTCAAGTTTATTTATCTTTCTGCATTCATAATGCATGCATACAAACTATTCTTATTACATTTTGGTGGTTCCTAGGACCCGGCTGGTAAATACAGGGGATAGAGCCTTCCCAGCTGTGGCTCCTAAACTTTGGAACAGTCTCCCTATTTCTGTGAAGTCTGCCAGAACACTTTTTGGTTTGGCTTTTAACTTCAGAGAGCACATGCAGTAGCCCAGTCTCTCTTTCTTTTTACTTATTTTTATTTTGGGAGTTGTGATTGTTTGCATTACTGTATTTTTTTATTTTTTTTTGCTGTGCAGCACTTTGGTTGCCTAGGGGTATGTAAAGCGCTATATAAATAAAGTTTTGATTGATTGATATTCTGTTAAAATATCTCAACCTAACATGATGCAACAAAAACACAGCAGACAGAACAACTTTCATTGAAATGATTCATCTGCAGAGGTCAACATGGTAGCATAAAAATCATAATGTAATTGTAATTACATACTGTAATTTCCCTTCATGGGATCAATAAAGTGTCATTCATTCATTCATTCATTCATAATGTAAAAAAGATAAAGCTATATTTAAGGTCTTGCAATCAGATAATATTAGTTAATTATATTAATTATATTTCTGCTGTGAACTGGACTCGTATTTTGTACATTGACGTTCCATATAGTTAATTACCAAATTAAACACCTATGGCTAATTTGTGGAACGAAAGTATTTATAACCCATACTGTGGTGCAGTGGCAGATCTAAAGATTGTTTTAAGTAAGGGGCCATTTACGTCCTTGCACCAAACCCACTTTTGGTAAGGAAGTTCACATTTAAATATTTTGGAATGAAACTCAGCCTTTGCCATTCGTGCTTGGCCCTTTTGACGTTATCATCCTGAGACAATAGAAACCGCACCAACGCTGCTAACGTTTCCCTACTTTACATCAAACTTGCAGTTGAGGCCGGTGTCTGAGCTGTACTTTAAACTGCTGGACCACAGATCAGATATCATCTGCATTTTGTTTTCAACAAACATATTTTGAATTTGGATTTTATATACAGTCTTCAGCAGCATTAAATGCATTAGCCGTGCTTAGCAGTGCTGTTTGTTGCAATATGATGACATAATTTAGCTTAACAGATGTAAAATGTAATGTTTACCCTTTTTTTGTTGTTTTTTTATATTTAAATTTAACCTTTAGTTAAAATTGGCTAAATACAAGAACAAAGAGCAAAATGACAATGAAACATTTGTGGAAAATTTTTAACACTGAGAGAGTGAGCTACAGTATATAATGAAAAAGGCATTGATGACATTTTTTTAACATTTCCTTCTACACTTGGCACCCCATAGATTAGTCAGCTTAACATTTCCTAATCTTCATTTTGAAAGGGATGGATCGAGGATACTCTGTCATCAATTTTTCTTTAGAGGCAATTATGTGCTTTTAAAAAAATGTGCTTTTTTAACTAATGAGTGTGATTTATGTAGAAACATAATCCTGTATGATTATACTGTACCTTAAGTCACAAGATGTGTGCTCATGATACATAATTGTATAAATAAATAGGCTTCATGTAGGACAAACACCTGGGAAATATCAGAGAAACAAAATCATCAGTATTGACCATCTACAATCTAAAACATCTGTGTCAATCAGTACCCCTTTGACAAATGATTATCTTTAGTCCCCTCTGTGTGTCCCTCAGATGTACATCCAGACTACAACCCTGACCATCTCTGTCAGCCTCAGTGCATCCGTCTCCCTGGGAATGCTCTACATGCCTAAGGTCTATGTGGTTCTGTTCCATCCAGAGCAGAACGTGCCCAAACGCAAGCGCAGCCTCAAAGCTGTGGTCACTGCAGCCACGATGTCCAACAAGTTCAACCCCAAAGGAGGACTGAGGCCAAATGGAGAGGCCAAGTCTGAACTCTGTGAAAGTCTGGAAACACAAGGTCTGTAGCAAAATCTCGTTGCATTAAGGCAAAAAAAAAGGAGCTGGTTTTATACTCCGATGTGTTATTTGCAACAATACAGATGTTAGAGAATACAAGAGTCCCTGTGAATATAATGTGGTTGTTTTAGCTAATCAATTTTTTTTCTCCCAAGCTGCGCAGGAAATTGGAAAGGGATATGCAAGTGTTTAAAAAAAGAAGGAATTTGAGCTTCTGCTTTAATGTCTGCTAAACAGAGTTTAATTATAGGGTTATTTTCTAGAAGATGTGTATCAGATGACATAGGGCTTTGATAGAGGGAGGGGGTTGTTTTAGTCTGTAGGATTGGCCTGATCAGTGTAAATTAAATTTTTTACCATGTTACTTTTTTAGAAGATAATATAGGATACAGTAATGAGGTGCATTTCATGTTCCACATAATTGCTTTGGAAAGAAAAAAAAAGAAATCTGTTTTCTTTTTTTCTACGCACAAAACAACAAAAAAAAGTTTAATTCTCACAAACTGTACCTAAATTTGCACATTTCCACAATGTTCTGATTTGAAAAGGCAGAAAGAGGATATTTTAATCCCAAAGATAATATGTATGAGTAGGCAGCCTCAATGTGGGGGCAAGCCTAAATCCAATCAGGCAGGCCCATATGGTGTGATGACTGAAGGGTTTGATTTTAGATTCTGACAAGTTGAAATGTATACACTGATGCATATTAGAACTACAAAGCGTTGTCTTTTTTTTTGCATGGGTTTGTGTCAGAATCAAATTGTTCCCTCTTAACCAAATATAGAGCCCATTTCACTGACAGTGATTCTCATCTCCTTAAAATCCTAATCTAACAACTGCTTTTTGTGCTTATATGTGTCAGACTGTGTTGAGGGAGGGGAGCCTTGTGAGGGGCTTTAGACTCCCAGGTAACTGAATCAAACTATGACTTTATCCTTTTTATTATCCATGACCACGTGTATTTTTTTTTCTCGGTTAATTTCCTCTAATGCTCACCTCCTATAACACCTCTGCCTGTTGATAGAACTCACAAATGACATGACTGTGAGAAATGCAGCACCCTGAATGACACGAGGCAGTAATCACATGCTCAAATATCTACCCTTGACCACTGCACATTACCGTGAAGAGACAATATTATTTGGATGGTGCTTAAAAATGGCCATTCAGCACTGCAAAGGCTGTTAATGTGGGGAGATGACAACACTCTGCCTGAGTGTACGAGACAAGCGATAGCCATGTGTCCCTTGTAATTTGTTTCCCCGTTGACAAAAAGAGGAATTTGTGGTAATGAGACAACAACAACAATAAGAATGAACAGGAGAAGACAGATGGGTCTGCCAGCTCCAATTCTTTCTGGACCATCTATTCTTTATCTTGGCCTTGCAGCACATAAATATTCAAATAAGGTTCATTTATCAATGCTTCTCTAGGAAGAGACGCTTTCGATGAAATGGCAGTAATACCGCCTCCCATTTCCACATCCAATATGGCACTGACAAAAATACAGAAGTGTTTACAAAAAATAAAAAAAATAAAAAGCCTCTGCTCCACAACACTTTTGCCCCAGCTCTGGATTTTCTGCTGCCTTTTGATTCCTATTCATTCCCCTGTGACATATTCAATCAGCCAATGCTGCTGCGGGCAGATTGGTAGACTGGTAGTGTGATTACACCACTGAGCATGCTCACTGAGGACGGTTTTATTTCAAAATATGACACGTTCACTGACACTTGCACATAAAATGTGTGCACTTCAGCATGGCATACAAATAGGTAGAGTATGTATGATACTGTTTAAGTTTTTATGATCAGTGTGATCTGCTCCCTTATTTTGTTCAAATGACAAGTGGTACAAAAATTTATTTTAAAAATTGCATTTTTAGTGATTAAAGTTAATGCCTAGTCAGATTTTTTATCCTTTTGTTACCTGTTACTTAAAGTGAAAGGATGATTTATTTGCTCATGTTTGCATGTTCAATTAAATATCTCATGAATCAAACCAGTGGAGAGATTAAATAAAAACATTTCTAAAAGCAAATTATTGGGTTATCTACACTCAAAAAACAAATAATGGATTTCATTAAATAAAACTCATTCCACTCAACTGAATTGAGTAAAGGTAACACATTTACTTTACATTGGGCGAACCTCTACATTTACGTAAAGTCAATATAATGTAAATGTGTTACCGTTTCTCACTTTAGTTGAGTGGAACCTTTTGACATACAGTAACTTTTTTAAAATTCTTTTAGATTCGAGATGACTGCGGCAACAAAATAAGTTTAGAAAACACAAATAACTCAACCCTATTTACAGAAATTGAGCCAAATAATGGCATGGTAATAGGTGAGCATCATCCCCAAAGACATGCTCTGAAAGCTACACATCATAAAACACATTTTCTTAAAACTTTGGCAGTAAACCAACCATGTTTGTTAGCAATATACTTTATGAAACACAGGACAGAAATTCTCTCAAAAAAGTATTTACTTGATGCACATTTACAACTTAATTTTTGAAGGGGCCGCAATTCAAATGGCCATCACAGCTAATTACACTCAAAAAGCAGATTGTTTGATTTACGTAAGTCAGCTATGTCAACAATTTTCACTTAAATGAGTTGAGTAAGTCCAATGTAACACGATTTATTTCAATGTAATTGTGCAAGTTGCTTTAGATTTACTCAGATTAGTTAGTTTAGTGGAAGCTGTTGACATAACTTGGTTAAGTAAATCCAACAATCTGTTTTTTGAGTGTAATCTTTTTAAACAAAAAAACGTTGCTTAAACTCAGGTTATTGCACAGATTTTAAGCTACATTTGGTGTAGACGCAGCTGAGAGTCATGCTCAACATGTATTTCAAACACTAAAACATCTCATGAGGTCTCACAAAGAATAATCCTGGTTTAAAACACTGGCATGTAAGGTAGTGGGTGAGATGCATTCATTTAAAAAATGTTGGACCAGAATGTTTGTATCATTAAGAAAGGCAGAAACACTGACTGCTGCATGCTTTGCTTGGTGCACAGAGAACTCTCAAGTCTTTGCATGAGATGAAAGACTTGCATTTGAATGACTTTTGGATTTAACATTACTGCTCTGATCTGCTTGGTGTCTTTTTATTATGCACTTAAGATAAATGCCAAACATTAACCGTGTAAAACCCCTTATTATGACGAATGCTGCTGTAGCAATACACACACTGACATTGTCAAAGATGTCAGTGTGTGCCAGTAAGTTTGAGCACTACCTTTTGACCAAAGTTCATGATAATTGGTTGTTGGTTGGTCCCTAACATTACAGTACACTATAACAATCATGACACTAACAGTCAGGAAATGTATTTTAAATTTAAACAGATCGATTGAGTTTAAAATCAAAGCATTTACTGGCACTTTGATTTGTTCTTCAAGTATTTTTTCCACATAGTTCTAATGGATTTCTGGGTTATAGCATATTGTGAGATTGCATTATTATATTTTAGGGACATCAGAAAACAAAACTAAATATAATAAGAAAAACTCTGTTTTTATGAGCTCACTGAGGACCTATAGACAAATCCTGACCACAAAGAAAAAAATATATAGACAAATGCTTAAACCAATAAGATGGTTATGGTTATGGTTATGGTTAGTGGGGATGGATAAATAATCCATGTGAGCGGGGGCCTCATA
>JARVJO010000024.1:8201597-8212757 GCA_031762555.1 Cynodonichthys magdalenae
CTGTGGCTGCTCACATCATATAGAAGTGTGCCCCCAGGGAATCCCAGGCCTCGTACCATAGACTTAACTATCCAAGGGTCCTGGAGCAAAGCTATGCCTGTATGCATCCTGCTAAGGCAGGTACACAACAATAAACAACCAATAAGATACTCAATCTGTTTGTTTGTAATACTTAAGACCAGGTTATATTTTGCCCATTTTAATAATAATAATAATAATAATAATAATAATAATAACAATAATAATGGATTTGTCTTTAATAGCACTTTTCTAGACACTCAAAGATGCTTTACATCATTCATTCATACACACATTCACACACTGATGGTGGTAAGCTTCACTGTAGCCACAGCTGCCCTCTGTAGTTTAGTGCTTTATATGACAAGATTTCTTTAAACATTTTATCAGAATAAATATATTCAAGTCTTCAGCTACATCACATTTTTAAAATTTCTATTTTAATGAGCAGCAGTGACAGGGGATAATTTTATGAATATCATTTTACATTAACACCCTGGTATCACAATTAGTTCCACCTGTGCTTGGTTAATGAAGTCATCTATAAATAGAGCCTCACATTAATCTGAATTCCCACAATGTGGATTCTTAGAGATTACCCTTTCACGCCTCTTTGAGGCTCTCCTGTTGCATTTTTAACAATTTGTTTCTTTCTGCACCCTCTCAGTGCTGGCCTCGAAGCAGACGTACATAAGCTACAGTAACCACGCCATCTAAGGAACTTTGGGAGAGGACCAAAGGCCTGCCGCAGGAGGAATCACGTGTTTTGAGGGATTTACTGGAGAACTTTTAAGCTGCTACAACAAAGATAACCGATGTGGAAACAAAGGGAATTTATCACTTCAGAATAATGCCAGATTTTTGGAAGAGAATAAGACTTGAATGCAATATTAATAAAAAGTGAAGAAATATGTGAGAAGTAAAAGAGCTCGGACAGGTCATTTTCCTCTTCCCACCCTTTTTGAGACACAAGTGACCAGTGATGTTTTCAGACAAAGGCTGAATGGACCACCTGGATCCTACGGTTTGTCTTTTTTCTGAAGCGTATAGCACACAGTTTCAGTTCCCTCCAAGGCTGAATCATCTCATTTCAGCAAAACCAAGGAGTAAGTGTTGTGTTTTCATTTGTCAAATGCAGGTGGCAAGCTGAACCAGTATAGAATCATGGTAATTATATTTTTGGTTACAGTTTTTAGTCGAGATGAAAGCTGCAGTACTCTTCAAACTGTACATGCCTTACTACAGCACACTCAGTATTCCTTCATGAACTAATCACATGGGAAACACAAAACTAAAGCAGCGGGACTAATCCCGGTTGTTTTATAAATGTTTCATAATGATGACGATCATCTTCTCAGCAAACCTACTGTACAGTCCCAGTGCATGCTTATGGGAGCATCACGTGTACTGTGCTTTGTTATCAACGTCTATGGAATGCAACATTTGTCATGTTTGTCATTCACCGTAATGATGTCATTTTGAACCTGTTGGGTTTCATTCAGCTGGAAAAAAGCACACATAAAGAGCCAAAATACTCACATTTTTTTAAAATGTCTTTACATTACACTTCATTCAAATCAGGACTTGGAGACCTACTAATGCATTTTTCAAACAACCCATATTGATTTGGTCCTATTAGTCTGACACTTTTGGAGGCTTTGGTTAGGCATATGCTTCAGACTTGAAAAATGTAACTTTTGCAACATTAAATATATCACAGACCTCTGACATTATCCAAGGCCCCGTCTACACAACTCCAAGCAAAAAACTTTTTTTTCCTGTTTTTATAAAAAAAAAATATCTGGCTACATAATGAAACAATGAAACATCCAAACAATGCCACTAGGAGGCAAGAATGTCCAAATTAATGACATCTCAAACTACACAGTAAGAACATTCTTAGCTTAATTCAAGATTCTCCTAAACTTTGTTTTTATGGTAATATTTGCAATTTCCTCTCAATTTTTAACCTTTTCAGCACACGATCAAAGTTTAATGGTGACAGTGTTGTTCTAGGGCACAAATTAATTGTGAGCAGTGAGTCCACACAAAATCAACAGCTCTGTACGCCAAGTCCACTCAGAACCACTAAAAACAAAGTTTTACTTAGATTTTATTTCATTTTGTAAAGCAATTTTAAAAGTGACTTCTGAAGATAGAAGCCAGCTCCCCAGTGAGCTGGAAAGAAAAACTGGGTATAGAAAGAGGATGGATGGACTATTAAAACTAAAACTAAAACTTTTCTTGCATGTGGACAAGAGGTTCAAATGCAGCTAAAAATCTTAGTAGAAATACCTTGTTTCTATCCATATATATATATAAATATATATATAAATATATATATATATATATATATATAGTACATATACAGTATATGTCCTCAGAGCAAAATTTTGCTCTTCATTCCAGCTTTGCTGCAGATCTCCTTCTAAACAGTAGGTGCTGCAAATAAAAACAAATTACTAAATATCAGAATATGAGAATCGAAAAAGTGATGTGAGGTAACGCAACAGTATTCCATGGAAACGCATTAGAAAAAAAAATCCCTCATGTCCCCTCATAGACTCCATACTATTCTTAAAAACAAACTAAATTGTTTTTTTTCTTTCACATTTTTCTAGTGAATTTTTGCAGAAATAAAAAATGCCTACAAGCCTTTTTTTTGTACAAGGACATAATAGATTGATGCATCCAGCTTTAACCCATTAACTGCATTGGTCTGTGGTCACATCATGCACAATATGTTCTGTGAAACTAACTACACATTCCTATGACTATCTTAAATGTGTAGAATTCAACTTAATTTAAAATTGATAATTGTTCTTTTCTATGAGAAATTTTATCTCTTGCAGCTAAAATGGCTATCATCAAACAACTAAAAAAGCAGATTTAATCTAACTGTAATAAAAGTACCAATGCATACCATGTGGTAACCATCTTGATTTATTGTGATTTTATAAGTAAATAAGTACATCCAGTGATTAATTCCTGAGGGCTTCAATATAATTCATCCAGTGGTTTGTGAAAAATTTTGCCAATACAACATAAAAAATAAATACACTTGGACAGACACAAGCAAAAACATTATTAACCAGGTAGTTGATAAAAACAATTCTCCACTTTGAAAGGCAAAAAAAAATAAAAAAATGCCACTAAAACTTTGCAAGTGGATGAGAAGTACAAGGGCAGCTGTTTATTAAAATATTTGGAGTAGTGGTGACAGCGTCTTGAAATGATGATTGCACCTCACATTCCTGGGTGAAAACACAACTTGTTTACAAAGGCACATACTCAGCTATTGGTGAATCTATCACAAGTTAATGGAAACCCAAAACCTAGAGTGTCACAAGTTTGCATTTCAGACCAATGTCTGTGTAATTTTAAACTTTGGCAATTAAAAGTTATGTTAGAACTGCTTTAAAGTGCCTGTGACATCATTTTTGGCAATAAATGTAAAAATGCATGTTTGGAAAGATAACACTGAGAACATATTGCAAAAAAAAAATTACACTACTAACATTAACAGTTGTTGCAATATTTGCATGTCTTATAACAGGATGTGATGTCAAAGGGGAATGTCTGCATGTGAACAAATTATTGATACAATAACTAACAACACAGACTGTATTATTTTGAATCACTATCAGAGAGAAATGAAGAAGAGTCAGACTTCTCTTTTTTTCAATAATCAAAGACCAGAAAGTTTCCTTTCCTAAAGAGTTCCCCTTTGATGTCACTTCCTGTTTCACTTTGGCTGAGCCAAATCAAAAGAAAATATGCCAGTTATGTGACAAAATGGGTAAAATCATGCGTATTATGACAAGTTTGTTAAACATAAAAATATTTTCTTTGACTTTTTGTAATTGAAGGCTGTGCATGTCACAGGCACTTTAAACTTTTATAGATGCTGCTTCAAATTTACTTTTATCCTCCTACAATAAAAGCCAGCATTCTATTTTCAGATCAGAAATTATTTTCCTGATTAAATAAAAAAGAGTCAATGTTCATTCTGTGCCTCACACCCACTGAATCACTCCTGACATTCTTTTCACTTCCACTGTGTTTTTGCGTTCAACCCATTACTCTTTTTTTATTCTTGTTCTGTTCCATGTCAGCTCAGAATCAAAACTGTAAAATTTATAATATTGTGAAAACCACATTTGTGTCTTTTGTCTCATTATTTGTCAAAACTAATAATTCTGGAATTTGTTTCAATAAATGTTCTCTTCAGCAATGCAAAGGTCTGTATGTTGCATGTCAGAATCCATTACAAGTCATCAGAACAATATGAGAGGCACAATGTCCAAAAAGGGAAACTACTGCAGAGGATTATAAATAATTAATTTAGTCACTGATTCTCTCAGCTTTAACAAACCTGAGGTGGTGCCGCAAACGTTTTTGCATCATTCGATCAAGTATTGTTTGTGGGATTGTTTGTGATTGTGAATATGATAAACTACTGCTTTTATTTATTCTTTTTATTTTAATTATTTTGGCACTGCCCCCTTTATTTTTCTACAACACCTTGTGTGTTAAAACATAGAAAATGTAAGTGCTGACTGAAATTAAATGGCAAGTTTCTGTATGTTATTAAAATGGATTGATCATGTCTGCTTTACGTACTGAATTATTAAAAATACAAATTAAAAAAGTTACAGTGCCTGGATATTTAAAAATTATCTATATGAAAAAAAAAAACTAAATGTGTTGAGCATGTTCATTTTTATACAAAATGTTTCTAATAAAAGATTGTTTTGCTAACGTGTGGCCTTTTCTTGAGATATGTTGCATTAATGATCAAAAAAAAAAAAGATACACATTAAAATGTTTGCGCTTTCTATTGCCCATGTGCATGCTCAAAACCCCACTTCCACCTTGACCTCTGGTGGCAAAACACTGAACATGACTACTATCATTATGATTGGAAATATGACAAGAGAAAATCATCATGAATTAAAGTGAAAGAAAGAAAGAAAGAAAGAAAGTGTATATTTTTATTCACTAGAACCACTTCTTCTGTATCATTTAAAGAAACCAAATGGTGATGTTTAAAATGTATGTGAGCAGTGGGATTATCACCTTAAGTGTGACTTCCTGAAGTAGATTGCTTTTTGAGGCTTGCACGGTTGTTATGAAACAGGGCTGGGCTGGTACCAAAAAACGGCCCTGACATTATTTGGTCATGGTGGCTCAACATGATTATTATGACACCGCTATGCAAAGCAGGCATCTTACTGTTTATTTTATTAATTTTTTTTCTGAAATTTTTTTTCTGAAATTTTTGGGTAACCATAGCACAGAAACAGCTGTACCTAGCAGCATGAAATTCGGTAGGAATATAGTGACTGACCTACACTGTGCCAGTTTTGCGATAGACCCCATATTTCAAAAAACGCTGGTGTCCAACTTCATTGGAAATGGGGTTGTCGAATAATGCTCTAACTTTGCATGCATATTTAAATGTATTCACAAACTGGGAGATATTTTGATTTCCCAATTTCCCAATTCATTCGAGGAATGTATTGGGATTGTAAATCTTTGGCCTACCTTTTACCAAAACATCCTAAAGTTGGAGATTTGCCAGAAATGCAGCTGTTTATAGGCTTAATAAAATAATAGTTCTCACTGTAACTAAAAAAGGTAAATCACAAAGTTGATTTCAAACTTAGACTGCCGTTTCTTTCTCGCATTTTAGCACATTGCCCTTCAGCTGTGCCAAAACTGTCATAATAGACTTGGACATGTTAAATATAGTGCAGATTTACAATCGTGCGTGTGATTTTTACTGTAAGTTTCACTCGTGATCAGGCAAGCAACAACCTTAACCTTGGTTTTAATGGTGGATCAATATGGTCTGATACACCTGCAGCATAAGTCTTCTGCAAACTGAAAATATATCACGCCATCTATAAAAGCTTAGGGAATTATGAGCCACTCTAAATGAAAAGTAGATCTGAAACTATCTTTATAGGGAATTTATAGTGGGGCTGAAAATGTCACCTGGGTGATAACTGATAAAGCACTATCATTAACCGTCTGTCCGGTACTTTAAGTGACTCCACTGAGCTGCACAATTAGTAAAGCATCTACACTTTGGTATTATTGGCTTTTCTCTAATGAACTGAAGACTGTACAAAAAGAAAAATGAGCATTTTTTTTCACTTGCAGTTCCTGCAGCAAAAACTTTCAAACTATAAAGGAAGGCTGCAGGGAACCAGGACATGATAATTGTTTGTTCAGTATAGACAAAAGTTTTATTTTGCCACTTTTTTGCTTTGTAAGCAGTAATATTGTTTTCTCTAATACAAAAAGATTAATGAAAAAATAACTCAGGAAGAAGCATGTCCCAAATTTACTGTGCATTTTGTCTTAGTTTTTGAATTTGGGCCAGTCTGCATAAACTGAAGCACCTCTTCCTAATGATTACAGCTCTCCAGATGCCAGTTTTCATGTATTTGAGGTAATTATTTAGCTTTAATCCTTTATCCAGTTTCACTTGCAGAAAACGATGGCCTTAATTAGCCCTTTTAATAAACTGTGCAAGGAGAAAGTGACAAAAAGACAGGCAGATCAACAACTTTTCTGTAAAATCAGTATGACACTTTCTTACACTTTTAATGGACCCAGTCTTTGCAGCACATTGTTATACACAAGGTACACTTTGGCATCTTTTCAACAGACAAACTTATAACTATAAAACTCTGTTTTAAGTCAAACCACATTTTTTACTGCACAATTTTTATGTCTAAATCAAAGCAAACACAGTGAGACACAATAGCGTTGATGGGAAAAATATTCTGTTTAGCACTGATTCTTAAATGCACTACATGTTCTTGTTTTATAATAAAACATCTAGACTATTTTTGATAATCTAAATGCATAGTTACATACAGTGGTGGATTTTTCTCCAGAGGGGGCTACAACTCCAAAATAGACACATCTCAAAAAGCCTTTAAACATGTACTAAGTTGTATCACACCAGTGTTTTTATTAAACAAATGAAAATAATGAAACAGCATTACAATGTCATGTAGTCCCATGTTTATAGGACATTAAGGGGAGTACCACCACTTATTTTCTTCCACTTAAAGCACTGACTAGAAATAATCACTGACACCATATTTAGGCACATTAAATGTGGTCTCAAGTATACTGCAACCCCCATGTCTTGAGCTAATAAAACATTGAAAATCTAATCCTCATGTATAATGCTACCCCTAATTTCATACAGAATTCAGGAGTCCAATTTTTGTGGTGTACCCTATGTTGGAGAAACAGATTGGGGATACCTGCTTTCGCACAACACCAGTAAAAGCTGTGGGAGTGTGCATGCTTCTGCATGTCACTGAAATGGTACGCTTCCTAAGCAGGACTCAATTGTTAAATTAGCAAGATGAATATTAAGTATGCAATTGTGCCACTAATGTCCAGGTCTTCTTTCCATCTCCGTGGTTAACAAGAGAAAAAAAGTTATTTGAGGAGATAAATTAGTGTCAAAAAGATATGAGCAAGAGCAACAAAATCCAAGCACACACAAGGTTCAAGTGAGCAAGCAACAATATTTGAGCCCCATCAATAACATTTCAGCAAACAAACAAGAGTGAAGAACACAAAAAGATTTGAGCGCGCACAACAAGATTTGCATGGATCAGCACATGTGTGAATGTGACTTTTGAGATTGTCTTACCGTTGGAGATTCACATGTGTAATGCTGCTTTAAAGGCTGGTGAAAAGCTGGGACATCTGAGCTTTACCAAGGTTTACTGCTCACTTATCTTCTTGCTTGTGCACATTCAGTATATTGTTGCTCATTTAAATCCAGCAACAAAAGCCTCTCTTTTTATTGTCTGATGCATCATCAAAGCAAAAACTACTGTTGTTTATTTGTTTAGGTACGTGGGAGGGCAGAAGGAGAAATTATAATGATTTATCCTGGTAAACAAAATTTCAGTTTTATATGAAAAACTATTGAAATTTATTGTAATATTAGCAAAATATTTATCAAAACTTTGGCATGTTTAGTATGACCCCCCTTCTTTATGGAACATTTTGGGGGGTTAAATTTTCTGCATTATACACACATAAATACAGTATAAATAAAGAAAAACAAATAAACAAAAAAAACAGTAGACCAAATAAAACAAGACAGAACTCGACACCAACTGTGGCCGATGTCCTCCATCACTTGTCCAGAGTAAAAATGGAAAAAGTAGCAAAATGTGATCTCCCCATAATATTGCAAGATAACTCGTGATCTACAAATGCCCAGAATATGTTTTGGCACATACTTAGATCTACTTACAAAAAAAATCAGCTCAATAGCTACTTTCGTTACAGAGCTACTGCCATTTTTATGTGATGTAAGGTTCAGCTAGGGTTCACTAGGGTTTGGACATTCAGTAGTGACCAACTGTTAGCAGTTTTGCTGGAATCATCACAGGCCTTCAATTATTTAAATCATCTTATAAGGTGAACAGACGGATGGAGAGCATTATTATGTCCCTCGCCTCTGTGACAAGGGACAATAAACCCTATCAGCCTATTTAACTGAAGAGGAAATTTGCATGTAACTAAAAAAAACAATATTTTCCACTTTCAAACTAATTAATTTTGTTAACAACTTGCTTGACTTTTTGCAAATGAGAAAACTTTTTTAGACATTTTTCACTTTACATGTAACTACTGGATAAACTGTGATCCTGAATGCAAGAGCCAAGAACAGTAACTCTTTCAGGCAAGCTGCTATAATATTGGATGTTTACAGGCTTAGTTTGGAATGAAAACCATTTTAAGGACTTTTGCTTTTAACAGCGAAATGGTCAAATTATCAACAAAACATGAAAAAATCAAATGTAAGGTTTTCAAATCCCAAAAAGACTGACATGTCTCCTTGTTTTATCCTCTTTTAGTGACAACCTTTTTCTGTTTCTTTTTTCTTGGCATCTGTATGCGCCCCAAAAGTGTCAGCCTATGTGCTATTTCAAAAAATGATGATAAACATGATGACCTGAAATTCACTAAAGCTGAGTGGGCCTACAATGAAATGCCTTTAACCCTTAAAAAGACCAGCCTTTCACTCTAAATTTTGATAATTACAAAAGCATTTTTTAGCAGTATTTTATTACATTTATATTGTTTAAGTTTTTAATGTGTAATCAGCCTACTACAGTATAATTGGATGTTGTTCCTACCTCCAAATTATATTGTGTCAAAATGTTTTATTGAATTGCCATAACATTATTTCAGATATGCTGAATCCTGCCTTATCTGTATTCTGTAAATACATTGAATCATTTCCACAGTGGCAAATTGTCATATTTTTCAAGACTGAGGATGAACAGCCCTGCTGAGGCAAATTCCCCTAAAGGAAACTGATTTACTAGTCAAGCAGGTTCTGTGTCACAGTGACAGCATGAAGGCCCCCATAGGCTGATGATGCAAGACTATTTAGAAAGAGGTGGCCTGTAATAAATAAAAATATTAGCACTTTCTCCTGCTGCCTGGCAACCACGTACTGTTGCAAACATTTGGAATGGAAAGGACATAAATTCCAACATTCATGTTTATCACTTTTTGCATTAATTGCACAACATTAGGTGTAGACACTGGCAAAAATTGAACAACAAAAAAGCTCTGGCAAAATACAATACAACTTTTTCTTTAGTTTGTTTTTGAAATAAAAAGTGAAAAAATTACAAGTTGATTGATTTTATAGGGGAAAATGGTTAAAATCAGGTATTGCTTCAAAAGGATGTAGTTAATACATTTGCAAATTAAAACATAATAAAATATTCAATTTAAGCTCAAAGATTAAAAAAAATTATTATTGTAAAAAACATATTTGCTTATGCTATGATCCAGGAAACATTTTAAGATTTTAAGAGGTATGCAGTTTCAGAAAGTTGTTGCCATCAATAGGTGATGCGATTATATTTCAAATCCCTCATGAAGTCAAATGGTTTGAGAAAAGGTCACACAAACTCTCTATGCTAAAAACTTTTCATTTACTACATAAATTCTCTCCCAAGCCTGAAAGAGGCTCAGTCCTTAGAGGAGATAGGATTTAAGTTTTGAAGATTTTGAGGTTTGGCTGTTGTGTTTCTGAGTGTAAAGGGAGCACAAAAGTGAGCGAGGTCATGTTCTCACAAGTCCAAATCATTGTCTGACGGGACTGAGGGCATATTCGGACACTAATATGAACATAACCAGAAAAGCATGGTACAGATGAAAAATAAATTCTAGAGAGTGAGATCTCAATGATGTGCTATTTTTAATACAATGCCTTCACACAGTTAGAATCAGATGGTACTACTGAAATGTCTCCAAACTGCTGGTTATTCCACTGAGGGGTGAGATTCTGGATTAAAGTAGATTTATGGGGGTTATTAGTCAAGAAATCAATTTGTTCTCTATGTCACTTCACAAATGACCAAAAAGCCCTTTCTTTGATTATTTCCCCTGAGAGAATATAGTGCTACTCCTTCAATATCCCCAGTTGTCCAAATAATAACTAGTGCTCCTGAGATCATTTAAGAAATAATACTGAAATGAAAAGTTAATATTTCGACTGAAATATTGTTTTAATATTTCTATTCTGCTGCTCTTACAAGTGACTGGATACTTTATTTTATTTGCCTGAAGTAAAGCATTAGACCCGACTGGGTTTTTTCTTTCTATTTGATTGTAGCTGGAACACGTATCGAGGTTATTGCTGTTGTGCAAAGCTGAAAGAATTGTTTGATGTCTCTTAATGGTCAAACACTTGAGAGTTGAGCCATTGTGTCTAAAATACTAAACAATTTTAACAGTTGTGAGTAGTATACCATTAATCTTAATTCAATGCGCATGGCTCTCAGTGTGAATGAGGTGGTTTTTCTGTCAACTAATGCTACATTAGACATAGGTTTAGTGTGAGTGATGAAGCTCAAAGGCAGTAAAGCTTTGATGAAAAGGGGAAACTAAACTAGGTCAGTTGGAGCTCCCTCTTTGCTTTGAGGCCACATCTTCTCATGGCATAAATAATAAATAGTGTATTTATTCTCACACCCAATATACAGTACAGACCAAAAGTTTGGACACACCTCATTCAAAGAGTTTTCTTTATTTTCATGACTATGAAAATTATAGATTCACACTGAAGGC
>JARVJO010000024.1:8222937-8248199 GCA_031762555.1 Cynodonichthys magdalenae
CCAGCCTTCTGAGGCCCCCCTAGCACCCCCTGGCGGCCCCCCAGGGGGCCGCGGCCCCCACTTTGGGAACCCCTGCTGTAGACTACAGCTTTGCTCCATTTTGTGCCTTTTTTTTCCCATTTTGTGCCTTTGCAACCCATCAGAGCAAGTTTTTCATTATCATATAAATGTGCAATGTTTAGTTAAACACAATAATGATTTTTAATTATCTATGGGTCTTTTTATTGGCCAACACTAATAAAATTACACCTTTAAAGTAGTGATAACTAGGGTTGACCTGATTCATACTTTTCCATTTAACATATATTGCACATTGATTGTCTGGTACATCATCTTGGGGTGTGGGGGAAACAGAGTAGCCAGAGAAAACCCACACAAGCATAAGGAGAACAAGCAAACTCCACACAGAAAGACCCCAGGTCTGAACCATGGATTGAACCCAGGACCTTTTTGCTTTGAGGCATCGGTGCTAACCACTGAGCCATCATGCTGTTTAAATCCTTAATGCCTAAATCATTTATCAGGTATGTTTTACATGTAGATGACATTTTTTTAGCGAAGGACTTGGGTATAAATAATTATTCTGCATGCACACCCTACTTTTGTAACAGACAACGGTTTACTGATTGTGTTCATTAAATTTGAAGCATAATTTACATGAGTCTGCCTGCAGCTATGTATTGCTATGTACAGGTGATCCTGAATGTTTGCTTTGCAAGTACAGAAGAAACTGGGCCCTGCATCCATATACATTTGGTCAATGTTGATCCACAATTAACACAGAAATGGTGGCACTCTTTTACATGGAAGTACCAGGTGTCAAAAGTATTCACACTCGTTACTTAAGTAGAAGTATAGATACCAGGGTTTAAAAACACGTTTTTGAAAGTAAAAGTATCAAGTCAAGCTTTTTACTCAAGTAAAAGTGTAAAAGTACTTATTTTAAAGCTACTTAAAGTATAAAAGTAAAAGTAAAGTAAGTTTGAAAAAAGCCATTAAGGATTAAAGCTTAGGCCGTTCAGGGCTCTATAGTGCATAACCATCTCCCTCAAAATGTTTTTCTTAAATCAATAATGAGTATAATGTTAAATGAAAATGTTTGTGTTGAAAAATTTGGAAGTCACTGACTACACTACCTGTTTCATTCAATTCAATTCAATTCAATTCAATTCAATTCAAATTAATTCAATTCATGATATCTCATAGAAAGTTTGATTTGTGTTCATCTTATCAGTATCATGTACATCTTCATTCTAGGCTACATAGTATCTGAAATGTCCTGCCGGAATGTGACGTGATTTGTGTCATACAGGTGTGATGGACCGCATCCAATCCAATACGGTGTTAAAATGATATATATTTTACTTCTCATCCAACTACAATCAAATTTACTCTATCCAAGGGCTTCATGTATCTGGATAGATTTTTTTTTTCTGAACAATGACAAGCCGGAATGAAAAAAAGCCCAAATAAAAATAAAATTAAATACTTGTTGCATTTTTAAATTGTAAGGACTAGAAAGTACAGATAATTATATAATATATATATATAAAGGAAAATTTCCACCTTGGTGGACAATAAAGGTTTATCTTTTCTTATCTTATCTTATCTTAATTGCATGAAA
This sequence comes from Cynodonichthys magdalenae, assembly GCA_031762555.1. Classification (NCBI taxonomy): domain Eukaryota; kingdom Metazoa; phylum Chordata; class Actinopteri; order Cyprinodontiformes; family Rivulidae; genus Cynodonichthys; species Cynodonichthys magdalenae. The sequence continues at coordinate 8,224,562 of JARVJO010000024.1, forward strand.
ATGTAAGCAGTAGAAGTAAAAAGTAGGCTAAAAAAATTACTCTGCTAAAGTATTAAGTAAAGTAACTAAGTATGTGTATCTAGTTACTTGACACCTCAGGGAAGTACATATTGTTGCTAGTATCTTACAACCTGCTGTGTGATGTTGGATTGTTTATGGGGCCTCCTTGCACAGCCTGCACCTTGCATCTTGCCTTGTACGATCTGGGCCTCATTTACTCTGGTTCTCAAGGCCTGCACCTGTGCTGCCATGATCAATATATATATATATATATATATATATATATATATATTGTTTTCTATTACCAGTGTGATTTTCTTTTAAAGAATAGGATTAAACATTAAACATTTTTTAAATAGGTATTGCCTATTGCCTGCTTCTCAGCAGAAAAGGACTGTGTGTTTTTGGGTTTTTTGTTACGTTTTTAGGACCTTTTCTAGTATAAGCACCTACCTTGTCAAGACCAGTAGCTAGTCCATTTAGGAACCAAAGACCAGTCCTAACAGCATTGTTTTAGTTAGGGTTAAGGTTTGGACTAAGGTTTATATTGAGTGGGGGCTAGATTTTGGCTAGGATCAGGGAAGAGCTATAGAAATGTCTGGAAATAAAAGGAAGTCAATGCACGGTCCTAATAATGATATACAAATGTGTGTGTATTATTAGATAAGAAAATCCCAGCTGATGAGACAGACACAGCTGGCTAATACTGTCCTCATGTGAAATAGAAATTGTGTGAAATCTTGGATCAGTCCCTGTGTTTGGGTGGCACAGGTGTTGTAAACTCTGGGCTGCTTCCTTGTGCAAGCATAACTGAAGCGTTCATAACCTTTTGATCTGGCTCTGTGTCTTTATTTAAGATGTTTTTTCTTCCTAACATCAACCACAAACTAAAGATTTTTAGGTATTTTTTAAAAGAAATACAGAAAAAGGGAAGAATTGAATCATCAAACCCTTAATATCTGTCAATGGTGGCTTACTGCAACTCTGAAGCAAAAGCTTTCACTAATTATTGAAAAAGCCACAGGGGACACATGAGGTAGTTAAAGTAAATTAAAGCTGGGCCTGAAACAATAATGACTACAGATGCCCAGTAAACTGGTGCACAGAAATTTAGTTTTAGATTACCGAGTAATGCCTATAATGTTTAGTCACTTTAAAATCAATTTTATTTAGTGCTGTGACAATAAAATTGACTGCCTTTCACAATCAAGCCTTTCAGTTGCAAATTGTCATTCTTGTTAAAGTCTGTTTTGTAGTTAAATAAAAAAACTACATAAAAATGTTCATTCTAAATAGAAATAGTGAAGTATGATTTATTAGGTTGTAGTTAGTCAGCTGTGTTTAGTTGCTTTACACCACAGTGCCATTGTTGCAGTGATGGAAAAAGCAGTAATTCACTTGCATAAGCTGGCTTTGTGCCTCTGTGGTTCTGCCTCTGAATCAGCCCAGGCTTTGTGCTGAAAACTGCAAAATTACTCATTTTGTGTTTTTTATGGCCACAAACCACACACCTTTTTGGATGATAAAGGCTTTGTCAACTTACTTGAGTAGTGAGCACCACTTGAGGTGGGACAAAAACTGTGATTTTTTTTTCTCTTGTCGGTCACTGAAATAAAGAAAAAAAAAATCATTATTGAATTTCTCTGATTTTTCTGGAGTGAGAAAGTAAAAACACTTGGATTGGGAAAAGGGGGGACAATATTTTTTATACCAAAAACGAGTCTGGTTGAGTTTAAAATTTTATGGGTCTTCATCCAGTTTGACAGCACATCAGGTTTTCAGCACAAGAAACCAAAACAACTGAGGCTGCAGAAACCAGTTTTACGTTCAGACCCATCACACCAAGATGAGAGGTAAATGGGCTGTAGAGGAAGCAGCCACTCTAAGTGACAGAGAGGCCACAAAACACATTCCCCCGGTGCTTCTGAAGTGCTCTCACTGAATGACAGCAGCATATCATTTCTGTCGATTTATTTTGAAGGATTTCTTCACATAGAGCACAGATGGGGGCATTTGTCTGCCAGTATGTCGAGTGGAGTCAGAATGCATTCAACCCCCACTTCCAAAATCCCCAGAAAGATTTTTACTTGTGATCTTTAATGTGAAAAAAGTGAGTCAGTATTTCTGTTGAGCTATGGTGAGTAATTTACAGTTACACAAAGGACTGGGAATTGTGTTTAAAAAAAACTCTTCTTTACATTTGAAGTCAAAATGTTGACAAAACACATCAGTTTATAGATATATAATTTAGTTAATGTCCATAGTTTATGAAAACACATATAAAACACTTTTCAAGTTTAAAGGGTAAATTCTAAATGAGAAATTTACATAATCTGTCTGTATATGAATATTTTTTACATAATGTAATATTGTATAAAAAACTGATTCCTGCTATTAAAACACTCCAGCCCTGCAGCTGTGTCTGGACAGTTTGTGACAGACCATCACTGCGTCTGACAGGTGTTTCATATCATATGTTTGCGGTTAGGTCAACAAACTCGTTTTCCCTCTTTTTGCTTCCACATGCAGCAGAGTACATTCTGTAAAACCTGGAGATCACCTGATTTTATTCAGTGAAATTGTCACACAGATGACTTTCATGTCAAAAACAAGCTGTGGTTTGTTTGGATGTTTGATTTTAAAATCATATTTAAAGAAGCCAACTCGTAAAAGAAACACAACCCAAACACCTAGTTAAAGAAAAATATTTTCCTCTAAAGGCTTGGGGATATGACAACCTGATCAGCTCTGACTGAACTTTATTATCAAGTTCACAGAATAACATTGTGTTCTTTTTACTCAAAAACAAGTCAAATCACAGAATTGTACGACCTCCTGGTTCTTGAAAACATAGATGATATTGCACACATAGACACACACAATAATGTTGTCATTTTAGTCATACATAAGGTTTGGATACTCATCTTTACCAATATGACTCAAATTGGAAATATGTTCAATAAACTCAGGCATACAAGAGATCTGAGTGACATGCACTGGTAATTTTCTTTAATAAAAATTGTATATGTTATAAAATATATTGTTACAAAAATAATATACAAACCAGTCCTAATTGACTCTAATCACACATCGTTCAATGCCATAAGCAGTGACTTGTCAATTAAGTAGGGGAGCCAATCAGGTTCTAGGGTGGTGTGCCACTCTAGCCACCCCCTTGGCTCCGCCCACGGATTATGGAGCACAAAGTTGTTGTGCTGCCACATCACAGCTTTTGGAAAGCTCCATAATTCAAGTCCATGCAAGTATATCAAATTCTTTTTTTTTTCTTTAGAAAGCTTTTTCCTTAATAAAAAATATTCTTAAACATATATAAATAGATCATTAGTTTTACTTATGTATATTTAAATTGTTGTTTATAAAAGAATGTCACTTAAAGTAAAAATCTGCTCAAACCCAGTTAATTGTGATGAAGTTCAGTCAATTTTTGCACAAGACACTAAGCATCATCTGATGCAGAATATATTAACTGTACCATCAATTCCTGACTAAGAACTATAAGAAATTATCTACTGCAAAAAACACACAAGAATTTTTATTCTTTTATGGAATAAAAGAGCCAACGAAGTGGCTCCATCAGCAGATAAAATTATAGTTTTCTGCCTATTTTACAATTTACTGTAGCATGTCGCTGGGATGGCTCTGTAGCTCATTATCTTTTAAACTCATTTGATTGTCTAATAGGCGTGCAGGAATCTTCTGGGTTTGCACTTTTTAACTCAGGGAAAATTTCCATCTGAACAAAAATTTATGCCGTACTTTTGGCGCTTTTCACATGCATTGAGCTTAGGTCTCAATGACAAGGTGCAGAAAAACTTAAAGTGACCATCAAAAAACATCTGCTTCTTTGCTGCATTTCAATATTTGTTTTTCTGCAGGAAGTAAAAGGAAATATATGCAGCATGTAATGCAAACTAAAGAGCAATGGCACAGTAAATCATCTCTATAGATCAACGTCAAGATTTTTTAAAATATAATTACCAAGCATGTTATGTTTGTGACAAGAGTGCTCCAGCTATTCTGACTTATTATAGTTACTGTTAGAAGAAAACATCAATTCTTCAATCTTAAAACAAGGAAAAATTTTATTTTAGAAATACAGAACAAGGTAACATGTATTTTAAAGTAATTACATCTGCAGGCTGGCAATTTCCCACAGTGGGCTATCAGGAAATACATTTTGTAGATGGAAGCGTTGCACTTTCTTAAAAGCAAAGGTTAAAAATCCACTTCTAGAACAGATATCCTTTAATCCCCATTGAAGATCAAGGCCTCATTATTATAATAGAAATATCTGTAACCATAATTTCCTCAGCTTTGAACATTCAGGAAAATGCTCTAAAAAGAGCTATAGCCCCAATGCAAGGAGACATACAATAAGCAGGGTCTCATATGACAAATGAGGATCTTGCCTCACACTTATTTATGGCTACTTAAAGCTGTCAGTTTGAGATGATAAAGGGTGACCGCTTGATTAGAAAGGGTAGAATCGCTCGCATCCCTGTGACCCATGACAGAAACAGATTAGCAAAGGAAAGCTCGTGATAAAGGTTTTTCTTGCTTTTTTTCCCCCTCCTCCCTGACAGGTCGCTGAGTGAAGAGGGTGTGCATGACAGGTTCTCTTGGAAGGTGTGCCAGTGTCACTCTTTTTTTTTTATTTCAGCCACATTTGTGATGACTGACAAGAAAAGAAAGACTTGAACTGAGGGAAGTGCAGCAAGTGCCAGGAAAATTGATTTTATGGTCATTAACGATAACAACAATATGTGGAAAATAAAGAAGAGGAGGGAAAAATGATTTGTGGCTGTAGTTCTTCACTGCAAATATATGAACATGTCAAATCAACCTTTGCCAAGTCTTCAAACATAGATAAAAACACATTGAACTTCTTGGTACAGCATGACAGAGCATGATAGGTCCACAATGGTTTTGAGCATGCACCAAACTCGGTGGTTAGTCATTGTATCAATGGAGCGTTGTAACAGGTGAAAAAGTTGAAGGAAGTTTCTCTGTGCTGCATAGTTATCTATTTTCTTTTTGGGTCATAATTTTCAACCCAGTCAGTTTTCTCTATTCTATGATGTTTTCTGAACTATTACATCAAATTATTTGCGACAGCATTGTCTGGATTTACCAGTTACGATTTGCTCATCTTCATTCTCCTTTGGCTTTGGGTCAGACTCTGACTCCAAAGTGGATGGACAAGTCTTCCCTTGTTGGCATCTTTTAATTAATTTGTAAATAAAATGTTTCTGGGCCACTGAAGGAAATTTTGTAACTGATTGACTAAATGTTAGATCCAGTATTGTATTTTTATACTTCCTGATCATTGCAGCCATAAGGTTTAAAACAGAATGAGAGTTGGTGTGTCTGGTTGTTGTGTTCTTTCTGTGGCACAAACAAAAGTTGGTTAGAAACCAATGTCTGACATAAAAGGTAACACCTTTAGGGGTGTAACCAGGAAGACACGTATGTTAAAATGTTGAATCATCAATGGGCAGACGTTTTTTGTTAGTTCTGTGGAGTCCTAGTCTTAGACCAGTCTGGAATAGCCTGGGCTCTGTTTTTTTTATTCCGGTAAGGCAAAGGTTATTTTGCTCTGAGGCCAGCTGACTGTGTGTGCTGCTGCAGCCAATTGAAGAGAGACAAGAATATTTTTTTTTAGGAAAGATTCAATAGTTTTCTGTTACATTAATTAGACTTCCATTTATTGATCACAAATTCACTTCACCAATATATAGACGTAAACTCCTGTATCAAACTGGAGTAGCTCGATCTGGAAGTTGGGGTGTATCTGTGTGTAAAGTGCCTTGTTTGGATTTAAAGAGGCAGCCTCAAAATGAGTTGATCTGAGACACACCTCAGAAAAGAGGTGAAAATGGACTTGTGGAATTACAGTAAAGAGGCAGTCAGACCAAAGCATTGCAATTCCATTTTATATAGAATCCAACTGAGTGATTTAAATGTGAAGAAGGATTTAAAAGCATATGTCTACTTTACGTCAGAAGGTAAAATTGTTACAATGTACATTAAATAAGTCCTCAGAAAGCTCAGCCTTTAACCAATCAACTTGTTCTGAAAATTCAGAAATCTCATTCTCCATTTTCTGCTCTGTCCTCTACTGCAAAGTAGTTAAACATTGAATCAAAGAGTGATAGGCCTTCGCCCCCTAAAAAAATTACTGCTGCTGTGTTATGTTGTTAAGTGGATGCTTAAGTATCATGGTCTCGTTGAAGCGTGGTCTGTCAGTTGATGGACTGAGATTTGTTGAGAGACCAGAAAATAAAGACAGCAACAATCTCACACTTCAATCACAGTCTAAACTGCACCAAGAGGCTTTGCATAAAACTGTCTAAACAAATAATAAAAAGCGCTGTGGCAGTCTATAAATTGAGCAGATTGAGATGTGATGCACAATCAGCAATCCAGGATTCTATCTTTGGTTGATATCTAAGCCAAAACAAACACTGTAGTAGCCCTAATTCACAAGCATATAATAACTTGTTTTATGTGAACTTATTTTCGTGGTGAAATGTCCTGTAACTATCTAAATTACAGAAATAACCATGTCTACCTATCTTAAAGAATCTGCTTGTTCCCTACAGGGCTTCTTTTCCAGATGATTAACACAGAAGCACAGCAAAACACCAGCATAATGAGCACAATGCTGTTAAACCAAAAATAAAGAAAGCCCTTAACAAACTGCTGATACTGTAACTGTTTCTTTAAGCAGATTAGTTACCAGTTACTCTGGCCCTATTTACACATAAATGATCTCTGGAAACATAAGTGTTATTTATGCTGATTGTAGCAAAATCATGTAAGAAACAAGTTTACATGGATAATAATGCACTTGTTGAATCTGCTGTAGTTTTTGAGCCAGGCAGGGTTGCCAGATAAGAAATGATGAACTACCATACTGTTGGTTTAAAGTTATTGTATTTTTTCCTAAACTATGCTGAGTAAGTGTGCACCTTCTCAGCCAACCGTGGCGAGGCTGTCAGATGAGTTGTGATTGGCAAACACATTAGAAAGGGAGGGGGTCTTGACCCTAAACTGTATATAACAACATTGATACCAGGTGATTGTAATATCATTTTTTTAATCATAATTCCTCCCACAGCACTCCCACTGTAGCAGACGTCATGCTCATATTTAATCATATAAACAATAACAGTTATGGCATGATAGATAGAGGTTTATTTAAAAAAAAAACTTGAACAATGTACCAGATGTTAGAAGACAGGCTTGTGTTATTTGAGTGGACCATTGAAATGACATGAAGATTAAGCATGTGCTGAACAAACATGCCCACAAAGTTCTGAACAATCAGACACTGCAAACTGTCTTGGAAGACAGTGTTCTGACTGGGTTTAATGTATGAACAAAATTTGCTCAATTTTCAGCAAGACATGAGAATGGAAGTTTAAATCAGCCTTTATATCTCAAATGTTGAAAAGGGTTAGTTGCACAAACAGCACTCTGCTCTCTGACGATTTCATCTACTTGAGCAAGTACAGAAAAACTATTGACTGCAGCCGTTTGTAGTGCGCTCACACAATGGAGAATTTCTCAAAACTACTTCAAACACCAACCGAATTAAAATACAAAAAAGATTAAACTCCTTGGAACTGTTGGGTTCAGAAATCAATGAGGGTTCAACGTGTAATTTGTGAAAGAAACTAGAATAAAGTGATTGAACAAAGAGAAAACAAAGTTTTTTGTTTTGCTGTTTGGTATAGCCTACTTTATTTTTTATGCCCAAGTGAAGATATTTTCTGTTTTAAGATTACCATAAAAAGCTCTGGATCCACACAAAAATTATAGCGCAATTAAATCAAAACAAACTTATGAAAAATGTTTTACATGACAAATAATATGTCAGTTGCCAGTTGGTAAATATTAATGAAAAAGACATTCCTGCATGGCTCTTAACATGTTAGACAAGTAAATAAACTACAACTGAAAACCAAAGAAATCCACTGCCATCTTGTGGAAATAATGAGGAAAAAGCAGCCCGTATAACAGTCAGATAATATATTTATTACAATGAAACACACACAAAATAAAATAAACTATGGCGATAAGTGTTTAAAACAACAGAAATTGCTCAAAATCCATGATAAAATATATTTAGTCTATCTTTTGTTGTACACCATAAATGTATTTTATTGACTAAATAAATGAAAAGATGAAGCTACTCTGATGTATAAACAATAATTCACAAACATATATTTTAATACACAATGAAGACTTGTGAGTGCTTTGATTGCAAAAATGTTTAAAGTATATTTGGTTTTTCAGTGATGTACTTGTGCACACAAAAAGAAAAAGAAAAGCAGAATTTCCTCGAAGCAGAGCATAGCTCTAATTACTACACCTGCTTGACCTACTCTTTCAAGTCAAAATGTCATCCATGAACTAGACCTAATACTTGTAGTTCCAGTTCTTGTCCTACTTTGGTCTTTTTCCCTCAATGCTGTCTTGCTTTACCTTCCCTGCTGGTTTGTCCCTGTTTTTGTCTTCAACTGTTTTTATTCCCTTCTTGGATATTTATGGTTTTATGGTTTCTGGCTTGTCTTTTTCTTTTGTTAGTCTGTGGATGTTCATGTTGTCCGTGGAGTTACTCAAGTTTGCAATTATGAATGTGTGTGCTTGTTTTTTATTACATTGTTAGGACTGTTTTTCTAATACACATCAATTTGTGAGGACACTCTGCTACTTTGGGGGACCAAAGCCCATTCATTGTGTGTTCAAATTCTGTTTTTAGGGTTAGACTTCATAGGAGATCCATTGAAGTCAATGCAAAGTCCTTGTAAAGAGCGAAAACATGTATGTATGTATGTGTCTGTGGACATGTTTTTGTATTGCTTGTGTGGACATACTTTGACATTATACTATGCTTATGAGAACATTGCGATGTGGGCATTTGCCTGGTCCACATAATGGTAAAAAAAACCACTTTTTTGGGTCAAAATTAGGTATGTTGCTTTGAGGTTAGGTTATGGTTAAGGGTTGATGGTTAGCTTGTAGAAATGAATGGAAGTTGACGTAAAATCCACACAAGTAGAGAGACGTGTGTGCGAGTGCACACGTGTGTGTTCATGACAAATGACTTGTTTAGACTCTAATATTGCCTGGTTTCTCAGCTGTTCATGTTGACAAAAACAGTCATTAAAGTTTTTTGCTTTGACTTTGAATCCTTTGTTTATTACCTATTTTGGACAGCAAGGACTAATCTATCACTAATCATGGCATATCGGTGACTTTGAGTTGTTAGATTTTCTCTAGAAAGCAGAAGAAAATGAAAACCTTTGGCTTGCTTTTGTCCAGTTGGAACCGATTCTAACGTTTTTGACAAGAGGCTCCAGGAGTCATGCTGGCACATGAGTCAGGCCTGGTAAATAAGGAACTACATTTTGATGAAACTTGATTTGCCATGAAGCCTCCTACACTCAGAAATGGTTGCTCCCAGTGTCTATGTCCATTATCTCAATTACAGCCCAAACCACAGCCTAAATCTCCAACTACAGTTTTTGTAGGAGATTTAAGAGAGTCCAAATAATTACTTTCCATTTGAGTCAAGTTTTTGAAGTAATGAATATGAGCCTATCATTGCTAGAATCAGTCCATGGAGGGGTCCAGCTGGATGTTTCTCTACCAACATCTATCTGTCAAAACAGCCAAGAGGGTCCTGCTCTTTCTGCCTTTTCCTGTGTCTATCATCAAGGAGGTCCCACTGCACCTGTATATATATATATATGGGTTCTTGCTCCATTCAAAATACTTGTGTTCCTGTTGATTTTTTACTGTGCATCTATTGTGTCAATGGTCCTGTCTGCACCCTGACTGCCTCCTTGATTAGGCTGTGCATCACCAGCCACCTGGATGACCCCCAAAGGGCTCTCTATCTTTGGCCAAACTGAATCCCAGTGAGGTCTCTGTGTTGTCTGTTCTTCCAGAACATCCCCTGTCTTTCCCCTTCAGACTGCCCCCAGGCTGTTTATTGAATTATGTTTCCTGGGTCCCTGATGTTTGTTTGGCTTTACTTCCTCTGCCTCACATGTTCTGCATTTGGGTCATCAATCCTCAAAAGTATCATTTTCTTCACTAATAAATTCTATCATATGGTGCATAAAAAGGAAGCAAAGCATTTGCTTCATCTTGTATGTGAACAAGAATGAAACACCCTATATAATAGGAAAATCAATAAAATAAAGTCTAGACCTGTAGAAAAATAAAAATAGATAATACTCAACTTGGATGGACTGCATGGCTTAAGTCATTTACATTGCAACAATCTTAAAAGACTGATGTAGCAATTTAGTTGATATTTTAGAAACCTGGAAATACATAGGATCTGTCTTCTGTTCCTAAATTTTGCAGAACTAAAGTTTACAAAGTACAGAACTAGTTAAGACATTGATTCTGATTAAGATTCTTCATGAAACTGCTACAGTGAATGGGAAATGGGAACAGTGGGCAACGAGGCTGATGTACAGCTGAAGTTTTCCCAAGAAGAGCCATCTACACAACAAAGACACAGGCTAGGCTGTCTAGTTAGCACCTCAGCTGCAGCTCAGGGGATTTGCCAGGACTGGAATGAAAGCTATGTGCATGACATTTCATCAATATAAGAAGGCTAGGTTGAGGGGTTTAATCCCTAATCCAGCAGGTTTATGTGAGCTCAGGACAACTCAAAAGCCTATTGAGTTGAATCAAAGGTACTGTCTGTGGAAGGACAAGCATGACAGGATACTGGTAAGGTTTGGACCTTCTGCTGTCAGTTCTTTAAGGTATTTGACACAAAGATCCAGCATTCCATAAGCTTGATTCTTCCATTCAGCCAACAGAAATTTTCCACAAATCATGTCTAAAATAAAACGACACATTACTTGTGCACACAAGGGTAATCCATATGACTATTGTTAGAATTGGGAACTGGTGACCACCAGACCTCTTTGGCCTACACTCTTATTTTAACCAGCCTCAGACACATTAAATTACATATCAAATTACTCATAATCCAACACAGGAGTCAGTCGTAGCCAAAGTCAATAAAAGTATTTTATAGTACTGGTTTAGCTTCTACATGTGCAATGGAACATGTGTTCACGTGTCCTATTTGCATTATGGTTCAAAGTTTGTCAAAATGTTAGGTTATGCTTATGTTTAATATAGTGGTGGCCCAATACGGATACTGGTATCAATTTTGAGCTCAGTACCAGCATTTTACAAATACTTGTACTAGTACAAAAGGGCCTCAAAAATAGTACCAAAACCAGTACTGATATCCTGTTGAATGTGTTCCAGTTAACCTTTAAGCTTTCCTTTAAATAAAAGTTTGTTAATTCCATACAAGTTGAAAATTGTTTTTGTTATTTTTATTTATTTTAAAAATGTTTACATGTTGTATATTTGATTTGATCCAGTCAGAGGGGTTGTAGGCCAATAAGGAGGGACAGCCACCTTGTTCTAAATAAAAAAAAATGTGTTATTGTGTACTCTGCCTTGACGAGTACCTAAATTGAGGTACTTGTATTCTGAGAAAAATTGATGTTGGGACACCCCTGGTTATAAATATTATGATAGACAGGATTAGACATGAGTCATAGGTTTAGGAGGTATTCTGTAATGAACAAAAAAAATCTGACAAGCTGGAAACATAATGGGAAAGAAATTAATTACCAGAGTTCCTATCATACATTTGTATGTGGGTGTGTGTGTTTGTGTGTGTGAGTGAGAGGGGTGGGTATGTGTCTGTGTGTCAGATTTAATATTAATTTGTTTAGTGAATTCCAGACCAACTTGGTAAATTGGTACCCACAAAAAGCATTGTTATTAGTAGAGACATGCTGTTAATGTGTCAAAGTATTCATGGAAGGACTATGAAAGAAATTCAAATTAGTTAATACTCAAAAAGACATTAGATACACAACTGCAAAAGCAAAGTGTGTTAGAGTCACACTCCATTGTTTATCACTTGATGCAGTGGTATATTTCTGTCGATATTTTCTGACACAATATAAGTAAATAATGCACAGTTCTTCTTTTGAAGTTAAACGCACTGAACCCAATGTGACACATGTGAGGAACATTTTGATGCATGCACAAATACTTTGTTCTTCATTTGATCTTCTGTTTCCAAAGTCACCGCTGAATCAAAGACATGACAAGGTGAGCTTAAGAGCCAATAAATGCTGCAACCTTGATTATGTAATGAAATGCAACATAAGAAGCACACTGCAGAGAGGATTACTGTCTTGTTAACTACATGTGATGCCCCCCTGGTGTCCGGAGAACAGGAAAGATCAGTCAAAATAAGAAATCAGATTCATATTAATAAAAAACATCAAACATAAACAACGCTATTGTTGAAGAAAATGTCTGATCTAATGTAGTTTAATAATTTTAAAGTATCATTTTTATAAACCTTTTCTGTAAAAAGTTATCTACATTTCTTTAATTCAACTTATGTAAATCTAACAAGCATGTTTCCAACATGAAGTCTATGGAAAAAGGTGCTCACTCTGGTTCATTTCTTTTAAAGTATTTAGCCAATAGGAGGTTTTATTTGCACTTGACACTCTGTTCTGCTTGGAACTGAACCCCACAGTAAAACTCCAGCCTTATTCCATCATCCAGATACTGTACGCCTGGTGGTATCTGTAAGAATTAAAGACCAGGAAGCCAAAATAAGCATGCCAAGCAAATTTTTTTTATTATTTATTTTCTTTTTGTCAGCAACTGTTCCGGAAAAGATGAGTATGTTGTCATCAGTAATTACTGCTGTGAGGAAAAACCTCCCCACTAACCTGTCACTGGTAGCCCTCCCTTCTCCTCCTGGCTATTCATTTTGTCTTACCCCGTCCAGAGACCCACCCCCCACATCCTTAATAACCCACCCGCATTCAGCATCAAACAGCCTCAACAAAGGAAAGCTCTACAATCAGTTTCCAGGCACAAGTTTTTAGGCAGGAAAAAAAACAGGAACAAATTACTCAAAGGAATTTAAATCCAAAAGAAGGACAAATCTCAGGAAGCAGCAGGTTTGGTCCACATCTGTAAACTGAGTCTGAGAGAAAGAGTAAAGAGCTGCAAACAGGTAAACTGTTTTTGTATGTGTGATGATGTGTTATGGAAGTTATGTTTTTATAATAAGTTACGCTTCACCTCTGTATTGTATCCAAGGGAATTACCAGTTTTTAAAAGATTGAACAACAAGAAATGTTTGAGACAAGAACCAGAAATGTCAACACAAAACAGACCAAACGATAGATTATAGTTGTTCATTTTGCAGTTATTTATATAAAAGGTGAAAAGTTTAGTTAGGAAAAAACATTTGTAAAAATGAGAACGACTCATTTGCTTGCTGGCTTTCTGTACTTGTCAAGTTGTCTTATCAATTAATGTGGTTCATGAAGTAAGAATTGGGTTGTAAACACAAACCGAGTAACAAAATTATAAATAAAAGTATAGCATCAATCTATTTATCTTATGTGTTTATCATTCAGGACTTCAAAAAAAGTTAAAAAAAATATTAAAACTGGAAATGAGAAACAGTTCAAGTGACAATAATAATAATTAGTGGGTGACAACAGGTGTGCTCGTGACAGTGTCTGTGCTCATCATGCATTGTCCATAAACACCATGTTAAAGTATAAAGGTGTCCATATGTGCTCTTGGAACCAGGACACCTTAGGCCATAATTCGATGACCAGCTTTGTTGTTGTCTCATCTGATCTGCGGCTGCATGTCTCGGAAACGCGAGCGAAGAGAGGGGTGGAGCTGTCAACTGACCACTTCCTGATGGTGAGCTGATGGAGGATGTGGGTCAGATTTGGCAGGTTCCATCTATCACGTTTTAGGGCTGAATGTCCCAATGTTGGCAAACAAAGAGGAACAATAACTCAGAGACTTAATACAAAATAGAAGTCATTTTATTTGGTGATATTTACAGGATCTGGTCTGGACCTGGGGAGAGTGAAGACGAGCTGTTTAGGAATGTTCTTGTAGAGAAGGAGATCTTTGTACACAAGTGGTTCTGGTCTTTCTGTGAAGACTTAGACTTGGAGGACATTGAGTCAGACCAGAGTGGAGGGTTGGTTTTAGGTTCAGGTAAGAACAGGTGAGGGTGATCTTTAGACCAGCAGGTGAGTACCAGAATCTTCAGTATCAGAGGATTTGTGAACCAGAACCAACCTCATGGACACCTCCCTGGTGAGGTGTTCTGGGCACGTCCCACCAGGAGGAGACCCAGAGGATTATCACGGACATGTTGTAGAGACTATGTTTCTCGGCTGGCCTTGGAATACCTTGGGATTCCCCTGGAAGAGCTGGCAAAGTGGCTGGGGAGAGGGACGTCTCTGCTTATACGGCTTCTTCCACAACCTGACCCCAGATAAGCGGAAGATGATGGATGATGGATGGATGATGGATGGATGAATGGATGGATGGATGGATGGATGGATGGATGGATTTATGGATGCATGGATGGATGGATGGATAACAAGTTTGCTGATTACTTATGAAAGCCAGGTGGTGTCTATGAAGCTATGAGACTATTGAGGACATTGAGAGATGACCAAAATTAAAATAAGTAGTCTCTCAACTCTATTTCTAAAATGGCTAAAAATTTTTGCTGAAACACATGAAATCTTGAAAGTAATACAAACCAAAAATAAAACAAAAATCCAGACTATACCACATCAGACTTAAAACAAATAAAGTGCAGTCAGGATAATCTTATTCAGCAATACCTTCTTACTTTGATCAGACATAGTTATTAGGCTACAAAATAGGCACTTATAGCTTCGACAATACATAGATAATATATAGAATACATAGATAAGTACTGTAGATTTAGAAAAAATCTGACAAACCTGATGGAAAAATGAGTAGTTCTGTCTCTGGCTGACATTTAGGCACAACAGTCATCTTCATGGATTTATCAATACATTATTAGGACAGATATTTAAGGGTCATTATTGGAGGGTGGCACAGTAAGGGTGTTAAAAATTCCAACTTTCACCAACCCCCAGTGAGATAACATCAATAAATGAGAAGACAGGACTAACTGTCAGCTAAGGCTCCATTCTGCTGCTGCAGTCTTTATTTTATATGTGATGTAGTGGCAGGAAACAGTCACTCTGTCACAGCGCCATTATATGTTAAATCACCTCAGCAACAAACAATAGAACACTCTACCACTGTAAACCTTTAAATTACTAACTTGGATGTAAGAAAATGTAATAAACAGAAGTTAAAAGACCATACTACTTACCAGTCCCACAAGCCTGTGCTTTAATGAATGAACTACAGTACATACAGATTGAAGGACTTGCTCTCCTGTGGCCACTACAGTAAGATAAGTTAGAACCACCAACATAAGGGAGAAAGTGGACTTTGCATTTCTGAAATCCTACAATTTTTATTCAATAAAGCTTTTTTCTTCAATATTATTTTTTTTACTGTAGCCTGAAGAGTCTTGACTCTGTACTTAAATAGTAATTATGTTTTGATGCCTGAAAGTGCAGATAACAGGAAAAAAAAATTTAAAATACAAAATAATCGTCTGAAATCTGTCTGAAAAAAATGCTGAAACAAAAACACAGCATCTAACAAATGTTAACAAGTCTTAATAATTAATCAATTTAATGATCATGATTGCCTTCTGTTTGTAGGTCACCTTCAGTCATTTAACTCCTGACAAGATGTGGAAAAGAACGAAAAGCTCGGGCCAGTCCACCACAAGGCCATGTATAGTATTCATTACATTCTTCTAATATTTCTAAGGTTATTGTAGAGTCTTAGCCAAACAATCCATCATTCACTTCTAGTTCATGTGTGCCTAAAAACGTTTAGACAATTATGTCATGTAATTACACAGGAGGAAACATTCCACTTCTGTATTTTATTACCCACTGCATGTCCTCCAGCAGCAACACATCAAATTACCTTTATTTCATTCCTGTTCGATTTATTATAATTTAACCCATTTTTATTTGTCTCATGCAGGTTTTTCACTTGTTCACCAATACATCCTGCATTTTAATGAGGTGTCTGGCAACAAGTCAGGTAAAAAGAGAGATGTTGTAATTTCTATGAAACAGTGTTTTAAATATTTTAATGACCCATATTGAGACTCAGCCAATGTAATAAATAACTGGAAGTAACACTGAACATCACACCGCATATTACTGTTTGTGTCCTCCCTTTGAGCTAAACATGTTCATTTCTTTGACAAAGCAGCAGGAAGACTGAGTAGTTCCGTTGTTTCTGCTCTTGTCGTAATGATCATTAATCTGTGGATTAATGATTCTGACGGGGGCAGAAACAAACTTCTGTGACATCTTCCATCTTTTCACATTCAAACCCACGTTTAACAGCTGGGCATTTCACGGATGAGTGGAGTTATTCACACTCCCATTAAACACCGTCGTTACAACGATCATTTATCACACACGTTAAGTTCTTCTCCCGTCGTACTCAGTTTGGTTTTTCATGTCCTGTCCTGTGATGCGTGGCATGTTGTGACAAAAGCACAGCCGAGAGGTTCACTGAGCCAACTAAATCTAAATGCAAAGTTTTGTTGTTTTTTTTATTCTTGAGGAATTTATTGTGCAATGTATTTTAACTTTTCTTACAATAACCATGGAGAGAAAATAAACTAACTCCTAACTTAAGAAATAATTTAGGGGTGTCCCAGTAAGAGTAAGAGTAAGAGTACAAGTAGTTCAGTTTGAGTACTCGTCGACATGAAGTACTGATGAAGAGTACTTACTGAATTAGAAAATTAACATGACTTTGAAAACAAATTGTTGTTTATTTAAAAATAATAACTCTCCTTCCTTATGGGCCTCCAGACTGAGTGGATCAAATCAAATATACAGCATGCAAAATTTTAAATAAATAAAAATAGAGAGATTTTCTTTCCACTTTTATAAATTTCTTAAACATGGAACTGACACATTTTTCACTTGACATGTAAATTGTAACACGTTCAGTGGAATATCAATACCTGTGTCATCAGACCCAATACAAGGACACCACAAAACTAATTATAAATGAGTTATTGTGTTTGACAAAAATAGGCAATTCTCTGACACCACTGGTTTAGATTAGCCCATGTATGCAGTTGCACTACAAGTAAACCCATGTTTCAATGAAAGCATAGTTTCTTGAAGGAATGTTGCTAAAACTTTAAACATGTATAAAGATCTGTTTGATTTCAGAGTATGTAGTAAGAATTACGCTCAGCTACTATCACGCCAGATTTAGCTCAATGTATAAATAGGTGAATGGGTTCCAGTCATTTCAGTGTTTCCTAAAGTTTATTAGGTCTTGAATTGAGTTGGCTCTCAAATTGAATCAGTTGCAGATTTATAATCAAATGAGTTGCAGTGATCCATAAGATATTTTATTTAATATATGATTGCCCTTTTTTCATGACAGTAGATGATAAAAAAAGAACTTAATGATTAAATTTGTTCTTGTTTTACAAATACAGTATGTATAAAACATTTATAGGAGTGTGTTCTCAGCATCTCTGGGAACATGACTTTCCTGACACCTGCTGGTAGTAAATAAGAAACACTTTTATTCTTCCAAAAGCAGCATGTTTGTTTTAAACATTTCCTTCCAGTCCTATGATTCTAGATCAGGTGACGTTTTATTTTTAGAAAGTAATGATTCTTACAATTCACATACTTTTCTGACTTTATTTAGCTGCCATCCGGAGAAGATCTAAGACACCCGGAGTGATGATCACACAGAACACAACATGTTTGCCAGAGGGTAAAAGCACTCCAGATTTTCAATGTAAACCATCCCCAGTTACCATTCAGGAAGGTGAGGGTTGTTTTATGCCATTACAACAGCTGCAAAAACACTCTGTGCAAGGTTTAAAAGCATGCTTGCATTATTAACCCAAGCAGATGTCAAACGAAAAATGTGGAAAAAAACCCCGAATTTTTTTCTGATCTATTTTAGGGAAAGTAGCAATTTTCAAGGCGGTGGTGACGGGAAATCCAACACCTGACGTGTCATGGAGACGAGCCAGAGGAAATCTCTCAGAAAAGGACAAATTTCAACAAAAGTACGATGAATCAACCGGAGAACACACATTAGAAGTGAGTCATGGATTTTAAAAATACTGCGTCAGTAACACTGAATATTTTAACTTTAAAATATAATTTAAGAAAAACTTTTTTTTACATTACTAAAATGCAAAATACACGGTCTTTTTTTTAAAAGAATTTGTAACACATTTTCAGATCCATGCAGTGACTGCTGAAAAGGCAGATACGTACAAATGCTATGCTGTGAATGAATATGGCAAAGCTGTCTGCTCAGCAACATTAAAAGTGATTGATGGTAAGATTTATAAAGACCATATGTGGCTTAACTCAGCTTTACACAAACAGAACAAACAAAACTTTCAGCTGGATTTAAATAGAGCAGCCTGTTATCTGCTTGGTCCTTGTTAATGTGTTTTGTGACTTTCTTTGATAATTAGGTGGCATACAGTATGGTCATGTATATTTTATTCATAGTCATATTTACTCATATTTAAAATCTAGATTAAGTTGTTTCTGAAAGAATCAAAAAAGAATACCAAAATTACAAAACTATATGATGTGATTGATTCAAGGTTTGATTTCTTGTTGTCTAAGTGTATAAATGTTAAAAAAATAAATTAAAAAACTACATGAGGTTAATTTGTCAGTCTCAAGAAGTTCTTGATCATTTGCTATACTGTTGTAATGGTAGTAGTCCGATCAGTTACTTAAAAAGTACAAAGAAAAGAAAAAAAATAAATAAATGTGTTGTGTTCAGGTTCAACAAATCCTGAAGATTTCAGAAAATTGCTAAAGAAAAGGTGAGAATTTTTACATCACTGAAATTCCAAATGTGATATTTTGGCACATATTCTGCATCATTTTTCATTTGAACAGATACAAAATAGCTTTTGTCCCGTTCCACAGTAAAGTAGAGAATGCAAATGGAGATAATGAAAAGTTTTGGGATGCGATGCTAAACGCTGACAGAAGAGACTACGAGCGCATCTGTTCCGAGTATAACGTCACGGATCTACAAATGATTCTCAAAAAGCTTGAAGAGAAAAAAACAGCAAAAGAACAAAACAAGAACCAGGTGTGGAAACTAACAGTTCTCACACAAGATGGATCATTCTCTGTAAAATCTGATGAAGGCTGTAATAAACAATTTTATTACAGATGTATTATTTTTGCTAAAGCATTTGAGTGATGACTCACAATACATTTAGTTTTGGCATGATTATGTATGACTCATATGACTTATATGACACATTCCTGTTAAAACTACTGCAAGTTTAACTAACTGTTTTTTAAATATCTACAAAGCCTGTGATAGTTTTAAAAACTACAGTATTCACGATTAGGAAATGCCAACCATTATAACATTAAATGCTTTCTTTTTATCTTTTTTTAAATTCTTCTCCACCTGAACCTGTTTAGGATGGTGTCATCTCCTACAATGCTGATTCAGAGAAACTTGGCATCAGGAGCCCTGGGAAGACAAATGATATTAGAAATAATAGGCTGCTGCAAAATGACACAGATCTGAATTCAGGGGATGCTGAAGAAGTCAACCAACCCAACAAAGAGCTAAACCAAACCCCTGCTGAAGAGGACCTACTCCCTACCGAGTTCAAACGTAAGTTTAAAACAAAGAAATGAGCTTGGCGTTAAAACAGATTTATGTATAAATTACCTGCAACTTTTATAGCACCAATAATTTCTGCCATTTAGCCATGGTTGTTCTGCAATAATAGTCTAAACTTATAAAAAGTTAACATTTAGACACTCGATTGATAATTTTCTAGCAGGGAACAGGAAACAACAACGTAAATGAAGAATAGTTTGAGGTGATCTGAAGGTTGAGTCTTGTTAGGAGAGTCTCATGGTTGGTGGCTTGGAAGCACTCTGAGTGGGGGTTCAGTCCTAGTGGGCAAACATGCCGGCCAGCTAAAGACCCCAGCAGATTGATAAGTAGATGTAGGTAGAGAAATGGTAAGGGGTGAAGAATGATATTTATGAGAAGATATGGCACACTAGATTGGAATGCATGGATATGAAGTCAGCCTAAAAATATTAAAGCAATAAAAGCAGATGAGATGGAAAATTGGGATGAAGTATGAGGGGTACGGAGGGTGAAGACAAACTGTTTTGAAAAGATAAAACTATAAAATGGTGATTAAACCTGTGACATAACTCTGCTCTCAACTCAAGGTAACACAACTACAGTTGTTATTCTGGTTGTGTTTTAGTAAACATACAATAGTTTAAAGAAAACTGAATGGGGTTACAATCCACAGCCTTTCTTGGTGGTGTCTGCATGTTCTCTCCATGTATATGTGGGTTTCCTCCAGGCACTCCAGCTCCACAGACCAAAAACATGAATGTTAGGTTAATTGGTAACTCTAAATAGTCTTTAGCAGTAAGAGTGTGAATGGTTGTTTGTCTCTTTGTGTCTCTTTGATGGACTTGCAACTTGTTTAGTGTGTACACCGCCCCTCGCACAGTGACTAGTGGACATGGGCACCAGTGACCCTGAAAAGAAGAAGTGGGTAAACATAATGGATGGATGAATGGAATTGCAGTATCTGCAATCAACATCACTTAGTAAAGTGTAATCTGAGTTAAAAAAATCATCATACACTTTCTGTTTTGCCATTCTACATTGCATCTCCCTATATTACAGTCTACTCTTTTCAGTCCTCTCAGTAACTGCGTTTCCATCAATGTTTTTTAATGCGCATTTTGAAGTTTCGCATTAGAAAAGGTGAATGGAAACAGCCTGATTCAAAAAAACTTCCTCTAATGCGCAAAACAGTTTTTTTTAAAGTTAATGTGCAAAAGGAGAGATGGAAACACATGAGTCGAATAAGTTCTGACGTAGCGAACATTTACCTCACATGTTCAGCTGTTGATCGCTGCCTGTCTGGTACCTGACTGCAGCTGGACCTCCTCCTGCTGTCGGCGTCTCCTCAGTTATTCCCTTAACGTGAAGAGAATTGCATTTCTTTTTCTTCGTCTCCAGACAGCAGTAACATCGCCAAAACTAGTTGATATGACAAAATAAGTACAACTTTCCCAATAGCAACACGTTTCTGATAACTTTTCTCCATTGTCCTGGGTTGTGTAGTCCCTGCGAGTTTGCGACTCTTACTTCCTGTTTACTACAGACGTGCGTCTGACGTAATTACACTTTGCGTAGCCTGGGTGATTCGATTCAAGCCAGTCAATGGAAACATGACTGAGTCGCATTAATTATTTATTTACTTTTTGCGAAATTTAAAAAATTTGCTCAAATTTTGAATTAAAATTGGATGGAAACACGGCTACTGTCCCATTTCTTTTTGGCCAATTTCTTCCTCTGGATAATTTCCTGCACCTGAAAGTTCTATTGAGTCTAAAAAGCTTTTATTGATCTCCAATAAGCTGTTTTTTCCCCTCAATTTACACTATTATTTTCTTTAACTGTCTGGTTCTTTCCGTCCATCCATCTATCCTCCACTTTATCTGAAGTCGGGTCGCGGGGGCAGCAGCTTGAGCAGGAAAGCCACCTCTTCCAGCCCTTCTGGGAAGACTCCAAGGCATTCCCAGGCCAGTCAAGAAACATAATCTATCCAGGGTGTCCTGGGTATTCCTCGGGGTCTCCTCCCAGGTGGACATGTCTGAAGCACCTCCCTAGGAAGGCATCCAAGAGGCATCCTTATCAGATGCCTGAACCACCTCAACTGGCTTCTCTCGATGTGGAGGAGCAGCGGGTCTACTTTGAGTCTCTCCCGGATAATTGAACTTCTCAACCTATAGGGAGAGTCTAGCTACCCTAAAACTAATTTCCACCATTCCAATCAGCAATTTTGTTCTTTTGGTCACTACCCAAAGGTTTTGGCAATAGATGAGGGTATGAACGTAGACTGATCGGTAAACAGAGAGCTTTGCCTGGCAGCTCAGCTCCCTCTTCACCACAACAGACTGGTACAGAGTCCACAAAACTGCAGAAGCTGCACCGATTCGTCTATTGATCTCACCCTTCATTCAAGATACTTGAACTCCTCCACTTGAGGCAGAACTATACCCCCAACCCGGAGATAGCAATCCACCCTTTTCCACCTGAGGGCCATGGACTGGTGCCGCTTTACACTCGGCTGTGAACTGCTCCAGTGAGAGCTGAAGATCACGGTGAGATAACGCCAACAGAACCAGATCATCTGCACATAGCAGTTGGTTCTTTCCACTTTATGATAAAACCCCTTCCACAATGTCTCTCATATCTGAACTATATGTACACTGTTTTCCTCCTGTACAACAAATGTAATGTACAATTCAAGTAGCATTTATTATTGTTTAAATATTTTTAAACCCTTTTATAAACAATACAAAAAACAATGTCTAAGTGATAATGCATGGAATAGATTTGAGACTACTTTAAAAATAATAAATCATTTATTTTTACAGTTTCCAATGTCGACTTTGTTATAAAAATTCAAGAAATTAAAGCTGAAGAAGGAGATGATGCCCTTTTTGGGTGTGTTCTGACATATCCACTACCGAAAATAACATGGATGAAGAAAGGCATTGCCCTGGAAGATGGAGAGAAATACAGAATAACTGTGTCTGAAGACAAAATGATTCACAAGCTGCTGATTAAAGACTGCAGAAAATCAGACAAGGGGATCTATTCAGCTATAGCTGGTATGACATCCTGCAGTGCCTGGCTGGTGGTGAAAGGTAACATCCCAATGATTTACAATAATGTTCTGTTAGCATGCACCAGTGGAGTAAATGGTTTTCATAAATGTGTAATATCATGTATGTTGGATTTATGTTTTAAGCTCAAAAGAATCTTGGATCTGGTGGTAAGAAGGCAATTTGCAAAACTGTTCTGGCTGGTGGATCACAAACTGACCTGGAGAGAGTGGCCAAAGAGCAGCAAATAAAAAACCAACAGGAAATAGAGAAGATCCTAAAAGCTGTAAAAGCAAAACACTCAGCGGAAATAACAAAAAACAAAGTGTCAATACACAATGGAGCAGACCTGAAGGAAAAACAAATCAAAAACTCAGAAGAGGAGGCTGTAAAAAACTTGGATGATTTGGAGAGTGAAATAGAAGAAGAGGAGCAACTGAGAGCAGGAGGCATCAAGAACAAAAAACGTGTCAAAGTACGAGTGGGCTGCAGTAAGGCAACAGGTAAATTCTTCACTTATATTTCAAGGTAGAAGTATTTAGTAGCATATCTAGCTCAGGTGGCTGTGGTGGAGTGGTTAGGGGAGTCTATCTGTAACCGAAGGGTTCAATCCCCCATTCCAGCCATCTTAGTCGTTGTGTCCTTGGGCAAGACACTTCACCAGCTTTGCCTACCTCTGGCGGCATTGGTGCATGGCAGCCCTGCCTCTGTCAGTGTGCCCCAGGGCAGCTGTGGCTGCTTACCATCAGTAGCCGTGTTTCCATCAACGTTTCTTAATTCGCATTTTGAAATTTCGCATCAGAAAAGCTGAATAGAAACGGCCTAATTCGAATAAACTTCCTCTAATGCGCAAAAAAGTTTATTCGCTCGCTTGAGGTGGT
>JARVJO010000024.1:8255009-8269167 GCA_031762555.1 Cynodonichthys magdalenae
GTAATCGAAAAAGTTACACTACAATTACATTTTAAACAAGGTAACTTGTAACTGTAACGAATTACATTTTTAAAGTACCTTACCCAACACTGACTACAGTGCAATAAACCACAGAATAGTGAACTTACCTCACTTATTGTTAAGTATGTATTTTTTCCCATTAAAAAAATGTAAAAAAAAATACTGTTTTTGATGATTTTTGAAGAGTCAAATGGTGAGGCTCCTCCCTGTGAAGACATCTGAAGAAAAGGGTGTCAAAATTCCTCCCACAAAGTCATACAAAAAATTTAAAAACTGCTATTGACTCTCTTAGGATTCCATCTCTCTTTCAGTGCATTATATCTTAAAAGTGGAGGTACTGTGTGTGTGTGAAAGGAATTCAATGGATTTGTTGCCAAATGGCAACATCGTACCATAGAGGAATCATATGTTGCCAATTTTCCTTTTTGGATGCAGCTTAACATGGGGAAAGCTGAGCTCAAAGAAAAAAATTGAAAATGGTGCAAAAAATTGCAAGTTCTGGATAGTCCAGTACAACAGTCTGCACAGACCTTTGAGCTTTTGACTTTGTCTTCTCACAATTTGTAACTTTTCCTTGCTTTCAACCATGAAGGATTATGGGTTAAAGCTGGGGTGGGTAATCCTTTTCCTCGGCGGCTGCTATCCTGGATGTTTTACTTGTTTCTTTGCTCCAACACACCTGATTCAATAATTGGATTTCCTCTTCAAGTTCTGCAGAAGCCTGTTAGTAACCCATTCATTTAAGTCAGGTGTGTTGGAGCAAAGAAACGACATGTTGGATAGTGGCCCTCAAGGACTAAGATTGTCCACCCTTGGTTAGATGCCCAAAACAACATTTTTTTTGTTTGTTTTGTTTTTTTTTGTGACAAAGAAGAGAAATGTGTTTAATACTGTTGGAAATGTAAATGCTAGCTATTGTTCCAAAGTACATTTTTTAGTCATAAATAACATAAGAGAGACACATTCCCACTGCAGCTGCTGAGACTACAAAACACTTTTATTTATCATCTCTGAAGTTTGCACAGGATGTATTCAGCTTCACTTGGTAACTTATTAACAGCTTTTTCCAATTATCAGAGCCTATGTGACGTTTGCAGTGGTTTAGATTTTTTTTAAAATAGCTTTACTGTGTTTTATTACTTTTGATTTGTCTGCCTTAAATCCTGTCAGATTTTCCCAGATGACAATTTCTTGATTACTAAAAATGGACCAATCTATAAACTGGTGATAATGAAGTGCAAAGAAGAACACTCTGGGAAATACCGTTTTGAAGCAGATGGCCGGAAAACAGAAGCAATGGTCAACATCAAAGGTTAAACAATTTGTCAAGGAAGCAAAAATGTTTGACTTAATATAATGAAATAAAAAAAAATAAAAAAATATATATATATACATACATATTAGCACCAAAATAAGTTCAGTTTGCTTTGAAAACGACTCATCCTTTCAATATTTAGATCCTCCTCGATTTGACCCTGAAGAACTCAGTGCTTTTACTGAGCCTCTGACAGTTAAAGTGGGGCACCACGCTATTTTCAAACTCCAATTTGTTGGCCACAAGCCAATAAAAATCCAGTGGTACAGAGATGGCGATGAGCTCCAAGAAGACAACAACACAAAAATAGAGAAATCAGCGAGCCACAGCCGCCTCCTTCTGAGCAGATGCCAGAGGAAAGACACCGGGGAGATCAAGATGAAGCTGAAGAACGATCACGGCTTTACTGAGGCACGCTCACAGCTTATTGTACTTGGTGAGTGACGTTCAAGAAGGCTAAACCTAAACTGCAGGAATGTTTTCTTCCCCTCACTTATAGACTGCAGAAATGAGGGCAGAAGCTCTCAAATAGAGCAGCCCCTAAAGATTAGAGACAATTATTATGCTTATTTTAGTGGCTTGTTCTAAAAAAAATTGCAAAGAGCAACACAGGGACAAGAGATGTTCCTCTGTTTTGAATCAGACAAAAAGAGAGTCAACAATTTTCATAGTCATAGTTTGAGCATTTTTCTAACATTTCAGACAAGCCAACTCCACCCCTGGGTCCAGCAGAAGTGACGGAGAGCTCAGCTTCATGTATTGAATTCAAGTGGCGGCCTCCAAAGGATGATGGAGGCTCACCAATTATCAACTACACAGTAGAGCGTCAGCAAGCGGGACGTAACACCTGGAAGAAAATAGGACAAGCTCCAGGCATGCCCAGATTCCGGGACACTGACGTGGACCGCGGACGAAAATATTGTTATCGCATCCGAGCGGTGACATCAGAAGGGACAAGTGAAATGATGGAGACTGATGAAATGCAGGCGGGCAAGTTTGGTGAGTAAAACTAATTAAATATTGATGTGTGTTTTCAAAATAATAATGGATTTTCATAAAAATTCTGAAATACCATCTTGAACAGGTAAGTGGTGAGAGTGCCCCTTGACACTATACAAATAAAATATTTTTCAGCTTATATAAATATTTACCCAAGATTTTCATTTCTTTGGTAGATTTTAGGTTTTAACAATTTCCGCACATTATCAGAGTTTGTTGATAACAGAAGCAGGATGAAGTGATGCAGACAAAAAAAGAAAAAAGAAAACGGTTTAAATTAGGTTTTAAACAAAAAAAATCTATTATTCTTTTATGATTTAAAGTGTAACTAAACCCCAATGTGAAAGCATGACTTCGCCCCCAGAAATATTTGAAAAATTCCAACAAAGTGGGTGGTGCCTAGAGACACTGAGAGGCATGGCCAGGTAAGGGGATGAGTGAGGAGGTGGAGGACAACAGCTAGCTTAATTTGACAAGCTAACATTTCTGAAAACATTTCTGAATGTTCTGAAGAAATGATTGCATTTTGTAAAAAGTAAAGTTTTATGACATACATGCAAACTCACATTTAGTTATTTCAAACTAACATGTAGCGTAAAAATATGACTTTGGTTCAAACAGAACAGGAAAATTATTTTATTTCTGTTTGTGTGTCAGTGGTTCATTTGAAATTCACAAGTCATAAGTTCTCCCAAATGTACTTTAGTCTCAATTAAAATTTTTATGCATTTACTTCAGTTGGAATAAATAAGCAGCAAAGTTCATTACAGTGAACCAACCATTTTTAACTTCTACTTAATGAACTGCAGTACAGAGCAAAAATCATCCCATTTTTTTTTTTTATTTTGCTTTCTATGAACCGGATTTTCAGGTAATATTTATATCAGTCCTGGTCAAACACTTTTCAAGCAATTCTTTGTGTTACTGCAAAAACAGAATTTCTGAACTGCAGCAAAGTGCTGATTGGATTGCTAAAATGCAAACCAAGACAGTTTTTTTTTTGTACATTCTTCAGCTTTTCCAGGTCCCCCAGCACCTCCCAAGGTGGTTAGTGCATTTAATGACTGCATCAACCTTTCATGGCTTTCACCAGCCAACACCGGGGGGTCTCGTATTTTGGGCTACAATTTGGAAAAACGTAAAAAGGGGAGTAACCTCTGGACTGTTGTGAACGCATCGGATGAGATAATAAAAGGTAGGAATGTTTAGCTTTTCTGTAGCAGAAAGTGAGGTTTCTGCTTGGAGTCGCACTGATGTTGCTCTTTTTTTTGTTTTCTCTTCAAACTGATTCTAGAGAAGAAATATGCAGTGAAGGATGTTGTGGAAGGCATAGAGTACGAGTTCAGAGTCTCTGCTATAAACCTCTCAGGCGCGGGGGAGTTTAGCAACCCGTCAGAGTTTGTTTTCGCCCGGGATCCGAAAAGTAAGTTGTATCATTCTTGTACAATAAATAAGACAGAACATAATTTAATAATACATAATGTATCATTGTACTTTTCAGAGCCTCCTGGTAAAGTAACAAGCCTGAAAGTGACAGAAACTTCTTACTCAAATATGGTCGTGACTTGGATCAAACCTGAAGAAAAAGCAGGCGAGCAGGATGAGGCTAAAGGCTATTTTGTTGAGATCCGTCAGGCAGATTGTGTTGAGTGGTCCCGCTGTAACAGCACCCCCATCATCATGACTTCCTTTAATGTGAAAGGCCTTCGGTTCATGGAAATGTACTGGGTGAGAGTCATTGCTGTGAATGATGGAGGAGAGAGTGCACCTGAGGAGTTGCCCAGATACGTCCTGGCAATGCCTTTACCTGGTATGATAACATCTAGTTTAAAAGAAATCATTCAGATTTGTTGAAATTGGATTTGTTCAGCAATGTCTTACATTCTGCTTATAGCTCTTTTAACAACCTCAGTTGTGTTCAAAATGTTTAAATAGTATTCTACCTTGTTACAATATGACCAGTATGGAAGAGCATTGCATTCACCAAATAAAAAAAATTAGACTGCTTATCTCATAATTACGAGAAAATATCTCATAATTATGAGATAAGTTAAAGAGGGTCATAGCTGATCTACACTAAAGGAAAAGTGAACAATGACTGCACTATCACATTTTATATGCTTTTATTTCCTCTAAGATGAAACATTGGGAAATGTTAAGTTTACTTAATGTGGATGGTGTTGTCTCTGCCAGTTTGTTAATAAATCCACCTGTACACCAGTCTAAGAGAGTTCTATCTAGTTTAGCTTTGGCAGATTCGGCACAAACATAAAATCATCATTTAGCTGGTAGTGGTACTTCCGGTTTCTGCAACAGGATGTACCTGCTCAAAATCCACATGAGATCAGGATCATAATTATGAGATAATATCTCATAATTAAGAGATCCTGATCTTGTAATCATGAGATCCAGAGTTTTTTTTTTTTATTTGGTGAATGCAATGCTCTTCTGTAGACTTGTGTCTTTTGTCAGTATATTTACTTTATTAATGTAATTTAGCTTTCTGAAGTTGTTTTTTTTTATTTAGTCAGGCCAAAGTTCACAAACAACAAGACAAAGAGTTTTATCGTGGTGAGGGCGGGGAACTCTGTTAGGATCACAGCAAACTTTGAGGTGAGGTTCATACATATGTATGCATTCATGCGACTGTTACTTTCTAAGACTTGCCTTGTTTAAGATAAATTACAACTATTTCTAATATTAACTCATGCTTGTTTGACAGGCCTCTCCTCAGCCAGACATTAGTTGGTTAAAAGACAACGTGCCTGTGTCAAAGCGTGTGACGATCAGTAACTCAGACAGCTCGTCTCAGCTGCTGATCCCCACCTCCGAGCGCTCCGATTCCGGGATCTACTCCATCTTGGTGAAAAATTTGGCCGGACAGGAAACGTTCAGCACAGAGGTTAGAGTAACAGGTAAACCTGAACGATATTTCTTTTACAAAAATAAAAGTTTGAAAATCTTTAAATGGGTATATTGAAATGGTCAAATTTGTAAAAACCTGTTACCAGATGATCCGAAGCCTCCTGGGCCTGTGGAGCTGGAGGAAAGCGTGCCTGGTACTGTGACGGTGATCTGGCAACCTTCTCCTGATGAAAAACGTGACGACCGTCTCCACTACACTGTTACCAAACTGGACTCAACCAAACACACATGGACCACAGTGGCTGACAGGCTCTTTAATAACAAGTTGACAGTTTGCAATATAATGCAGGGGAGGGAGTATCACTTTCGGGTGTACGCCAAAAATGACATGGGCATATCAGCACCCTCAGAGTCACTGACATGGGGCATGGAGAAGAAGAAAGGTGTATTTGTGTTTTGTACAGTCACAAATAATCCAGTTTACAGGTTAAAAAACATTTATCATCTCTTGCAGAAAAACATGTGATAACTGAACCAACAAGTAAGGACTGTGATTTGCGATGCGCGCCGGCATTCATCGTTCCGCTGAAGCTTCAAACTGCGACGGTGGGCTTTGAATGCTATATAAGCTGTGCAGTGAAGGGAAACCCCTCGCCTCGCATCACGTGGTATCGAAACCACGTCAGTCTGAACACGGATACCAACTATTACATCTCCAACATCTTTGGAGTTTGCTCCCTGCTGATCCTCCGGGTGGGGCCCAAAGACGCGGGGGAGTACACCGTTACTGCAGAGAACAGCTTAGGACGAGCCGAATGCTCCACAGTGCTCAACGTCAGAGGTAAGAGGGGAACGCCACCGCACTTATAAAACAAAAACAGCAAAGATTGAGAGTAATTTATTTCTTTTCTTTTTGTGTTTCTCATACAGAGTGAAGAAACTAATGGAATCTCTGAATACAGATTCATTTTTTAACACATGATGTGCTACTTACTACTATCTACTCAGCAGCTATTGAGTTCAAAATACAAGAGTTAAACATCCCATTCCTGTTGATCTAAATCTGTCAAATTTTAAATCTGAAAACAAGTCGTTTTTTAATCAAATTATTCACATGACAAGGCTGCCTAATAGTAAATTTATTTTCACTTAAGGAGATTTCTGAGACTCTTTATAAAATATACAAGAAGGGTGACTTCAGTTATTTTATATTTTTGTGTAATTTTGAGTTCCTTTTTTGCAAAGTTTAATACTTACTCCAATATGTGACACATTTTGAGTACCATAAGAAGTCGACTGTCAGCTTTAAGTATGCTTGCTGTTTTATTAAAGTACATAAAACATTTAGGAACACAGTCTCTGTGTAATTCAATACTTTAGGCTGCAATTCTTTTTTTTCTGTTTTACTAACATTTTAATAAAACAAATAAATGTTTATGCTTGTGCATATCTCAAATGATTTATTATTTATCAGATTAATTAATATCAAGATTAGAACTATGAAACTTTCCCTTGCACTTTTTATCTACATCAGACTGTTTCTGTTCTGGATGGTGTTCTCTTCTGCATCTCATGACATTTATAAGAATAAAAAGATTAAATGTGTACAACCGAGACTACAGCTGCATGCATTGTGTAAACTTGAATTACCACCCTAATTTTGGCTTCAGTGTTTAACAGCATTTAGTCTAATATTTGATTTATTGTTTTATGACTGGTTTGTCATAAATAATCCAGTTTTGACCACACCACTGTAGCAGTTAGTTACTCACAACATTTAAGGTGCTTGTAGTACACATCATGTTGTTCTGTGATGACAAACAGTTTGTTTATTTCCAACTTTTAACTCAACTTTACATTCAGAACAACTCAGTTATACAGGGGAGACACAACTATAAACTTGGTCCAAGCCAGAGGTCAATCTCAGTATTTGTTGAAAAAAAATTCATTAACTGACCTTGGTTTTTAAATATAATGGTTCATATTGTTCATATAGAAATACAAATTGCCTTTATCCAGTTACACTGCTTGCAATGAAAATAGGATATGATGCAAGTCTTTTAATCTTTTCTGCCCTAAAATGCTACAACAGTGCTTTCTAGTGACAAGATGTAATAACAGCAGCAGAACAAAACATAAAGGAATAATCTCAAAGTTGAACATCCGAAAGCATGGTCCTGTGAATGCATTGAACAAGAAGGCTGACATATTGATTTGAGGGAATGGTATAAAGTTGCAATGTGAATGATGGCACATCTAACAACATCCACAAAGAAAAAAAATTACTTTTTCAGATTATAAGACAAAATAAAAAAATGGAGCTATCCACAATGTCATTTTCCCTTAAAAGAAGGATATTAGGCAAAATCTACTTTTTTGAGCTTTATACCATGTTATCATGTCATTCCCTCATCAAACACACAAGTGTTGCTTTGACTCATTCATGCATGTTTGAGAATTCCTTGGATCTCCTGTGTGAGCCATGTGGAGCTGCCACTTGCTGGTGCAAAGAACTGCCTATTTTTACAAAACTCCTCCCTGGAGTTCAGTCTGAAGCTGAGCTCACACAGAGCACCCCTCACTCGAAGCATTGTTGTGAGGACGTGCTGAAGTGAGTGCCGGAGGTTCTTAGAGAGGCAGAGGTCAATTTCAAGGCATTTAGATGTATAATGCAAAGTCAAATTTATTTTTTGATATATACAGCTTTTTCCACAACAGTTACTTGATTGCAGTATAGAATTTAATAATGTGCCTGAATAATACATAATACACCACCGTCCCCCCACCCCACATGCACACAACCAAAAACATCAGGTGACAGATGATGCACATTGCTGTCAGATAAATCTGAAAAATCTCACCTCAAATGTAACACAGACCAGTTTAGAGTTATTAATGTTTATTCCACATGACCTGGAAGTGTTACATGGGTTTTGCACATGGCTTATTGTGTAGAGTTTAGAATGATAAATATGATAAATAGGGCCTGATGTAAGAAAACAAGTTCTCATTTAAAGTATCTAATTTATTGATTTATTTTTCATACTGATATGGTTTTATAAACAGTCTAAATTAGGCATGAGGAACTGAAGGACTGTCTTGTTGCACACAGACGCACAGTGACAGCAGCGCACAAGGTGGGGACAGAGGGAGGGGTGTGAGGGGGTGTTCCAGCCGGACCCCCTGTTCACGCCTTCTCCAGCTTTCACAGCTCAGCCTCTGTCCTGCTGTTCTGATAAACCGGATCATTACTCCAGCTCCTGAAGTAAACCTGCTTCCTGACCCTCAGGCTCCCTGTCTGCACCTCTCTGGAACATCGCATCCTCCTCTGCAGAAAAAATAAAAAAATTTAAAAAATGACAGCCAAACACCGGAAAGGAAAAGCCAACCACAAACCGGAGGAGAACTTTTTAAAAACTGAACTCCTGGAAACAGAAATTCGCGCTGCAGGGAACAACTCCACCTCTCTGTTTGTTCTGGTCCTGGTCGTTGTCATCGGTGGAGCCACGGGTGCGTGGATCTGTTTCCAGCAGCACCAAACTTTAACCTACTTAACAGACAACCTCATGGGCATTCAGATGAAAATAGCCAAGCTGCAGTCTTCTTATGAAGATCTGCGGCTGTCAAACACTCAGGTAAGGAGGAAAAAAAAAGCTGATTCTTTGCTGCCTTTTCTGACGATCTGTTTAACCAATGAACTCTGCAGAAACAGTCTTCACTACACATGCAGGCTGACCAGCTGAAACCTCAGATGTGCAGGCCTCGATTAGGTTTCAAAATGTCAAGAGCCTCAGTGAGCACAAAACGCTGCTATTTCTAACATCCACACACAGCTGCTGGTGTTTGTTCCACGTCAACAGGTCAGGACACACGCTGAAAACTGATTTATAGTAATCTTTACAATGTTATGCTTTTTTTTCAGAAGTACAAGTATTAACAATCAGAGACAAACACGCAGAGCTGTGCAGAAGATTCAACCAAAATAATCATAAACATTACAGAAATGTGCCCAGGCTAAATTTAGTCTGATTTTGATACCAAACACCAGTGCAGAGGCAGTGTGTGCTGGCCATTCTGAAGTAGAGCAGTGAGCACGAGGTCTTACTGGCTTCATATTATTTGTACATAAAATGACTTAAGGATTGTTTTAGACTGATTCATGTGCATTTGTTTGAACCCAACATGACCGCGTTAGGCTACACCTAACAGGACCTAAGAAGTTCATCATGTTCCAGGAAAATCCTTTTGGTGAAAAACTTGTGCAAAACTCTGCTCGAGCACGTTTTCTGTCTCCGCAGAACAATGGTTTGTGACTCATTCACAAGTTCATAAACCAAATAATCCAGTTTAACAGATCTTTAAATGAACTTATTAGTATAGAAGAAGCATGTTCTCTTAGCTGCTTCTCTTTAGTGTTGCTTCCTGAGCAAAAAATAAATAAATTCTGTTCCAGATATTGTTCACCATAGAGGGTAGATGCATCAATGTTTTTCCTTGTGTCAGTGAGTTATTGTGTGTGTGACTGTTGACAATATCTCACAAACAGCTGGATAGATTTTAACAAAACTTTCAGGAAGATTCACATTTTGAGTCAACCCAAATGAAAGTGGCCAGCAAAGCTGATCAACGTTTGCAAACACAACTGGCTTAAACTGTCAGTTTTACTGATAATGAGCTAAAATGAGGTGTTGTAGTAACTGAGAGTCAACCTCAACATACTCAGATAGATCTTGGATGTGATCTATTATGGCTAGATTTCTGCGCAGAATTGCAAATATATATTAGTTTTTCATTTGTTAGCTTCTGCATATTAGAAACTTTGATTGCTGACGTGTGTACTATGGCAACATATGATAAAATGAACTGACAAGCATTCTATCACATGAAAATAATGGTTGTCAAAATCAAACTGACTTATTGACTTATTGATTGATTGACCATTTAACATGTTACCACCTTCACCAGCTAACACTACTGTCTGTTGAGTTGTCCTCGCCCCGAAAAATATGACCACTCTCTCCGACCATAAAAAGTTATGTGATATTGCCTCTAGTCAATATACTGTATTGCATGTTGACTCCATGAAAGCTCCACTTTAATGAGCAGCCTTCTTGACCTAAGGCAACCCTTATGTGTCTTGTTCCCACAGCACATGTCAGAGAGTGTGGAGACCCGTCTGAGTGGCCTTGAAGAGTCTTTTGCACTGGCAAAGAAACAGGCAGGCGTGGCCCTGTCCACAGCTGAGCAGCTCAAGACCTCTGACCTCCCGGCCCAAGTTTTGTCCCTTCATACAGAGATGAAAGCCCGCCTGGCAGAGATGCAGAAAGCCACCGTGTCTCTGGAACAGCTGAACAAGCTGCAGAGCGCGCTGAATGGGAAGAGCCAGGAGTTTCAGGATGCCAGGATCCAGATGGAGAGTTTGGCCTCGCTGAGCAGCAAACTGTTCCAGAGGGTTGAGGACATCGCAGTAAACCTGGCAGAGGTGGAGTCAAAGTTGGAGGAGAAAGTGGGTGAGATTGACACGCTGAGCGTCACCCTGGATGAACAAGCCACCAAGGTGCTCAGGCTCAAGCGTCAGCTGGATGTTTACCAAACTCAGCTGGAGGCTAACTTCCTGGAGATGGCAGCTGTCAGGTAGTTTTTAGAAAGTAAATAGCTTTGCTTTAATGCTCAGAAATGTGGTGTTGGATGGTAAAATCACTTACAGAGTGCCCTGATCTGTGTCAATATGTTCCCCTTGTTGATAAAATTTAAAGGTAATTTGTTTGCTTAAAATTTTCTTACAATGAAATGCAGGCACATCTGGTCCATAAGGACAAATTAATTCACCCTATAAAGTAGTTGCTCCTAATAAATTACATAAATTATTGAACTACTTCACTGTATGGTTTTTGTCTGTGGAATTTCCCAACCATTTTAACTACTTTAAATGAAATTTAAAATGTTTTTTACTAATTCATTCTCAGTTTTTCAGGGACAGTGCATTTGGCCACCTGTCACCAGCATCTCCAATAGTCTCATTGGAGAATAAAATATTGCACCTTACAGACATGCTCTGCTGGTTTTAGCTAATTGATACGACCACAACTAACCTTACGTGATCTTATCATATTCAGGAATAGATGAAACAAACCCTGCTGTGTCCCACAGTGGATATATTTTGTCAAAATGTCCATGTGGAGCAGACGGACCGGTGTGTGGCTGCGACAGGTCAGGGATCAAAACTCTTGTGTTGGATCCCTGTTTGGAGAAGTAAAGTAAAGGCTTATAAATGTACGCCACCATTTTTTCTTCATTTTCGTATTTTCTTAAATACTTCAAAGAAGAACACCCCAATCAAAATTTTATTGTGTTAATCTGGAGTATTATTGCAGAATTATTGTTTTAAATCAAATTAAAAATCAAATTCAGAAAAAGCTGTGACGTGTGTACATGTCTATTTTATTTAACATAAAATTAAAAATACACCTGTTTTGGGGACAGGTGTCCATTTTTCTGGTTTAATTTGGGCTGTTTCCATGAGACAGAGAGAGAAACATTTAGACATCTTTGTGCAAAATTAAACACAATAAAATAAATATAAGTATACATATATACTATCATATTTCACAGAAAATGTAACAAATTGTAAAAAGTGTGTTTACTGATTCGGGAAAATAATGTCTACTAATATTCATGATCAGCAGCCACTAATTCTCAAGTCTGACATTTATGTATCCTGTTTATGTTGGTTTTGGTAGGTTTGTGCCTTCTAAAGCTAAGAGAGCAATAATCTGTTTTGCAGGTTCTCTTAGAAACAAATAGTTTGCTCAGAACTTAAAAAGTTAGTGAAACAAAGACGTTCATGTCAAAAACTCTTCCTGTGACAATCTTCTGTCTTTCAGGGATCTGTTTGAAAATGAACAGTCCCAGCAGCTTCAGCAGGCTGAAGAAGAGGAGAAGATATACACAGTATGTCAGAGTCTGTATGATTAGAACTCAGCAGCCCAGTCGGTCTTTTAAACTCAGGGTTCAGCTGAAAAACCTACAGGTTACAAAGCATTTAAAAAACATTTTTTTCCTTAACACCATCACTATTCTCAATCAAACAAAGTGATAACACACGTCTGACTGAGCTGCTGCTGGGGGGCTATTTCTGATTTATTGGATGAATAAGAGAGAGAGAGAGAGAGAGAGAGAGAGAGAGAGAGAGAGAGAGAGAGAGAGAGAGAGAAGGTAATAAAAGGATAATAAATTATAAAAAGGAGTTTATATTCTGAAGTTCCGGACAGATCAGAACTGCGGGTGGAGATGAAGTCCGGCTGCCTCTGAGCCTCTGCTTCAAAAAGGACCATCAAGTGATCTCTTGCGGTTTTGTTGTGCGCATGAACACGGTGTTATGATGGAAATACTGTGAGGTGCAAATATAATGTATATATAGAATATGTAATCCTCAGTAAAAAATAGTCAGGGAAATACTGACAGCATTCCCCGAGAGCGTTCACCTGCCCTCTGACTCGAGGCTGACAGCACGACCCGCCCCTCCCTGCTCTGATTTGACTTAATTGGGTAGAACTTTGATCGTGGTTTTCTTTAGTGGTTGAAAGAATTCTTTAAAAAAAAAAAAGAATTCGTTGAGAACAGTCTACTAAATTTCTCATCACCACCTCAAGCTGTAGAAATGGGTGGGCTGATGAATAAATTCATCTTGAGATGCATTCAGCAATTGAATGAAATCCTTTTTCAGAATTTCTGATCGTCTCCTCATGATGTCATCACTTCCTACAAAAATAACAAGTGTCTTCAGTGGATATACAGCTGTGATTCCCATATTATCAGCAAAGCTAAGAACTCTGGCTTTTTTTATTGTTCCAAAAATGTTTAATCTCATCCACAGCTTTGTCAGTTACTGCTGACAAAGGCTGAAGCATTTCTTGATTCATGAAAGTCTCTTTCTGAACTCACTGTGGTTTTGGGCTGAATCTGGTCTCATCTCTCTCCCTGGGGTCCGAAAATGAACTTTGTTCTGACTCACAAACTCCTTCCAGTGGTGTGAATCTGTTTTGAAAAAAGATTCCTGTCTTCCACTGTCATGTTATCAGTTGTTTTCATAAAAGTGTATGTAAAACAACCTTTTATGTTACAGAGTATGTTACTTACTCTCTCTCTTTCTCTGTTTGGTGTTTAAAGTGTGTGACGGCAATTTCATCACAAAGTGTAAAACACAAGACTGCATTCAAAATTCAGTAAATAACACACATACATTCCTTCATTGTGATTTGCCACTATTTTTTATATTTTAGTTGGTGGAAGAAGCACAACCTGCTGCAGAGTCAGGTGAGCAGACAGAGGAAGAGGAGGCTGCAGTGGTGGAAGAAGAAAAGGTTGTTGACAGAAGTGAGGAGGAAGATGCTGCTGAAACAACAGCTGAAGAAGCTGATGGAACTGAACAAGAAGCCACTGAAATAACTGAGGAAGAGGAGGCAGACGCTGCAGCTGCTACTGAGGAGGCAGACGCTGCAGCTGCTACTGAGGAGGAAGACGCTGCAGCTGAGGAAGAAGATGCTACAGCTGAGGAAGTAGATGCTACAGCTCAGGATGAAGATGCTGCAACTGCTGAGAATGAAGATGCTGCAACTGCTGAGAATGAAGATGCTGCAACTGCTGAGGAGGAAGATGCTGCAGCCGAGGAGGAAAATGCTGTAACCGAGGAGGAAGATGCTGCAACTGAGGAGGGAGATGCTGCAGCTGAGGAAGAAGACACTACAGCTGAGGACGTAGATGCTACAGCTGAGGATGAAGATGCTGCAACTGCTGAGGAGGAAGATGCTGCAGCTGAGAAGGAAGATGCTGCAATTGAGGAGGAAGATGCTGCAGCTGAGGAGGAAGATGCTGAATCTGGGGAGGAAGATGCTGCAGCCGAGGAGGAAAATGCTGTAACCGAGGAGGAAGATGCTGCAACTGAGGAGGGAGATGCTG
>JARVJO010000024.1:8300653-8327034 GCA_031762555.1 Cynodonichthys magdalenae
TACGAGCAGCAAGCAGGGAAGATAAGGGAAGGCAGGAGAGAAGGAAAAAGCGTCCTACTCCTCCGAGAGCAGAAAAAAAAAAAAAAGATGAAATCCCTAAATTCCTTGCAATTTAACATTGAGATATGTTGTTCTTAAACTGTTGGATTATTTCCTCACACAATTGTTCACAAAGCGATGAACCTCGCCCCATCCTTGCTTGTGAATGATTGAGCATTTCGTGCATGGTCTATCTTTATCCAGTCAAGACACTCACCCGTTTCCAATTAACATGTTCATCTGTGGAATGCTCCAAACCAATTTTTTTTTTTTAGTATTCCTCAACTTTCCTATCTTTTGATCCCAAAGTCCCAGCTCTTTTGGGACTTGTTGCAGGCATCAAATTGAGTGAATATTTGAAAAAGAAAATAAAAAACCCAAAGTTTATCCATTTTAACAATGGATATCTTATCTTTGTAGTGTATTTAATTAAATGTAGGTTAAAAAGGATTTGCAAATCATCATATTCTTTTTTTATTCAAAAGACAAAGGAGTACAAAAAAAATGTTTTATTGTCTGATTTTTTTTTCTTAACTTGGCTAAATTTTGTTATCTGATAAAGACCCAGAGAAAGGTTTGAACTATCTTCTTTCCTGTTACTTCTTAGATGTATACAGAAGCTCTGCAAGAGAACGAGAGGCTGAAGTCCAGATTGCAGGACAGCAAACAAGAATTAGTCAAGATTCGTTCCCAGCTGGAGAAAGTCACTCAGGTAACAATTATTCAAGCAGCATATGTAGGGTGACAGCAGCTGAAACGAACAAAAAAAAATCTTTCACTGAGAAAAACATATGGCACTTCAGAGTTTTGAACAACACTCTGTTTAAATTCAGTA
This sequence comes from Cynodonichthys magdalenae, assembly GCA_031762555.1. Classification (NCBI taxonomy): domain Eukaryota; kingdom Metazoa; phylum Chordata; class Actinopteri; order Cyprinodontiformes; family Rivulidae; genus Cynodonichthys; species Cynodonichthys magdalenae. The sequence goes on from JARVJO010000024.1 coordinate 8,301,528, forward strand.
ACTTCTCACTGCTTTAACTTCCAGAGACAGGACAGGATGTCAGAAAGATCTGCTGTTCTTGAATCGGAGAAAAGGGTGTGTTTTTGTTTTAAAAATTATAACATTTAATCATGTTTAAGTTCATCTATAAAGTGGGAGACATCCAAATACTGTGTGACCACTCTTTGTTTTTGTTTTTTATTTACAGGAAAAACAAGTTCTTGAAAAAAAAGTGTCAAACATGGAGGAGGAAATAAAGGTCAGTAGTTTCAGGCACAAGCTGCTTTATTTGTCTCACCCCCCAAAAAAAGCACTAACAGCCCGTGAAGGTCCACACCTCTATTAAAGCTGACCCCCTCCTGCTTCATGGTGAAGGGTTTTCCCAGAGCAGAACACACATAAACCACATCCCAGATCCGTGGTCAGCCAGGTGGATATGGAGTCAAGGAGAGTGAAGGTTAATGCTTCAGGCTCATCACCCACAGTGTGTTCCTGCCAGCCTAAAAGAGGAGCTCTGCTCTGTTGCTCTCCTGCTCCACTTCTCCCACTGTTGGGGTGAACACTGACCTAGTTCCATCTGAATACCACAACCCATCCAAGAGCAAAAGACCTGTTTTTTTTTTTTTCTTTTTGTGAGGCATTCCTGCACTTCTCTTCTTCACAAACAAAGCCACATACAGAAAGCTGTCAGGCTTCAAGAACAATTACACAATCCCCCCTAAAAATGGTAGCCTGTTGTGTGAAAATTAAATAAAAACAGAATGCAATGATTGTCAAATTTCATAAATGCATATTTAATACAAGCATATTTTAATATCTAAAGTAAAAATTGTTTAATTGTTTTGGGGAAAAACATAGGGCCATGTTTATTATGTGAGCACCCCCTCTTCTTTTAGCAACAGTCTGTCAACATCAAGAACTAAAGAGACCAAATGTTGGAGTTTTCAGAAGGGAATGTTGTCTCATTCTTGTCTGATGTTGAATTATTGCTGTTTAACAGTCCTGGGTCTTCTTTTTATAATGTGCTAAATGTTTTCAATTAGTGAGAGGTCTGGACTGCAGACAGTCAATTCAGCATCTGGGGTCTTCTACTGTGAAGTCAGGCTGCTCAAATATGCAAGTCCTCCTTTGAAAAAAACATTGTCTGGATGAGAGCAAACAGTATGTTGTTTTCAAAACTGTATATACTTTTACATTAGGACTACTTTCTTAGATGGCTGCCCACGCAATAGGCTCTAATGCAACCCCATACCATCAGAAAGGCAGGCTTTTGAACTGTAGGTTGGTAACAGATGAGATGGTCCCCATTTTCTTCAGTATGAAAGATAAAGTAACTGTGGTTTCCAAAAACAAATTTTGATTTGTCTAACCACAAAACACATTTCCACATTGCCTCAGTCTAATTTAAATGAGTTTTAGCCTGAGGAAAACAACCCAGTTTCTACAGTGTTTGCATATGGCTTGTTCTTTGCATGACCTTTAACCCGTATTTGTGGATGGCAAAGTAAAATGTTTACAGACATGATTTGTGGAGGTGTTCGTTAACCTATGAAATAATGATAACTATAGAAATACCTTATGTTAAATGCAGTGTTGCTTGAAGCTACAAAGATCACAGACGTCTTGTATTGACTTTCAATCTTTTTCTTTGAGCTCAGAGATTTCTCCCAGTTCTTAATTTTTTTCTGATATTATAAATTGTAGATGATTAAAAATTCAAAGTCTTCTGAAATTCTTCTGCTGTTTTCAGACAGTTTTTCACAGCCTGGTGAACCTCTGCCAATATTTACTTCTAAAGGACTCAACCACTCAAAAATGCTATTTCGGTACTGAGTCCTCCTATTAAAATCACATTAATTAGTTGCAAAATGCTTTTCCAACTATTTCTTATTTGTACCACTTTCCTTAGCAGGTTTTGGTTGGTCCTGTCCCAATTTTATAAAGATGTTAACCAGCCATAAATTTCATAATTACCCATTTATTAAAAAAAAAAATGGTGTGTTTTTAGTTTAAACAATTGTATATAATACAGTATATGGGTTTATGAGTTTTGCAAATCATTGCATTTTGTTTGTATTCTTTTCACATAAAGCTTTGTTGTTGTTTTTTTTGTTTTTATGTTTTTTTTTAGGGGGGGATATATGACCCTCAAAGTTCAGAACTTTCAGATTTAAAAGCAACAAGAAAGGCACTCAAGTGCCGTTGAAAGAGAAATTATCAAGTGTATTGTGTCTGAGAGTATGTTTGACCCAGTGTTTTCATGGTTCCCTTAGCAGGACGCCCCGCTGCGGTTCCGCTGTGGGTACCAGCCCTGAAAACAAGCTGGTTCAGGGAAGCCAAGGGGGAGGGGTGGGGGACGGTGAGTTATTTGTCGTGACGCAGAAGAATGACTGAAACTTGCTTGCCACCTCATGTTGTTGTAATCTGCCAAAGACTGGGGCACGTTTGTTTTCCACCCGCAGGTTCTGTTTTATCCTGTCCAACATACAAATTACCTTACTGTGTGAAATCTTTGCAGCGTTTATCTCCTGCTCCAAAGAACCTCAGGCTTCTCACACTTTGGTCACAAAACTGACACAGAGCAAACTCCCTAACACAAGGGGGAGCTGTTCGGTCAGCGGCAAGCACCAAAACGGATCAACACTTATCGTTCAGCACAAACACGTTGGTTCCTACAGGCAAATACAGTAACAGCTACAATGTTAATAATTGTGTTGATATTATGTATATGTAGTTAAAATAGGTATTACTCTTCTTGTCTGTGACACACTCACCTGCACATCTTTATTTATTCTCTGTTTGTTGTTGTTTCATTTGTTTGAGATAGGGGGCGCACTTTGAGGTAGAGGATTGACAGGATCCATTATCTGTAGAACTGTCTTGTCATAGTTTTACCTTGTAAACCATGGCACAATAGTTTGTCATTCTCTTGAAATTGGCGAGAAACATACTCTCCTCAAAAAAACAAAAAAGGACACAAAGTGGGAGAACTGTCATGAATTTTTCTGTCAGAAACATCATTGTTAAAACACTGGTCATTATGCATTCTTGCCACACTCTGACTTCTTCACTGTTGCCAAAAGCATCTTTCCAGAGATTGAACTGTTTTGTTCTGACGCCAAAGGGAGCATTATATGCATGAGCTGCTCCAAGCTCCAAACTCAGGCTGCTTCAAATTACTTTCATGACCGTGTTTGGTGCTGGAGTTCTTATTTACATAACATCTTTGTCCACATTGACAGCCATGTTTCTGGGTGGTCAGAAGCACAATGACCACTCTTGTCTGTGCTTCTGAGTCTTTGTCTTGGGAGCAGATCAGATAGAATCCTTGTAAAGAACATCAGTTTTTATGGTGCATAAAGGCTGGTCCTTAAAAGGTAAAGTGTCACTTCTGAGGTTAAAGTTTTCAGTTTGTTCAAGTGAGTATTAGGGCAATGTTTGGCAGCCAATTCAGTGTCCTAAAATTAGCTTTGAATGCTTGTGTGTGTACATGTATTTGTTACCTTGTGGGGACCATTTGGGACAATTTTTCCAATACACACAGCCTTGTGAGAACCCACTGCTTGTTATGGGGACAAATACCCAGTCCCCATGAGTTGAAAAGCTGTTTTTGGGGGTATTAGGTTTAGGGTAAAGGCTCCTGCATTCTCCGTCCGAAGCTGAACAGTCGATGCGCAGTCACATGATTTTTTTGCATTCATTTTTGCACACACCTTTCATAGTCACTGAGACACCCCGTGCTGGGCTCCTGGGAAACTCCTCCCACTGTGGTATAGATCACTACAGGGGGGTTCCTCGAATGCAGTAAAAAAAAGCCAGAGACTCATCACCCGATGTTATTCATCCACTTAGCTGTCCCGGTTAAGGCTCCACAGTTTTTATCAGTTAGATTCCTTTGTGCTAAATGTCTGTTTTATCTTCTTTCATGAGTTTTGTCTATCTTTATAAATCACTGCTTCCTGGTACAACAGTCGGCTCTGGAAGCGAGTTGCTTTTTTTACTTTTTTTTTGAGGCGAGTGGTTGAAGCAATATGCAGCGTCTGTGCGCTTTCAGCATGAAAAAAACACTCCCACAAACATCTGACCAATCATACAATAAGTTCTTATGTGGAGGGGGGTAAAAAGTTCGACCCGCGGGTTGTGTCAAAAAGCTGCCGAAATGTCAACAATGCAAACAGAATGACGCAATTTTTGTCATGAAACTGCAACAGTCCGAACCTATTTCAGCAGTTTGGAGGGAGTATGCAGGAGCCTTAAGGATCTAGGTTAGGCTACAGAAATATATGGAAAATGAGTGGAAGACAATGCAAAGTCTTTATGAGGATAGAAGAGCATGGACTGTATGTGTCTTTGTATTGGTGTGTGCACATATGTTGACATTATACTATGCTTATGAGGACATTTTGTCATTTTGTGGACATTTGCTCGGTCCACACAATGGACAACCACCCATTTGTGGGTCAGGTTTAGGGCTAAGTTATGAATTAAATTCAGGTTAGGTTTAGGGTTAGGTATTTACCTGGGAGGTTAGGCTTGGGGTAAGGGATCAGGGTTAGGTTATAGAAATGACTGGAAATCAATGAACAGTCCTAACAAGGATAGAAATACAAACTTGTGTATCTGTGTGTGTGTTCAGTGGTTTTCCCTTAGGAATAGCGACAAACCACAGACATTTCTGTCAAACCACACTGAGGTTTGCCTCAAAAAGTCAAGCCAAGAACGAGGAGAGATGATTTATTTCCCTGACTGCTACTTCTACTCAACAGGTTCTTGTGTGAAATTTGAAACAAAGTGTTAGATTTTGTAAATATCTAACAATACTGACTTACTATCTTTACAGAAACACTTTAAAAAGTAAAGCCACTCCAGATTCCATGTCCAGTTTTAAAGAACCAAAATTGCTTGTTTGTTGCTTCCTTTTCAAACTATCCCTGCTGTGCACACTTTTGTTTATGTGACTTTTTCTGATAAATCCTGCAGCTGTGTTTATCTCATTTCCTTTCTGTGCATGCCTGTTTGAGTGGATACGGAATCAGCCTCTCTATCTCTCTCTCTTTGGAAACGGCCCGCCTCCCTGCCTGCTTTTCTCTGTCTGCCTTCCTCTCTGTATCTGTCTCCCCCTGTGTGCAGGTTTTCCCGGCCCTAGCCCAGGTCCGGGCCTTGCGGAGGGTGAACGAGTGTCTCCTGGCTGAGAACCGAGCCATGCTGCGTGTCCTGGCCCGCCTCTCCGAGACGGCCTCCATGCCAGAAACAGAGGACCTCTGATGATCCTCCATTCACCCTAATTTCCTCCCCTGCTCTCCTTTTCCTTGGCCACAAACCCTCATCACTCCTTCATTCCTTCTGTTGCCTTCACAGCCTCTTTCCTTGCTCTCTGCTGTCGTCCACTCAGGCAGGTCCCGCCTCTTTTTTTAAATGCCCGCTCACACTGTCCTGCTTTTTTCACCCCCATCTCCTCTGTCCTCAGAAACATTTTCATACAACCTGACTTAAGAATATTAACATTCATGATTTATTTCACCTAACATGACCACTGCATTAACATTACTTTTGTTACTATTAGGATAAAGTTACATCAATATCATAACAAATTAGAGCTCTTTAAAGAATTCACTGATTTATACAACACAAAGCTGCATCTTGCATCTACTCTTCATGCACTCCTGACACTAATTAATAAATTTTTTGGTCTGAGGGAGAAAACTGGAGAAAAAAACCCACATATGCGCTGGAAAATATGCAATTTCAACTCACAAAGGCCTCTGCTGAAAATGTATTAATTTAATATTTTGAAGACTAAGGTTATAATCTTGCTTTTATTACACATATTTAACATTAATTAAAAAATAAATTTGTGAAAACACCAGGGAGATTGAAGGTTGTTTGAAAAAAAATGTTTAAAGTGAAAAACCTCAGTAAAAGTATGGAATAAACACCAGCTGCATTTAATTATGGCTAGAATGACAAGTTTACAGCTTTTCTGTCATTTTGCTCTTAAAGTAACACTGGTAGCTTAGCTGACAAATTGGTGCGAGCTAGTAAATTAGCTAGCTAATTCTCATAGCTTTTTACAAAGGTCTGTTTCAAAAAAATGCTGTTCATTTAAATAGAGAAATAGGTAATGCTCCTCTGGTAGCCAAGTCGTGCTTGTATATGCTTTTGAAGTTGGAAATAAACTTAGTACAAAAAGTAAGGAAGTTTGTATTTGGTAGATTATTTTTTTTGCAACAATGCTTCTTTATATGTTTGGAAAGCCTGGTAATTTTCTTTTCCAGTGGTGCCACATTTTTAAGGAACATGCATTTGTGGGATGAGCAGTGGAGCTGATGTGGGTTGCTGATATGAAAACATTTGCCAAATTTCTGACAAAAAGCTTATTTTTCTTTGGTCACTTGTTTTGAGCTTCTGGTAACCCCAGGTTCTGCCAATCAGGTGCCAATAGTAAGATATATTGCCAAGAAGAAATAATCTACCTAACACAAATATTCTTACATTTTGTGCTAAATGTATTTTGAATCTGTCTTTTTGTACTAACAATGAAAAGTTCAGGGGAATTGTTGGCCATCATACAGCTGATTGACAGCTCGTAGCAGCAGATGGAGCATTGATCTACACTGTACACAACCAGAAAAAACCCACCCCGTCTCTGGCACCTTATTATAAAGCATTCAGCATTTCATGGTAGGACAAAAAACTGAGGCTTTGACAGTATTATAGACATGTGTATCTCCTCTGATGTACAACGCTATTTGCATTTGTGGCAGTGCAATTCCAAGGTTAGGAGATGCTGAAATGACAGAGTGATGGCAGTCTGGAGAGTGACTAAGAAATCAAGGTCAAAAATCAAAACAACAAAAATGTCTGTAGGTGATGCAATATTGATAGCTGCTGCTTTTACTTGTTCACTTGTTGCAGTGTGTCTTAACCTGAGCAGAGGGTTTGTCTCCAGTAGAGGGGAAAAAACTTTGATGAAGACGGTGGATATTTTCAGCCATTGGTGCCCATGATAGACATGACCTAGATTTGGAAACTTGATCTTCTGTGTTTTGTTGTTGGACTTCAACCCACATCACTGTCATGATGTCATTGTCACGCCTCACTGCATGGACAACTAATGTCAAGCATGTCATCATTGCTCCACCGTTGGTGGAAGGCAACTAATACTCAGCGCCGGTGACAAAAGCCACTTCATCATTGCAGAGGATAGTTTCACAACCTGTGCATTGCATCCAGAAATGTATTTTACTAAGTGTGCAGAACATTCTATGAAAACTTTCTAACCAAACTTCTCTTTCCTACTTTGTCAACCCTTTCCAGGTTTTAACAGAACTCAAGTCAGACAATCAGAGGCTAAAGGATGAAAACGGAGCACTCATTCGAGTCATCAGCAAGCTGTCCAAGTGAGCAGATGTCTGGAGCTCTTCTGTGTCTGTGAATGATTCATTCCTGATTATTGGGCAACATTTTGAATTTGGTGTTTCGTTTCTGTTTGCGTTTAAAGAAACTAATTCTGATAATTCCAGCTGAAAGTTTTAAAGATTTCTTGGTCACATTCAGCACATTTTATGACAAAATTACAACATCTTCCTCTCTTTGGTTATTGTTTGCTTTAAGATATTTAACACATGCACAAACAAGGGACCATGTGTGCCGTTTGAACAATGGTCCAGGTGTCTGCATCCACACTTCCTGTTTGTCTCCACATTGAGCACGGTGTGGTTTTAATATCGTCACATAAAGAGTTATTTTATCAAAGCAAACTTTTTCATACATTTTTCTAAAAGATGTTTGGACAAACAAGTTTCTTGCTGCAAGCGTAATGAAATATGTTCCAGGTTTGACTGAGAGCGTTTCAAAGTTTGACACTCAGACGTCTCTGCTTCCCACATATCTTGGATTTTATAGCTCAAAGTCATACAAACAACCTTTCAATATTTTTCCAGTGTATCCTATAGTTTATTCTGAAAAAAAAAATAGAACAATCTGTATCCTGTTATAGCTATAGTGCAGAGACTTATGAACAAAAGTCATGCAGTTTTTGACAAATCATGTTTTACTCAGTAAAAAAAATGTTTCATTCAGACCCATGAGCCAAAGCAAAGGGCACATGAACCCATTTGAGTGTGGAAACAATTGAAATTTATTCCATTGGCTTCTTGACCCTCAATAATGGCCCTTATGTATCGTTTTGTTTTTGTTTATTTTTATTTTTAATCCCATATATCATTTTAAAATGGCTAAATTGAGGAGAAATTCTGTAAATACCAAGGAGAGAGACAATATTTATTATCAAGAATTAAATTTCATTTTTACACCTTCTTTGAGTGAATATTTATTTCAAATAAGCACTTTTTTGTCATCTTGTTGGTACGGAAGAGAATTAGGGCCACAGAGAAGTCAAAATTTCTGTATGTTGGTGTTCCCCGAATGAAGTGATGAAAATAATAAGAAAATATTAAAATCACGTATTTTCTGACAGTTGTGTTAAACACCTAACTCTAACCTTTAAAGCTTGTGTGTGACCTTTGTACTAAATACTGTTTCAAGTTTTTGCAGGACTTTTTTATTATCGGATGCAAACACATTTTAACTGGTTTAATTAACTATGTGTAAGGGTTCTTTCAAGTTCATTAGGCTCCTCTATAATAGCACTTTACTGTCCCTCATGACAAATAAAAACTTGTAGGAAACTTTTTTGTTTGTATTGTGGTTCTTTTGAAGTGTATTTTAAATATTTAGGACTTGTTAGTAATATTAAAAAACTTTTAAATTGACAGAACAAATATCAAATGTATCAAAAGCCTCAGTTTGTAACATTAACTGGCACAATACATATGAAGTTATTTAAATCAAATACAAAAATGTCTACATTTCTGAACAACAACATTTTGCACATAAACACATCTAGCTGTGCAAAGTTCTCTTAAATTTTTGGAATAAAAACATATTATTTTTCCAATAAGATGATCAGAGTGGTAATCTTTAGAAGTCTATAATTTGTCTATTCACAGCTTCAAATGTTATTTTAAGATCCTTGGCTATAAGTTTTCAGTATAGCAGTAAATGCGAAAAGGAATCTGCTTTTAGCAGTTGTTTCGTTCAAGTCTGCATAGATAAATCAGCTGATTGATTAAAATGTAACAGAAGGAAAACCTGTTCAGTATCTGAGATGTGCCAAATTAGTCAGGAGGTAGATACAAGTCAAGAAGTGAGAATGTTTTAGGTAAGGCCTCGTTCAAAAAGTGATTGATAACTCCTCTACAAGGATCAAAAAATCTGCCAGAATATGGATGGTCTTTGCAGGGTCTTGGAGACGTCTTACTAACAATTAAGAAAATTAAGAATACTATAAATGCTGTGTGGGATCCCAAATATGCATGAAAAATATGGAAATATGGCAAAAGGTACAAAACGTTTGAAGCAATGTCGAGGTGGTTTTAACTTTGTGGTTCTGGGTGAAGCATGGCAGAGCACAGTGGCAGTAAATCTATGATGTGGGGCTCATGTACATATGTACATACACAATTTTGAAGCAGAACTGGCCTAATATTAAATGTTCACTCATATGTGACTGTAGAATCATTCTAGCATAGCATGATCTTTGAGCCTCATGCCTTGTTCACTTAGCAAGATAATTGTGCAGATGTTTCACCCGATTTTGTCCTTCCGACAATCTTGAGGATGCCCCGATTATAGTGACAGCTCTAAAGATAATCTAATGAGATATTCCTGTCGTGTGGAGTGTTAGGACTAGTCAGCTCAGAAGGACATCTGGACCACTCCGATCTCAAATCCGATATTCAACATGTTGGATTGTCTTGACCTGATATCCCAAGCGTGTGTAATGTTCCCCAAGGACAAACAATCAGACGACCTGTTGAATGTGACGTGTAGCCAATCAGAAAACAAGGTGATGGGGAATCGAAAATACAGAAGACAAATCAACTGCCATGGTGCACCAAAAAGTCTGGTGGATATTGGATAAGTCTTTTTGTTTTGATTTTTCTTTGTTAAAAATTGCATATAAACTATTACCATTGCTTCTTCCTCATTGGCCATGTTTATTTACTCTGAGAAAATGTGACTTCATAAAATAAATGGAAAAATCCTAAAAGCATAACCTTCTCAAAGTTGTGTTATGTGTGGTTGGTCAGCATGTGTGTTTTTCTCTACTTTGCAGGATGTTAGACTGAATAACTCACACGATTCCTGTTGCTCAATAAAGTGTAGAAGTGTTTTTGTGACATCAAACACAAACAACTCATGGTAATTAAAAGGCCTTTATTTCCTATTTGTTTTTTTTTTTCTTTTGTTTTTACAGAACTGGTAACACATATGATAAATTTGTAATAAGTTATTTGGTACCCTTTGATAACTTCATAAGGTTCCCCAACGAATGTCCATATAAGGGTCAAGAGGAGTTTGTGAGCAACATTTGTGTCCAGTCAAAGGCTAAAGCATGCGATCCACAGTAGGCACAAGTACTGACATGAACACGCGCACCACAACACTAGACACGAAGAAACACAGCTAGGGGACACGACCTGACTGTCCTCCGAGGATCTGATAGATGATGAAGAAAAAGGGATGAAGCCGGGAAAAGAAAGGAGTCTTGGGAATACAGCTGCGTCAGGGACAAGGGGGGGTTAGAGAACTGAGAGCTCAAGACGGAGTTCGGTACAGTCCTGCATGTTCGGCAGTATAAAGTGTCCATGTTGTAAACATGAAGGCCGGCATTCTTTATGATGATTCAAATTCCCGTTAATGATGCTGACAGCTGTTTAACACAGAAACAGGACAAAGACGCCAACAGAAAGCAAATGTAAATGGAGACACTCTGCCTCAAACACATTCTACATTGGAGGTATACGTAGTGAAACAGAACTCAAAAAGTGATTACACACATATATATGCATAAAAAATAATAATACAAAGAGGAGACAAGAAAGCATGTTTGAAAGTGACGTCTCTACCTGCTGAGAGTCTTTAACAGGGTGGTTAATGGACTGAACTTTGCACGGTTTCCCTTTTTAAATCCCAGCGTTTGTTCGAAAATAAAACAAAGCCAAAACCACATCTGTGTGAACAGCGCTCCAAAACTGTCTGAAACGGCACAGCTTCAGATGCATTTGTGCATAACATACATCTACAGGCAGCAATAAAACAGACATATAGCCATATTTAAACCATACTTCAGATTATTTTCTTCTTTCCTTTTGAGTGTATTACTTGGACACAAAGTAATGTACATTTAAGAATGAGATATGTGTCCAATGCATGCAGAACTGTACTGTAAGTTGCATTGTCCAATACATGTTTTTGCACCACGTCAAGCTGAAGAACCCATAATAACGCACAGCTTGCAGACTCAGTCCCCCATAGAACTTGTCCGGTGGTCATGTGATTGTAGTGACCCAAGCAATAAAAAGAAACCAAAAGAAAAAACCCTTTAGATGTGCTATGAGTTAACCTGTAATCCACATGTGCCTTTTTTTTATTTATTTAAATATATTTTTGGATGCATTCGTTCTCTGCATGAATTGGTCTCATGGCAGAATCAAGCAGAGCTTCTGAACGCTGGCAACTTTAATCAGATGGTGGCAGTGTTTCTCCAAAACACACAGAAATCTTGTGTTTTAAATTGTGTTTTAGTGCATTGTTTGGTCACAGTCAATAGGATTAATGAGACACCGGTTATTATAATATTGCATTAGACAATGTGGAGCTTCTGCAACACATTGAAGACTGTTGCCAGAACAGATGTGGCAGTTTGCTTTAAAAGATTTCAGTGGCTGAGATCAACTTAAAGAAACAGACTTTGGAGAAAAGAAATGACCTATTTGCCTTCCTGCCAGGAGCTAAATTAACAGCTGGCTTCACTCCTTGCAAAGAAAAGCCTGAAATATCACCTGGAAGCTCCCTGTTTAACACATATTCAAATATACTTTATATTTTACAAATTTGGACTCCATACATCTGCTTAAGGTTTTTCATTTTTGTATTTAATGTTTCCACTGGTATTTTTGATAAGTTGGTTTAGTGTTTGTTCAGAAGATCTACCTGTAGTTATAGGATGAGTTTTTGCTTTGCTATATTTTTACTTTGATACTAAAATTACCTAGTTAGTTTTTTTATTTATTCATTGTTTTGGATTTCGAAAAAAATATGATTCTTTCATGTAAAATACAGCCATTTTAAACCTTGATGGTTCCTTTATCTTTCTGCGATCTACGAGCAATGACACTGTTTTACTCACTTTATTAATTTTATCTTAAGCTAGTTACACCATAATTTAAATTATTACTCAAATTCTCAAAACCAATTGCATCACACTGTACAGAGCACTTCCAAGAGTATTACAAGAACTAAACAGTGATGTCCGATGACTCTGTGATGCTAAAATCTCACTTGTGGGTGATGTTCTGTTTTCACGGCTGCTAGCCAGTAGCTGTTAGCTAGTAGCATCACAGAGTTGCCAGACGTCAAATAGCTGATATATATCACTACTTCATCAATGTAGCAGGTATGCTGATTTTATAAAACAAGCTTGGTTGTGATTTTACAAATTACATATATTTTATAAAGTGATTCTTTTTTTCCACTGAGTGCCACAGTGGATCTGTCCTCAATGATTCTCTGCTAGCAGGTTTACTCAATTGGAGTTTGTTTTAGGACTATAATTTCATTAAAGATTGAAAAACTTATAATATATTGATATCAATACAAATTTTAAGTGGAGGCTATTAATGTGACTGTAGTATTAGCTAGTACATAGCCACAGTAATATACAGTAATGTAAACAGAATTGATATAAAATGCATATTGTGGAGTAATCTGTGGGATTTCTGTCTTTCCTATTTATAGCAGAAATTCAACCTATTCTTGGGTTGGGAATTTTTGGAAAATAGTAGAAAGACTCATCTTTTTCATACGAACAATTAGGGCATACTATGGCAACACAAAGCTGTCGTGTCTTTGTACAGTTTATCTCAAAAAGGCTCATCTTGCAACTACACAATGAACATGCTATATTTAATAAATAAATCCAAATATAGCGGTGTCAATCGCGTACTTTTACCAATATTATTGAAGTGACATTGCTGCACAGTCTCCGTATTTAGCTTGCAGGTGTGTCAGGTAATCAACTCCTGGCAAGAAAGCAAATTCTTAATATTGCATCCATGAGTGTGAAAATCAAAAACTATGCATAGTACTATGGGATGGATTTAGGTTCAAAACTCTGGTAGCACTGGTTCAAGTTTTTCTCATTTCAATCTAATTTCTTTTTTTAGCAGTCGGTTAAAAAAACAGTCAACAGAACCCATCAGGACAAGTCTCAAACCACCTGTGTTTTTGATTGTACGAGTTCATTTCTCTGCTAAACTGGGAGAAGAGAACTAGAAGAGGGACCCAGTTTGGTTCGTAAATTGCACTCAGCCCTAAAACAGAACAAACTCTCGTTGATATATATATATATATATATATATATATATATATTTAGCATTATTACTGAAAACCTACTGTAGTAACATATCAATTATATTTACTATCAAAACAAGAAACATACATTAATGAACACAATTTGGATGAGATGACATTATTAGATTGGAAAGTAGAAAAAGACCCACTCGCTCCTCTAAACTCACAGTTATTTTCAGCGCTCACACACAGCGGAATGAATTTCAAAGACCTCAGAAAGGAATCTAAGAGAAACATAAGCCACAAAAAAATGAAGACTTCAGATTTTTTCTTTTTTTCATCACTCATAAATATACTTGAGCTTTTCAGCTGAGCTCTAAAGAGTTAGTGCTTGAGTTTTATGGCTTTTAGTTTTAACTTATTAATTTATTTTGTTTACACGTACACTTATTGTATAATAAACAGAGTCAAAGAGAGACAGCCGTGAAGGGTTTTAGGTCAATCAGATAGAAAATAAAAATTGGTCCTGTAAGTAATAAAAAAGAGAAAACAAATCAGGGGATAGAAGGGGGAGAAGTCCAAGTTGGAGTATTTTGTTTTTGATCAAATGAAGTTTAGAGTAGACTAAATAATGGTTATAAAAACAATAGCTCTGATGTGAAGTTTTACTGAAAAGCTGTGAACAAATATCCTACTGTTATAAATATCTCTTTAAACAAATTCAGTATGGAGAAAAAGTGTTTATCTAACTGATGAGCTAATGGCTGGTCTGAGCAAGGCCATTTTAAAACAACTAATATTTTGAAACTTCCATAGCAGATTGTGCACTCATTACATAAACCTTAATATAGTTGTCAATTTTGCATTACACAATTATTCAACGGGTTTTTGCAAACACAAATAGCAGAAGCAGCTAGCTGTATCACTCCAGTGCAGGCTGGCGCACTTACAGCAGGATTGCCAAAATATTTTTGACAGAATAATGGTGAAATTCGAAATTAACTATGATGAACAGGTGAACAAGACTGTGAACATCCATGGACATTTTTATTTTTAGGGTTCTTTTTAGATGGCAGCAATCAGCTTCAGTCTTCCAAAATTCCAAACATTCTCCTAATTGAGGTCATTCAAAGTGTTATCTATAACATGTAAGATATTTATTGTATAACTGCTATCATAAAGCCCCACATCAAAAGATAACTTTGTAAAAAAAAGTATTTCATTTTTAAGAAGGAAATTTGGAATAACACTTGTATCTGCTATTACACTATTTTCACCTATTTGACTTGGAGAACCCCCTCCCCCCCACCACCCTCTATGCAATCTTAAATTAAAATACATTTTCCCTAAAAAAACGAATCATAAGACAAGTAACGCAAATAATAAATAAAAACCATTGGAATACTAGTATTTGGAAAGGTTAGTGAACAAAATAAATGGTAAATAAACAAAGTGCCAAAAGAAAAAAAATTAAACACAAGAAATCCAGATAGCAAGCATGCGGCTACATTTTTTTTTTCCTACATGAACTCACACACGGCACTGGACAACACACTTGCTTAAAATTTTCAGGCGTGGAAAGGTCCTTATTTAGCAATAGTACTCTAATATTTGTATGACATTCTCTCCAATGACCCTCACAGAAAATAAATACACACTTTGCTCTATTTAGAAAATATACAGTGCATCTTTTTTTTTTTTTTTTTTTCCATTTGCAGTGTTATTAAAATGGCAAAATGATACTCATTTACATACACAAGATATTTTTGCTTTGTCTCTAAAACATGCTCTTATCTACAGTATTTTTGTAGAAACATGCAGTATCAACGTGTAGGAACTATGTATATAGGCAAAACTACACACCGATGGGTTGCTTGATTGCTTCCATGTTGCCTTTTTGTTTAGTGTTGTTTCATCAACGGAAGGGAATAATAAAAAAAAATGTTGATGTCAAGTGATAAACAGAAATTTTGGTCTTGATTGTTTTGTTTTTTTCAAAAAACAAAATCCAACAAACAACAAACAAAAAATGCAACAGCCAACATTCAATAAATTCCTCCCAAAAAGCAATGAAAATACAAAAAAAAGTTTACTGCATTTGCTTTACATTGAACACAGTAGATTTTGCTGTCAACGCTTTAAGTCAGACTTTTTGAGTTACCAGCTTAAAACGTGTAAGGAAGCAAACACACACACTTACTGTATCAAACATCTAACTGAGCAGGGTGGATTTGGGTTAATAAGAAGTCATGAACTCTGGACAAACGCTTAATTTGCAAATATAGAGAGCCAAAGAAACGCCTTATAGTTTCTGAAAATAAAACAAATGCACTCACAAATATTCTGATGCATTAATTCCTTTCAAGATAAATAAGTGTGTAAAACATTTGGCAGAATTCATGATTGAATAAAGATTAAGTTGGTTCGATGTAGGAGGAATAAATGACTTTTGAGCAACAACACTTGTAATTCATCAGGAGGAGATTTTCATCATCATTATATGAGTTTATTAAAACTGCAGAGGCTCGTTTATGTCCCATAACATTAATTTGCTGTTGATTTTATCAAGCTAGTTCAACAACTTAGGCTGACGTGTCTTTGGCTCTCTATACCAAACCTGATGCAGGGAGCAGCACTGAACTCAAATGTATTTTTTACTCCTTTTTATAAAGTCTGTTTGCATTGCCACAGAAAGGTTCATTTTCACCACATTTTATCACAATAAAAAAAAAACCTCAATAACAACTCAAAGAACAGTGTCTATTACCACAAAACAACACATTACCCAGTAGTGCAATTATAATAAACAGTTTGGTAAGCTGTGTATAACACATGAATCAGTGCTTTGCTCCAGATCTTTGCAATCAAATGAGAAATGGAATATCCAAACAATTAAAACGCATAGGCTGATACCAAAACAAGCAGGAGCAAAATAATGATAATAATAATAATTAAAAAAAAGAATCTCCTAAAGAATTAAAGCTTTGACTTCTTACACAAAACATTGGAAGATAAAGTGCTTAAGGAATAAAAAGTGTTTGAAGGTAAACAAAAACCTTAAACAGAAAAACAGAAGGAGAAAGGAGATGAAAAAGAACAACACCTTTAACTGGAAGGCGTCCCTGGTAGTTGAAAATTGCTTATTTTGTTACTTGGAAGGCTTGTCTCCTTTATGACTGTAAGACGGTTATAGGGATTCCTTTGAAGTAAAACCCTTGTGTCAGGTCCGTGACGAATGGCAGTAGCACTGAACAAGTGAGATACAGAATCAGAGGCATTGGGAGGAAGGGGGTGGGGTTGGGTGTGGGGGTCTTGACTGTAGGCAGTAATCGACACCTTGTAAAAGATCATGTCAGTGGCGGTTGGGATCAGTCTCAGTTACAAACGCTTCGATATTTCCACACTTTTTTCGTTGTTCATTTGACAGACGCTGCTTTTTTTTGTTTTTTTTTTGTTTTTTTTGCACAATCAAAAATACACAACCATCCACTGTGTCCAACCCCCGCGACTCAAAATCTTTTCCATAAATGAGCATTTTGAAATGCAACATTTTCTTTCTTATCAAGTTGCTTCTTCTGAATAATAATTAAGGACCCGTTTAGAAAGAAAAAAGGCATGGAGTTTCAGTTTCCTCTCAGTTTTCCTGAGACGATGGGCTAGAAGGTCAACTAATCGAAAAGGCAGTGTTTTGTGGGTAACTGGATATGTGCCTACCCCTATTTTGCTACCCATTTCTAGGAATGTAGTTCAAACTAACAAAATCATCTAAGGATGATACCTGGCAGGTGTGGGACATGGTGCACAATACACCTACGGAATGGACCTGCTTGTGTTATTTCTCTATCATATGGCAGTATAAAGCATTTTATTATCAAGCACTATTCTAAGCAAACTTTGTCACTAAAGGGAGAGGGTGAGAAGTACAACATGAGTGGATATATACTTTATCCCATAATATTCCCATATAGCACTCCTATTATAGCAATCTACTCTTTGTTGTTAATATTGGAACCACTACCCCGATACAAAAATAGATCTAAAGGAACTGAACTGTCTGTCCGTCATGTGACTCATCTTCTTTCCTCGGTGATGGTAATAGAACATGATATATTTTACCTATATTTTCCATCAGGTCGAATAGTTTCTATGGAACTTTTGAAAGGTGGTGGTGGCAGATGGTGGAAGGAGCTGATGGGGTGCTCTTCTGGAATTTACTCGGATTTGTGGGATTTGGGGAGACGATGGGAAATGGCAGGTGGGTATGTGGAGGGAATGGGATTATTACTTCTTGGCAGTCAGGGCTGCGAGGGCGGCATCCACCTCCTCCTCTGGCTGCAGCGGATGCCACTGGGCGATGGGGCGACGGGGGTTGGCCAGCATGTCGGACCAGTGTTTCAGCCCAGCTCCCGTGGACTTGCTTCCCACCCAGATCTTCCCAATGGCGTCGTTCTTGCCAATCTTGTCATAATCCAGCACTGTGATCACAGCTTGGATTTTCTGTGAGAACGGGGGAGAGATCATTACAACACAGTTCAATATGCTGCGAAGATTAAAAACTCGCCAGGGCTGGAGAGATGCTCATGAAATCCAAACCCCAAGTCATGATGCACTGTGCCTAGTCTTGAGGCCTGGAATGGTCTTGTTCAGTGTTTCCTCTCCAAATAACTTGTTTCTCTTTAGATGTGACTGTGATTTGCTAGGTTTTATATGGAACTCAACATAATGGAATGTTTGTTGTACAGCTTATCTCTTCTTTGGATATATAATTGTGAGTTTTTTTGTTGTTGTTTATGTGTTTTTTTTTTTTCAATTCAGTCATGTTTTTGTTCTGTTGGAAGAAACTGCAGCAGAGAAAACCCACAGGTGCATGGAGAGAAAATGCCAACTCCACACAGAAAGACAGAGAGGGAGGTGATCTTGGGACCCTTTTGTTGTGAGGCAGCAGCACTAATAACTGTTCTGCTGAGCTTCACAGAGAAATCAAAACAATCACAATTATATTCAGCTGACCAACTGCTGGCAGTGTCTTTATTTGGACCAGGTAGTTAAGACTGGTGTTATTTTGTTAAAAATATGAAAAAGTTAAAGCTAGTACTCAGTAATTTATGTATGGCTAAATTCTGTAGTATTTTAAAAGCAAAATGACAAAAAACATGACAGTACTAAATAATTAAAAACAATGTGCAAAAAAGTACATTGTTTTTATTTATTTAGTACTGTCATGTTTTTTGTTATTGTACTTTGTTCCTGTGGTTTTACTGTATTACTATCTTCAATGTACTTTTTAAATCTGTGAAGCAATGCCCTTTAAAAACCAAGCAAAATTTCTCCCAAGGGAGACTTGATTTTGCAATCTGACACTTGTCCAAAAAGCGATGTTTACCAAAATTATTAAATCTGTTATTCAGTTAAAGACTAAGGTCAAAATTACAGAAGACGATTGAATATTGGCTAAGTAATAATCATTACACCTAACAGAAAACTATCTGTTAAATTGATCAGAAAATACTAGTCCTAAATGTTGTCAACATTTTTTGAAGACCGTTACAAATACTAATCAAATGAGGCCTGTAGTAAACTTTTTAACAAAAGTTGTCATTTTGGGAGTTGAGTTTGTGAATCCATCTTGAGGTTTTTGATACTTCGATTAACAAAGTTTTTGCTGTTTGTACACAAAGAGTGAAAGAATGCTGCTCAATGCAAGAAGTCAATCAGAATATTTATAGCAGCAGCAGAAAAAGACAGATCATATCAACCAGGGCTGTGGCAGCATTACTACTCTATGCACTTTAATCTGGGACATTTTTTTTGCCCTAAAACATGATGTACCTTGTGTTTAATAGTAACCAACACTAAAAGCTGAAGATGACAAAACAAATGTGAATAACATAAAATGTTACTATAGTTTTTGATTAACATCATCCAAACAGTTTATTAATGTGAGTTTGCATGATTGATGATCTGTTGAGGGCTTCATTTTATTTCCAGCTTGTTGCAGCAACCTTGTGATATTATTTTATCATTGGGTTAGATTCCTTGTGGCCTAATACTGTTGGAACATCTGTCACTTTATTTTATTATCTATTATAATGAATCATAATGCCAAGAGAAAAGTTGTTCATGTATCTACTGAGGACATTTACCTGCCTAACTTCAGTGCTGTAGGTGACATTAAAAGGCACAAATGCAGCACTTCGGTATGTTTATAATGATCATAATTAACCGCAGCTTTTTTTAACTTTACTTTCCCATTGTCTTTACTAGGTGTCTACTTTATATATTTAGAAATGTATTTGCATGTCTATCATTCATTTATTCTTATTAAGTTTTAGCATAGCTTATTATATTATAAAATTCCATTGATGATCAATAAAACCTTTCAAATTTACTTTAATTGCATGATTTCAATAACAAAATCTTTTCAAACTTTAAAAATTTTGGTTTTAACTGCAGTTTGCTCTCCAGACTGCTACATCTGTGTGCATAGTATAGAGGAGGACTCGTCACTGTTGTTTAGTTTTAAAGGTATATATAGGAATACTAACTCACCTGCATTTGCTCAAGAGGAATCTCAAAGCTGAAGGACTCGTTGTAGTAAGGATTCAAAGTGTTCTTCTTCACTGTCGTCTTCTTCTTCTTCAGCCTCTTTCCATTCTGCAGTAGGTTAATCTTCACGTAGGGATCTGAAAACACACATGGTGAAATGATGGGAGCAGGGCAAACACTGGGCGTGTGTACCAATCTGGGTTGCAGTGCTGTAAAGCTCCAACAGATGGGGCCACTGTTAAAGATAGAGGGAGCACGGCGCCGCTTCATGGTGAGCACTGCGGTGTCAGCACGTGAGCAGCAGAACAGGACCAAAGTGATGGATGAGCCTCACAAACACACTTCTTTCACACACGTTTGATCCTCTCTTCAAGCAGCGTTTTTTGTCCAGAACCCAGCGCCAATTCAACGTTAAGACAATGCTCGAATCTAAAACGTAGCCCACCTGATAGTCCACCCACGTCCATTTTCTTTAGGTTTTTAGCCTCCAGAATACAGATGGTGAGTTTTCCAGCCGTGGGGACGTAGCGTAGGGAGATACAAATGTCACCCAGCTTCTCCGGCTAAAAAGGAGAAGGAAAGAGAGGCGAAATATCATTAAATTCCTCTGCCAGTTACTTTGTCTGTAGTAGGATTTGTTTACATCTAGTTGTTCTGTAATTAATTTGAAAAATAATAATTGTAGGCTGCATGTATGTACAGATAGCTTTTGGAAGGACGTTTTATTGATTAAGCTGAGTTGCTTATATTCCAGAGCAATGAAAGCACTACATAAAAATATGCAAAGCCACCAAGGAAGTAGCGTATAACTTATTTAGTATATCAACTGTTTCATGAAGGAAACCAGATCCTTTAGGCCTTAAAGATAAAAGTGGCGCTTCTCCTCAGTAGGCTGTCTGTACATCAAACTGGGAAAATCATGGAAGAAAACATCCAATTGTAACACTGAGTGTCTCTCTTTACATGTACATGAAAATCACAAGACAATTTCTGGCTTTTCAGTGAAAGTAAAGCTCTCACCTCTTCTTGATCTGCGCTGTCAAGGTCTCTCCACTCTTCGATCGGCTTTGCCAAGTCCAGGGTGTTCATGGGTGTCTTAATCTCTCCAATGATGTCATGTTTGGAGAAGCGATCAAAGTCAAAGACGGACATTACTAGAGTCTTCCCTCCCATCTCTTGGAACGGTATCTGTAAGCCAGCAGTGAGTTCCATCTTTAGTCATTCATAAGGAGCAGAAATGTTATCAGAGCCACAGCTGCCCTTCTACACTCTGAATGTTAATATTTAATGGCTACACCAACGGTTCTTACTATAATGTAAATGAACTATAGCTGCACGCAGGTCTCACATTTTTATCGGTTCATGTCAGATTATGTGTAAAACCTGCCACATCAGAGCAACTCTAGTTTAGACTTTAGATGGCTGTTTATTTGTTTGGCTTTGTAACTTGCTGCTTCAGCACAACCACTTGACATTGACAGACTCGTAAAGCTGTTGATTTTATTTTTTGTTAAACAGAGCTTAGTCAGCAGACACGATGCGCCAAAGGCAGCTCTGTGCTTTTATATGATTATTTATCACACTCACCTTCGTCTGACACCTTCAGTGTGTCTGCCTCTTTTTATCAATGTTGGACAGAAGTCAAAGTGTACAGTGTAATAATGTATTTAAGTCATTGGTACCTCAGCAGGACAAGGAAGAAATGGAGGAACAGAACATTATTTACTCATCAAACGGCTTGCTGGATGGGTTTTTTTTTAATTAGTAATGAATAAAAGGTGACCACAAATTAGTTTCAGCTCACCTTAAAGGTAAAAGTCTCATTGAAGACAGGATTGAGTGTTTTCTTGTGAACCTTTGTGTCAAACTTTTTTTTCTTGTCGGGCAGGACATAGACCCTGACGTAAGGATCCGAAGTGCCGCCACTGTCCATGGAGAGGAGATCAGCCGCTTGCAGAATTCCTACTGTTAGCTGCAAAGTTATGTTTAAAAGACAATAAACAAACCTTTAGAGGCTCAACCAAAGGAAACATTATTATACCAGGCCAGTAAAAGTGCCAAAATACAAAATGCAGTATTTGCTTGCCTTGTTCTCCTGGAAGTCATAATCGATGGAGTATTGCAGCTTTCCAAGCTTTTCTTTCTCCTTCACTTCCTCCTCTTTTTCATCTCCAGTTAGTCCTGGCTCCACATCGTCTTCCTCATCATCCTCATCCTGTGGTTTCTGCAATGACAGAAGTTGGATAGGCCCCAAAGAAAGGAATGAGATGATGGTTCTGAGGTGGCTGCTGAGCTGAA
Organism: Cynodonichthys magdalenae; assembly: GCA_031762555.1. Classification (NCBI taxonomy): domain Eukaryota; kingdom Metazoa; phylum Chordata; class Actinopteri; order Cyprinodontiformes; family Rivulidae; genus Cynodonichthys; species Cynodonichthys magdalenae. The sequence continues at coordinate 8,323,770 of JARVJO010000024.1, forward strand.
CACTAAATCTCAGGGTATGAGCAGACAGGTTAGTCTCATCACCTACCTTTCACTTACCACAGTGTTACAAGTGCAATCTGTTCATCGATGACCAAGGTTGCAACCTGACTTGATTTTACTATTTCTTGGGTGACACCATTTGCTGTTTTCTGTTTCTCATGAGCATTGACATAGTGGTAAATCTAATTAAATCAGAGGTCTCAAATACAAAATAGTTGTAAAAAAATGTCCTGTTGATAGAACACAACACTCACTATAAGGTGGTGTGAAGAGGAAAAAAAAAATCTTACACTACAATTGAACACAATAAAATATTTATGAAATTCTTCAAAAACAATCTCGTTCATTTATAATAACAGTGAAGTCTCAAATTACTATAATTTTCTAAATTTACGAGACAGTAAAACTGTTATTGTCGGAAATCGACTAAATAAATAGCAGATTAAAAATGTAATGAAGCAGGAGCTACAAAATGATAAATGACTCATCTCAAGAGACACATACTGAATCAAAGAAAATATGTACCAGAAAAATTCAACAAGTGCCATAGTCAAATCTGAACAGATTGTAGGATATGTCAAACCTATTTAAGAGTCGGAATAATGTCTTAGTAAGGTCTCCAGTCCAGTAGCTGTGTTGTCAGGCAGGCTGCAAGATCCACCAGGTGAGATAATTCCTGCTTCTTCAATTCAAAAAGCAAGCTAGCTCACTTAAAAGCTACACGTTTTTATGGTGTATTGAGCTACATGCCTGTAAATAAACATTGCATTGCTTCTTTTCCTATCTGATACTTTAGCATACGTAATGTGAACTCTAGCAACATCAGGCTGCCACGATTTATTGGTCATTTTGTAAAATTGCCTAGCATGAACATTTCAACTTTGAAATATATCTTAAAGACTCTAATAGATGGTTCTCAATGACGTCCTCATCCGGGACTTGTTTGCCCCCCGCACCCCATTCGTGGGCTAGCATTTAGCTTGTAGCGATAAAACCAGTATGGAAGAACCACAAAAGCAGGGGAGAATAAACTGCAAAAAGGCCACTGAACGACGCAGACGAGCATTACCAGGATCATAATACATTGTATTTAAAACGTGCCTTTCAGGACATCCAAGGATCCACTGAATAATAAATCTAAATTAAGGTATTTAGCTATTGAAAGTAACAATCTTTACAAGCTGCTGAAGTCTGCAGAGCCGACACAGAGGCTGTGTTGACATGACTCTTTGCGACTTTCTCTGATATTATTAGTAACTATATCTTACATACTTCAAATGGGTACATACTGCACAATACTGAACTTTTTGTGATTATAATCTGATCTTACATGCTCGTTTACAAAGCCAGAGTAGATTGCATAATGTTCAAAAAACTTTACTGTTCATAGTGCACAACCTTCTTTTTAAATTTAATTAACGTACTATGCGGTCCCTAACCACTCTTCTGCATTCGTGCCCACGAAAATGGCGATTTGATCACATGATCTGCAGGTCGCTACGTCATTTGAGAACCATCTATACTGAAAGTATGTAGAAGTGACTCAAAAGTTGGTTAACAACTGTCTGCGCTTTCTCAGTATTGAGGTGTACTTGTGGCACTTTTATGCAAAATAGGGGCTGCCATTCCTTGTTTTGTTTTTATTCATATTTTTAGAGCTGCATATTAGTGACTAATTCTTTTGGGTTCTTGTCTTTTACACATTGTAAAAACTACACTCAGAATGTTATGTGGTTTGTTTTTGTATGCATTATTGAAGAAAATGTGGCATTGTATAAGTACCAACTATATCCATGCAGCAGTTTGCATTTCCAGTTGCATACTTTGGGTGAATAACGCAAAATAAGACCAACCTTTTATGATTCTTAATGAATGACATAAACTTTCTTCTTGATGTTGGGGTTTTGCTTTGGACTTGACGTGATTATGTCTTAGCTGCAACAAGTTATTTAACCCTAACTGATGTAGTGAGTAGCTTCACATTTGTTGAATGACCATGCTGAAACACACATCCTGTGATCATGGAAAAAATGTTAATCTGTTTTAGAAGGGTTAAATTACTGGCATCAGTCAAAGAAAACATCTCAGGAAACTGCTGAAATTACTAAAATTGGATAAAGAACTGTCCAAAGCATTTTAAAAAAATTGAATGGACAGTGGAAACATCTTTGAGGAAGAAATGTGGTCGCAAAAACTCTAGAATGCTGGTGATCGACAATCACAAATGGCTATGTATATAATAGTGAAAGTAAGAACATTTCCACACACGAAATGCGAAGGGAAACCAAGGGATTGGGACTACATAGTTTTGTAGCTGTAAGAAAGCACTTAGCCATGAGGCTAATCAGAAAAAATTGCTTCAATTTTCTAGGGAGCATAAAGATTGGACTCTGGAGCAATGGAAGAAGGTCACATGGTCTGATGAGTCCAGATTTACTCTATTCCAGAGTGATGGGTGCATCAGGATAAGAAAACGGATGAAGTGATGCACCCAGCATGTCTAGTGCCTACTGTGACCATACCTACTGTGAAGACAGTTGGTCTGGTCTAGGTTCAGCCACATTATGTACCATAAGATTAAGGTCAGTTGACTACCTGAATAAACTGAATGACCAGGTTATTCCATCAATGGATTTTCTCCTCCCAGGTGGAATGGGCATGTTCAAACATAACAATGCCAGGATTCATAGGGCTCAAAGTGTGACAGAGTGGTTCAGGGAGTGTGAGACAAAGATTCCACAAAGTCCAGATCTGAACCCAATTGAGAATCGTTGGAATGTGCTGAAGAAGTCTGCACAGTGGTCTGAATCTCCCATCATCAATACAAGATCTTGGCCAAAAATTAATTAAACTCTGGACAGAAATGAATGTGACATTACAGAGGCTTGTGGAAACGATGTCCCAGCAAATGTGTGATGCAATAAGCTGTAATAAGCTGCTAAAGTAAAACCAAACAAAATACAGTGTGTGACTTTTTTGTTGGCTGGACAGTGTAAATGCCTTTCAAATTAAGTCTGCTTTTTCTGTTGGTATAAACAATTATTCCTTTACTGATTGTTAACTAGAGCAAAGATTAGCAATTCAACCTTTAACTGCCACTGATAAAAACAGGGCATTTCACTAAACAGTTTACTGTCTGACAGTGTTGTATAAAGTACTACAAAGTGATACTTAAGTAAAAGTACAAGTATCTTATCAAAAAATTACTTTGGTAAAAGTTAAAGTCTCCTTTAAGAATATTACTTGAGTAAAAGTCGTAAAGTAT
>JARVJO010000024.1:8328260-8351435 GCA_031762555.1 Cynodonichthys magdalenae
AAGTACAGATACCCAAAAATTCTACTTAAGTACAGTAACAAAGTATTTGTACTTAGTTACTTTACAACTCTGCTGTCTGACGAACCGCAGTCAGGGGGTTCAAGTGGGCCATCACACATCCGTGGTCCACAGCACCGGAGCTCCCCAGGGCTGTGTGCTGAGCTCCCTACTCTACACACATAACTGCACCCCTGCTCACCACATCAACACCATAGTCAATTTTGCAGATAAGTGGTGGGGCTCGAGTTCACCTACAGAAATGAAGTAGAGCAACTGACTGCTTAGTGCAAGGAGAACAATCTGCTCCATATTCTACTCTTTTTACCTTTTACACTGTTTTACTTTTTCACTTGGGGAAGCAAACCCACATTTAGTTGCACTCTAATGCAATGACAATAAAGCCTATTCTATTCTATTCTATTCTATTCTATTCTATTCTATTCTATTCTATTCTATTCTATTGTTTTCTAATCTAAAGAAGATGGTTTACGTTATTTTGCATTTCCCTTTCATTATGCCGAGTGACTTCTCTTAATTTTAGTTCTATAGTAGCAGCTGATAGCAACAGATTGAAAAAAGTCTGTTCTAGCTTAAGTAAACTGATTTTGAAGGAAAAATAAAATCTTAAGATAACCTATGCTATGGCTTTGTAACAGAAAATGTCTTTGTATGGCTGGAGGGTCCAGCTACCCACTGATGAGCTGAAAAAGGAACAAGACACACGTACAGATAATACACACACTCACACAAGCACTTACACACACACAAAAACACAAACACACGTTTGATTAAATGCACACTCTCTTGCATGCTCAAACACCCACTCTTACACTCCCACACACGTTCTCATACAGCATACTTTTTAAAAAAAAACTTTGATTCTTTAGCTTTGTTGTGCTAAATGCTTTTCATTCAAGCATGCCAGGCCACACAATGCAGGATCTAAGTTTTCTTTCTAATGGCAAATGGAAATGAGGTTACCATATGATATCTGCAAAGAGGTACATGTTCTAGATGTGTTTTTCCACACCTCAAAGGTGTGACAAATGCCCCCAAATTTCTCTACATATAAGTGAAATGTGCACATCCATAGAGGGATCATGCTAAACCAAAGGTTTGCAGCTTCCTAAAACTTCCTGCGGGGCTCAAAAATAAATATATAGTTGGTCAGAATGAATGCCCTTTGGTCAACTTTGGTGAGTTAAATGTTTTAGCAAAAGCAGGAGACAGCTGATAGTGGCCAGACATTTGGACCAACAACAGCAATCTGGCCTTTTGTTGAGCTTAGGCAAACATTCGGGCCCACCATGTCCCTTCAGTAAGACCTAAGCATTGTAGGGAGAGAAAAGGGCATCAATGTGTGTCACCTCGTATGTCAGCAGCATGGGTCATCCAGGAAAGTTACTCTCAAGTCAAGTTGTGGCCATTCAATGGTACCTACTGCAAGCGCATATGCTGGTCTTTGTCAAGAGGTACAGAGAGCTTTATCTGGTATAAAACACAGAGCATATTTGAACAACCAGGAAGCGCCGTGTCAATTTTTCACCTGAGTCAATCTCCAAAAGAATAGTTAGTATGTTTTCAGTGTTTTGGTTGTTGCTCTGGAGTCATTGTCTGTTATGATTTAAATTTACCCTAAGCTCTCAGTTCTGCAAAAATATCAGTCACTGTTTGACAAATATCCAGCTTACACCTTGCACATGCATGTTAGTGATTTCTAGTGAGTTGCTCAGTGCACTCCACATTCAAAAGCTCAACCAAACTGTAGGATGAGTTTCATGTTCATTTCAAATCATAAACATTTGAACTGATTTTTTGGGGGAAGTTGTTTTTCAAAAAAAAAGAAAAGAAAAAAGCAATCTCTGTATATTCAAGACATAGCAGTTGGTGCGGCATATCAGTTTAGTGTTTTTTTGCGAAGCAGCTTAATTGATCCCCTTGAGTCCTCAAGCACCTGCAGCACCTAAGCTTGCAAAAATAACAATAACAAAACAAACAAACCAAAAAAGCTAAAGAAGCCATAACACTTACTGTCATCATCATAATCAATCATCATTGCAATCCAACCCTTCCCTTGCCATACCAGCACCCAACCCCCTCCCCATGGCTGCCCCCCTGCCCTGCCCTGGACTGCGCTTACACAGAGCGGCTAGAGAGGGGTGCCGCGTGCTGTCAGACCTACCGTAGACAGAGAAGTCCACCACAGTCAAGATACACGGAGCACACATAAGACACAAAGCAGGAAGAAGGAGAGCAGAGACAAAGAAAGAAATTGAACTCACAGCAGACACCAAAGGAAGGGTCATCACAGAAAATGCAGTAAGCTGCACTGTGAGGGGTGAGGAAAATGACAGGTGGAGGGAGAAGCCTCCTTTATTAGCACAACTGCAACTTGTGTAGCATAATCACTTAAAATATTGTACTTTCAGATGTGCTTTTAATGCTCTTGTCGAATTAAGATTATATATATATATGAAACACTTCAGAGAAATAAGAAGGCATCTTTATTTTTTTAACAATGACACTTTTATGATTACAAGAGAAGCAGTCATTAAAAAGGAGTAAATAAATAATAAGGCTGTCCTTTTTCACTCAAGCCCCAAAGCACAAGTGACAGAAAGAGCAACGATAACACTCATGACGAATACAATAAATCACAAAAATAGATAAAATAAATCCAAATAAACAATAAATACAGTGGATTTAAAAAGTGATTAAAACCTGAGGGGAAAAAAATACTATTGACTTAGTGTGAAAAACACCAAAGCAACATACAACCTTTGTTAGCGTCTAATAAACACCCAAACAATTTTCAAAACGATTTTTAAAGTGATCTTTTGAAGTAGGGTTCTCTGAAAAGGTTTAAATTTTAAATATAACTCCAAGTAAACTCAGTTTGGAAAAACAGACTTTAGTTTTGACTGGATTTACGAGTTAACAACTAGTCCACAAAGCACTAAAATCAAAAAGATTGCTGCTATCTTAAAACAACTCCAGTCTCACAAATTTCTCGCAAATGTTATTTTATAAACCTTTACATTTCCATTGCACTGTTAATTATATAGAATTCTGTTTTTGGGGGGCTTCTACAGCAGCAGCTAGCTGTAGTGCTTCTAAAGCAGCTTGGGACACTTCTAGGCCAGCAGAAAAATAAAAATAAATCATTTGACAGAATAACAGTAAAATATGAAACTGGCAGCAGCGCAGACTTCTTGTAAGGTTGATGTTTCATTACCGGATAACACATTTTTTGAATTGAAGCTGTTATGCTAGCCATCAACTTTGTTTTTTACCAGATTATTCATTAACGTGTAATATGGTCGGAATTGTTTAGCTATCTGAACCCTTACCCTTTCACAGAGACCTACTTCAAAAGGCCTGATCTTTTGCTGTGTTTTCTCATGTACTGGACTGAAATATATTAAATTAGCTGAGTGAAATGTACGACCCCTGGTTCAGCATGAACTTCACATAAAACTTGACGACATTACCTAGCAGGTTAATGAACAGGTCACTGTTAAATGAGATTTGCTTCTACGCACTGTGGGTTTTCACAGTATTGACATAACTTCACATAGTGAAACATACCTCTCCTCCTTTCAAGTTCTTCATCCCCATGTCACCCTTCCCCTTCTTGCCCTTCTTGTTCTTCTTCTTCTTGCAGCAGCACTTCTTGATTATGCAGAAGCAACATGTTAGAATCAGTAAAGCTGCAACCACCGCAATGGCAATGATGGCCCAGGACGGCACTAAGGAGAACACACAAACCAGGACAATGATGGCTCATCCACTCTCAGGTAAAAAAATGAAGTCAATACTTTGATGTTAGACCAAACAATCGTTTAGCTCGTTTCATGTCATGTCCTGTGCCACATATATTTAGTGAGAGGTGGTAAGTTAGCAATTAGACTGGATGGTAATTAGATTTCTCCACCATTAGAAAAACCATCCAGTGATCAATACCAAATAAAGACATTATGGGGCTGATGATGCCTGCAGAAAGAGAGAAAATCTAATTCCCAAATAATTCTTCTGAGTCACGTCAATAAGAGATGGCTGATTGAAACAGCTTGGGGTTTAAGCCAGGCCACTCACATGGGATCTTGTCGATTTCATTCAGGAACTTGTTTTTGATCTCGTCAAAGGCATCGTTCTTGTTGGCTGGTTCGGTGGTGTTCTCGGCAGAGACTAATGCGACAGGGGCCGGAGTCACACTCAACTCGCTGACCCCTGTCGGCTTAGCAGCAACCATGGGCGTTGTCTGGTGCTTGAACAAGTTAAACTTCATCACTTAGGCAGTACACACAGTTTCTGGAAAAGAAAAAAAAGAAGAAAAAGACAGCAGGAAAACATATGGATTAAAAATGGTCTGACCAATCACACATTTATACTTGCAAAACAATGCAGCATTTTCAAGGACAGCATTGACAGTTTCAAAAATAAATTCATGTAAATGTGCAAATGTGAGATTTTGTTGAAGAGAATAATGCTGGTTTATTAAGGCTTGGTTTGTGAACTTTGTAGTGTAGTATCAGTCATAGGTTGTTAGAGGAAAATAATGAATAAGATTTGTAAATCATCAGACTGAATGGTGACAAACAGGAAAAATATGACCTATGTGCTCATCTTGAGATGACTCAAGCTCTCATCTACAAGGTTTTGCTTTTACTCATACTCTAGCTCTGCCTTACTCTGCCTGCTACCACCAAACTGAGAAAGATTGGTAGAAATCCCATTTCAGCTTGATAGCCCTTTCACCTTAGTTGTCTACCACAGAGTTGAGGGGTTGCCACAGCAACAAGCATCCACAAACTTACAAAGGCAGTTTTGTTCAGCAGCTTCAGTATTAAGGGTAGACAACAGGGTCCACTTGGAAACAGTGTGATTTTCCTCACTTCAGATGACAGAGAACCTTTAGAACAAGTGCATCCGAACACTTTAACAAACCCAAACAAAACGTCTAGGTGCCAAAAGCTAGTCCAATATCCTCCTCTGCTGCCTGATTCAACTCAACACCAGGTGGTGATCAGATTAAACCCAGCTCCTCTCTTCACTCAAGAGACTAAAACAAAATGTGGTGCTACAATTACAGAATCAATAAAAAGGAGAGCCCTGTTACCAAGCGCACTTAAAGAGATGGTTCTGGTTTTTGAAGTGACTGAGTACTTTTACGTAGTCAGTCTTTTACCTGCAGCAGACAAAAATTACAGCAATCTGAGGCTGACTAAATCTCATGACAAAGTCAAGCTAATAGCTACAAAGGATGGAAATTATGCAAAAGGTAAAAAAAAAAATCCACCATATTCAAAAATATAAGTTCCACAAATTTCTAGCAGTTTGAATGAATGCTTTTCAAAGAGATAGTCTGGTCATGTTTAAAGTGATGTTCTGTTAGGTTGTTTTCAGTAATTAGTACCATATCAGTCATGAAATTAGTAATAAAGTTCAGGGAATAGAAAGAAGAGCAGAAGTTGAACAGGCTAGGCTAATAACTAGCTAAGCAAGGACTCGTTTTTCGCTTTTCAGGCTTATAGAACAACTCTTTCTGGTAAATAATATTTAGATATAAAGGATATTAAACTTATGACACCGTTGTCTCTTTTCTCAACAGAACAACTGTGTTATTACACAAATATATGTGTACAGAGCTGAGATTGTATGTATATATGCCGACAGTGCAGAAATAGAGGTGGGCAATCCTGGTCCTTGAGGGCCGCAGTCCTGCATGTTTTACTTTAGTTCTAACACAACTGATTTGAATGAATGGGTGATTATCAGGCATCTGTAGAACTTGGATGAGGTAATTCAATGACTGAATCAGGTGTGTCGGAGCAGAGTAAAAAAGTAAAGCATGCACGGCTGCGGGCCTAGAAGACCAGGATTGCCCAGACCTGATCTAGTCAGCCTTAATGTTTATTCAACCCCCAATCCAACAGTGTCAGGGCACCATCATTTATAGACATAAAATACCAAATGCTCATGTTTGCTCAGAGTTCTTTGTTTTAAGTGGCAGTATTTACTTAACCTGTTGATTCCCTCCATAAACCTTCCTGATTCTTTAAACTGAGCTCACTCTTAGTGCTGTGTGAAACAAACTGAACATATTACTCCACAGATAGAATGGGCAGTGTTTTTCTTAACAAACAGAGAAGCATTTAAAGGCACACATTTAAAAATGTATGTGACTGTTGTGTTTGTTGTTTATTTGTTTTATTAGCACCTGTAAGTAGCACGCATCTAACAGTGGCATCCAAGTTGGATCCTAACTACCACGCTGCATTTTCAGATAACGTGTTTATTTTTATGACAACGTGAGAAATTAATGTTTAAATCAGTGTTTCTGGCTCAGCCCAGATTATTGTTGTGCTGACACTTGTGCTATGAGTAAAGGATGAAATAAACACACATTGTGAAATGCCTGAATACAGTGAACCCCAGCAAAGTCCCATTTCACAGTTTGCTGACTCAAATGTTTTTATGGAACCTAACTAGTCCCCCCCTAAATTTGCAGAAACTGGAGATACTTGCACAGTCAGTACTTTGATGAGTTCTGTATTGTTTTAATTAATAAATTAATACAGTATATGTTATGTATTGAGAGCATATTTTAGGTGTTAACCTCTAAATGTCAGCATTTATAGGCATCTTCAGACCATGTTCAATATTTTGTGTTTTTTCACGATTTGCCAGTGCTCTAAGATCATAATTTCATGGGTTTACTGTACCATCACGGTTGGTGTGTTTTGAACCCATAATGCAGGCAGGACTCAGGAATTATCAAAAATAACTGCTTTATTAAGAAATAAAAAATACTGACGAGGCATAAAACTCTGAAGTGGAATCTCAGAGAAACATACCAGGAAGACCGTGCTGGTATGACATGACATGCTTAATGCCTGATTGAACTGTCACAGAAGGGTTATACAAAATAAACCAAATGAAACAGCTGGTAGCTGGGGCTAAACGAAATAAGGCACAGGTGGAAGTGGGCGTGGCAGAACAGTGTAGTAGAATCTGGAGGAAAAGATGTAAAACTAAACAGGAAACAAAGGGCTGTGAACACAGACTAGAGACATTAAAGTTAAACTGTAAAAATTAAAACATAAAGACTCAAACCCACAAGATCTGAAACCACAAGGAATCATCAAACAATAAATAACAAATACAGAGGAGATGGGGTCTTCAAATTTGACGAGCACTTTTGCTTGAAATGCCCACCCTGGTTTGTACTAAGTTTTTCTTTAAACAGAAAGAACAGTTCTCTCAGAACTCCTAGAAGAACCAAAGGACATCATTTCGGTCTTCGGTCTCTGCCTCAGAGGGAGCAGATTTCTTCACTCCTTGAGGAGTATAAATCCAGCTTTAGTCAGCCTTGTTGATACTTTTATTTTCTGTTTTCAGTTGATTGTTACTACTTTGGGATTTTAATACTATTTGGTATTGGGGCAGACTGAAACAAATTTGAGAACCGCTGTCTGTCATGTATAAAACAGTTAGAAAGTTACCAAAGAAATGATTATCAGTCCTTAATTCATCAATTTGATCCGATTCTGTGTTCAAGCTACTAGTGCCTGGTCAAGAGAGATGTTTAGATATTGAAAGAAATAAAGTGAACAACTGTCCAGCGGTGGTGTTTCCAGCAGGCCAAACAAATGTTCAATCAGAGCTCTTATCGGTTCCAGAAATCACAGTGTGACAAGTGCAGCTGAAAGCAGCCTGCCGTCAGATTGATGAGTGATCGAGCGAGACTCCGATTCAGAAAGCAGAGACAGATGACAAGCATAACACGAGAGGACTTGTGCTCTTGATTTGATTTCAGTCATGGGGGGTGAGTGGCTTGGCATGGGGTGGTGGGGGTACAGGAATCTCCCATTTCGCAAGCGCCAATTCTCCAAGTTGCCACCAGAGATTCTGTTTCTATTTATTGCTGCTTATAAATAATTCAAAACGAGGCTGACAGCAGGCTTATATTATTCAGGGAGGCCTCAGACTGGTTTATACATTTTCAAAAATGTGACACTAAAAGAACTCGTGCTGCAGATGTTCACAGCTTCAAATGCTTTGTGTAGATATACGGAAACGAGAGGCGCAGGTTTAGCATCTTTAAAATTTAGAAAATTATTTTAAACAAATGTTCCTTCGTCACACAGTCTTAGAACTGATTAAAATTGGTTTGGTTAAACAGAAATATATTCCCCCTTTCTTCTCCTTTGCTTTAGATTCAATGACAATGGCTTGTGTCACAGGAAATGTCCATTTTGTCCTGCTTGTCCCTAACACTAGGTCGAACCAGACCAATTAAATTAAAGCATGTTCTGTCTCATCCACCAAGGGCAAGGCAGCTAGAAAGAGAAGGCACAGATTTAAACTACTACTTTCCTATTTTTTTTCTTAACAATGTTACTAAACACCTTCAAGTCATTCAAAGTAAAACAAAGTTAATTGATGAACAAATCCCGCAATCATCGTTCAGGTTGTTTGTCTGCCCTCTGAATATGTTTCTTCAAAAAAAAAAAAAAATTCCTACCTCAAGGACTGAACAATTTTTAGTAATAAATCATCAGCTATAGTCAGAGATGTTTAGGATGATGTGAAACAATAGTTCCAAAAGTTCAAGCTAAACAGAAAGCTAAACTAAAATATTTGCTCCTGAATTTGAACCGGCAAAAAAAGAAAAAAAAAGATGTACGATGTGAATTTAAAAGAAAAAGTGTGAGAAAGTGCAAAAAAATAAATAAATAACTTGAAGAATGTTAAATTTACTTTTTTTAACCCAAGGGCAGCAAGAAGGTTAAACAAAAGACATTTGCATCTGTTGGAATGTTTTGTTCTGTAACTTACTAAAAAGTATTTTTAATATTTTTACTTTGTTTTTGATTGTTCGAGTTTCTTGTTAAGGAAAAAAATGCTCAGAGTCATGATTAAATATTGTAACAGTAATCTGTGCTTTACAAAATCGTCTCTGAACAAGAGAAAACCTTTGGTCACTGCTGTTGTCAGAGGAAAAGCCCAAGGATCCACAATATCATAACCGTTTCTCTTTAAGGGAAGCTGGATTTTCATACAAAACATAACAACAATCCATGAAGAAGCTGATGAAATGTGCTATTTTTTCCAAAGAACCTTCCCTTCTTTTGTTTCCTCACAGCCATGATACTAGTGGAACCAAAAAGATTGAAACAGTTCTAAATGTATTGGTCTCCACTAAAGCCTTTGAGCAAGCCTTTATATAAAACCTTGGTTACTGGGATTCATGTGAGTGTTAATCTCCATCTCTTAGTGTGCATCTTGTTTTGTTGGAGAATGACTCATCATAACGAGTTATAGCAACTTGCTTGGCTGCACAGCCCACAGGAGTCCTGAGCCTGATCTGACACTAAATACGCTGCTCTGCACTGGATGTGTATGAAGTACTTTTATCTTTTCTGCACAAACCAAACTACTGACCTCACTCAATCACAAAGTATTTTTCTTTTACTGTGGAGAGTACTGTACCACATAAACTTCCACAGAGGAGACAAACTTGAGGCTGAAGCAAATTGACTGACAAAAAATTGGCCCTTAACTTTGAGGAGGAAAAAGTATCTCAAGAATGTTACCTGAACTTTTTGCTTCATGATTTGTGATATAGAAAAAAATTGTTCAACAAAAAGAATATAAAATATAAAACTAAAAGAAAAAAGAAAACTACGAGCATTGAAGTGCCTATTATTTGGCTCCATTGGTGCTATGACTCTTGGTAGCATTACAACATATGGCATGAATGAAATCTGAATGAATGAATAAATAAATAAATAAATAAATAAATAAAACGAAAAGCTTTCCACGTACACAACAATGGGATTTTTGCTATATGGGTAAGAAAACCCAATCCCCTTTGAACCTCTTTAGTTCAGGCACTGCTCATTAATGTTTTAATTGGTCACAGAGAGTTGGACTGAACTGGTACTTTTGTCTTTTACGTTTTCTTAACAATTGCTGTTTAAGTTTTCTGGGTCTGTGTTCACCTTAAAGATGATGTCACTTTAAATTTTAATTTTTATCCATTTTTGAAAATAAATTTAAAGTTTCACAGTATTTATGCTTCTCATATACGCATAATGTCATGTTGTGTGTGTGTTTGGTTTTATTATTTCAGTTTAGACCCTGCGTTGTGTTTGCCTCTTTGAGTTTATTCCTTTACCATTTTTCATTTCTTTCTCAGTCCCTTCTTCAACGTTTCCTTCCGTCAGTTAACCACTCACACCTGATGCCAATCCTCAATCAGCTTAGCTGTCTCCAATATCTCATCTGCCTCTGCTCTTTATATTCTGTCCCTTTCCCCATTTATCAGTTCTGCATTATCCTGGGTCTCACTCTTCTGTTTTCTGGTTCTTCCAACAAATACCTCCTTATTTGTAAGTTTGCTACCACATCGGCTGGTTTAATTATTTGATAAATAAGTTTTTTGATTTGAGTTCCTCGTGTCAGTCTGCATTCTGGGTCCAAATCACAGATGAAACCTGATAGCATAGGCATTTTTGTCTGCTAAAGGACTCAGTTTTTATCAAATCTCTCCAGAATACGGACTGTGCGCATCTGAACTTTTATTAACTTCCAATGTAGCTGAGGTCAGAATTTGTTTCTTCCAATATTTTTACTTGTGTATCTAAGTATAATTTATATTTTTACACAGTGAATGTTTGAGGCTTTCTTTCTAGTCTGTGTTTCTGACTGCTACAGTCTGATAAGGGGTGACAGAAACGGATGCATTGTTACCATGGTGATCTTAATGAGTCACAGCAGCAGCTTTAACATTTCTTTTGATCTTGATTTTTCTTTACATTTTTTTAATTTATACAGTTTATGCAACAAACTGTTTGTTGTTTGTCAGCTTATATTATTACAAAAGTAAGTCCTAAAGTACTGGGTTCCAGAAAGTTTTTTTGGAACTTTGAGCACTTTTAAACTTTTTTATAGAAATGTTGTAATTTTAGTACTATGATACAAGGTGTATTCTAGACAATTCTGTAGCAGAGAGTGGAACAATAACAGAAACTTAGATGAGAAAAGAGTACAAGAAAAATACAAAAGTTGTATTCAAACTTGAAATTGCATTCCAAAGTAGCACACTACTCTCTTTTTTTTTTGTCTGTTTTTTCTTATTATTATTTGTTATTTTTATTATTAGCCTCTTAAAAAAGATTAGAGTTTAGATTTGAAAAGTAGGTGATGTTTTTCAAAACATATGGGCACATTGTGGTTTTTATCTGATCATCAGATTTTGTCTGTCATAAAAAGACTAAAAGCACTGATGCACAAACTGCATCAAGTGGATGTGATGTTGTAGATGCAAACCACACATTTTGATGAAACTGTCACACACTCAGCTGCTACATTTTTTTTAATTGCATGTTAAAACAAATATCTAATCATTTGAGTGAAGAAAAAAAGCCTTGTTAATGTCAGAGGGCAGAGGAGAACGAACACTGATTTGCGATGACAGAAAGGCAACAGCTTAAATAACCACTTGTTACAACCAAGATCAGCAGAATACTGTGAACACACGACACACACGCTTTCAAAAAGTTGGGCGACAGCAGCAGAAGAGCAAACCTGGTGCCACTCCTGTCCGTTAAAAACAGAAAACTGAAGCTACAGATCACACATGTACACTAAAATTAGGCAATGAGAGATTGGAAAAATATTGCCTGGTCTGATGTGTTTGGATTAACTGAACTCTAACTGTCTCTACAGCCATCAGATCTTAATCCAATTGAGCACCTTTAGGATGCGATGGAAAGAGGGATTTAGATCATGAACATCAGGTGACCATTCTGTAGCAACTATGTGATGCTATCATGTCAATTTGGACCAGAATTTTTTGGGAATGTTTCCAACATCTTGTCCCATCAGTGTCATGGAAAATTAAGACGGAAGGCAAAGGGGGTCCAACCTGGTACTAACACGGAGTACCTAATTGTTGTTTCTTGCAAAAAACTAATAAATAAATAAAAACTAAGAACAAACATTCTTTTAGCATAAAACTCTGCTATGTCCTCTCGGTTTGGAATATAGATTGAACATGTGACTAGAAAATGATTTTATTGATTGTATTCAGTGACTCAGTGTAGAATCCTTTGCATTGAGAAAATCCCAGCTTGCAGAGAAGCCATCTCTATAAGTGTTTATAGGGAGCTTATTAACACCCACGTTCCGCTCAAATGGAAAGCAACCTAAGGAGTGTGAGCTAAAGTCATGCAGCTGTTTGACAGAACAAGTACACTGAGCAGCAATTAATTAACAAACTGTAGTCAGACGGCCAAGTTTGCTTTCCTCCGGCAAAGAGAACTTGCCACTATAATGGCGTCCTGCCAGCAGCCAATCTGTAGGAGTTAACTTATGTTTTACCATTCAGAACTTATGCAGAATGCAGTTCACTTTTTACCAACGTCTTGGCATCCACTTTCAAAATGGCTTCTGTAAACGTAAGGAAAACCATGTGTCGAGGTCACATGGCCACACCTCGGGGCAACAGTCAAGAGCAGTGGGGCGGCAAATTAGGTATTGAATATTAGGCACTGTGAAAAGGTTGCTGCGCTCACGAAGAAACAGCAGCGGTGGCTGCTCGGTTGTCATCCGCCATGAGATGGCATGGGTTTAAGAGATGCAAAGAAAGCAGAAACAATGCGGCCCCAGAGAAATAATTCATCCCCCCCACTGAGGCCCCTGCCATCTGTGACATTACGGGTAATATGTGGGTGGGTGGAGTGTTTGGCCTCCAGCTGAACTAGTTGTGCATCCTGTGCCGCTTCATTTCCTCCAAGTCTTGCTGATGTGATTGTAACAATGAGATGGGACTGATTCTTGCATGTTTTATATGATGGGGAGACTCCTGACTTCCTGCTTTGTGATTCAGGTTGCGGAATACCATGGAAAACTCTTTACCAAATTAACGTTGTCTGAGAGGTTTCATGTAAGTGTGCGCTCTGATTTTATACTCAGACTTTTTATAATATGCGACTTTAATCTGAATCCAAGTGATCTACTTTCGGTTATAAGAAAAGTTGCGTAATATATTGGGGATATCATTTAGTTCAAAGGCTCCGTATGCCTCTTAAATTTATGATAAAAGCATTTCACAATACTGGAAGAACATTGGCTCAACTAGCAGTGAGTCACAGCTAATGTCTGATCTATTTTGACTTGATTTCAGCTAAAAATGTTTTCTAGAACATTCTGAATACAAAAGGAATTGTGATTTATAGGATCCAGCAGACAGAGCATTACTGCAGTCGGAAAGCTGAGCCGAAACAGCGGAATTGTTTCAATTAGCGATAAAGTGCAGCTTTGCTCCTGAACTCTTGCTACTTTATGATAATTCACCCCAGCTGAAATGGACTTGGGGCTCCCGCTGTCATAATGGTCTCATTTAGGCCAAGTTTTAATAGGATTAGAAGGTGGATACTGAAGGCTGTGTTGATGTTTTTTAAAGTCACAAATTGAGAAGAAAATGTGTGAAACCTGGTCTTTTTTTTTGTTGTGCCTGGTCTTAAATTAGAATCAGGTATTCAACTTAAAAATGAAAAAAAACTGTGAACATTTTGATTTGTCACACATTTTAGCTCCCACTGTTTTACATACAGTAATTCCTTGTTGTTTAAGCAACTACTCAATTCAGTGTTTCCCTCCTTTATCATTTGTACACAAAGTCTACAGATTTCCACTGCTGTGTGCTGTTAAACAACTGCTAAGTGTATGACAGAGACAGATTTCTGCAAAGTAGCCTGTTGTAGTTATATAGTCCTTTTTTGTTGGTTTGTAGTAGAGAGCCAGAAAAGTGACAGAAGACCTGGCAGACCTGAAAACACAGCATATGGTCCAAAACAATGTGCCAAAACACCATACTGGCATTGTCTATCAAAAGCCTTCACGTCTACGGCTTCAGTGCACCGATGAGTGGGTGCCAAGCATCTGCCAGATGGAATAATTCAAAACGTAATATAGAAACATTAGATTTAACTAACAGTATTCCACAGTATAAACCAAAAGCTTTTCATCCATTTAGGTGTGTGGTCCCTGTTTGTCCATCAAAGGTGAACTTTGGTAGGGTTTTGAGTTTAAGCTATAGAAATATAACTTTTGTCAGAGAAAACAGCAGCTTTGCTGTTAAATAGGAGTACAGGAGTACACACACATATACAGTATACACTAACCTACATCTGAGTAAATAGCATTTATAAACTCAGCATGTGAAGTTTAGCCAATTCAGCAAAAACAGCTTGTGCTGGCATCATAGTATGGGACATTTCCTGAGCCCCCTGTGTTTTATTTGCCTCATGGCAGCACAAAATGCTCTTCATGCAAGCGTGAATGCCACAAACATCCTTGAGGACAAACTGGGCATCCATCAGAGACAGCATCAGGGCAATTATCAGTCCACGTCCACAACATGCAAGTGCATCAAGATGTCCTGCTGCTCTGAGGACCGCTAGAGATAGGGATGTCCAAAAAGGTGCTTGGCACATTATCCCCCAAAAGACAATTAGAAAATGACCTTACACACATCCAACCGCGCTGCGCTCTGACCCAAATGGTGGCGCGTACAAGCTAATACCCAAACCTTCCTATGTAGATGAAACAATGTTCATTCTCACCTGCAGCCAAATGTGACTCAGCTGTTATCGGGAGGGATCCTTGAGACAGAGGTGGGAGGCACCAGGGTTTGAATGCTGAGTGAGGAGCTTCAGGAACCATTTACAGCCAGTTGCCATACATCCTTCCTCCTTCCCCTCAGCACGGCCCCTACCCCTGTCTCTCGATAGGCCAATTAATCATTCTGTCACAGAGAGGGTGACCCAATCTGCATGTAAGACTGTGTGCAGGAAATGTGACAGAACAGGGAGCCTCTGCAACAGAGCAGATAGGCAACATATAGAAGAAATTTCCTGATCACAAGCGAAAATCTCTTTACGGTTGTGTTAAAAGCACATTAAAAGAGTAACTTGACATCTTGTGATGTTTGCGTACATCCTTTCTGGTGTAAAGTGAGATGAGTAGAATGACTTCCAATACTTAAGTCTGCCAACCTGACATTAAAGCACAACCAGTAGCTGCTTATGGAGCTGCAACAATCAGTCAGTTCTGCTCTAAAGAGATTAAGAGAAACCGACAAATGTAGGAAAGTCACTTTAAGGTCTGACTTGTTTTGTTTTTATATTTCATTGACAAAACGAGCACGTAACTAAAGTGTTGCTATTTAGCATGCGCAATTAAGGCATGGCAGAGCTTTTATTTTTTTTATCTTATCTATGAATTTTGTATTTGATGCCATGAAATAAACATGCCAAGCTAAATTAAAAGGACACTCAGAAAAGAGCAGATCTTTGCCAAGACCAGTTCTCCACCTCTGGCATGACCACAGGCACTCCATTAGTATGACAACAACTCAAGCGCTATGTGGCAAAAAAGGAAATCCTTGAAGTGAATGTTGCAAGATGTTGTCTTAATAAATATTTTTTTATGAAAACAAAAAAAGAAAAATCATTTTATGACATGTGAATAATTTGTAAAACCCTGTCTGGTGGAAACGCCCTGGTGATTTCTAAACTCAGCTTGATGAAATGAGTCAAGCTGGGTTTTAAAATTGTGGTTCAAAATTTACATGCAAGAAAGCACTTTTGACGTTAATCCGCCTCTGGTGCTCGAGGCACGGACATCAAAATTGAATGAGTTCTCTGGTTATCTAATTTTCATGTCTCTACTAACGTTAATGAAACTGGAACCAGTGTTTTTTTTTATTGACTTTTCTCACACAAAAAAAAAATCTACTAAAAATAGTTTCAAGTAGAGTAGGGTGGATCAAAAGGACCTATGGGGTAATATAGGCCATCACTTCTTGTAAGTTTAGAAGATTAGTTTGTGTTAAAAAGTTGTTTTACTGTCCATTGCTGTCGTAAAGCACAGATTAACATCACCCGACCAAATGTCTTTATTTAAAAACATGTAGGATTTGAAAACAAAATGCCAGCTTAACTTGAATAAAGTCATATGATGCATTATAAACCCCATTGGGTTCTATTTTTGCTCTGTTCTATGATGTTCTAGTCTTATATTGTATAATACTTCTTTAGTATACAAGAAAACAGACAGAAGGTCTTATGGTGATCAACAAATAAATAACTTCAGCTTTACATGACATTCCTGGGAGACAAGTAAACAGAATGCTGTATCTTAACAAAGATACTCAGACATCATGATGAAAAAGTAACAAATCCAGGCAAAACAAAGCTTTGATGTCAAAAACCAGCTTTTCAAAGTCAAATTGAAAAAGCAACACACAATCATACTTGACTTGAAAAAGGTGCTGCTTTATCTCCCAACAATAACACAATGTATGTTGAAATATTCCTCAAAGCACGAAGATGTTTTATTCGTCCTCTGCAGGATGTTATGCTTTAAATGACTCCATTAATCCTCTCATCTCATCTAACGCAGCAACACAAATAAAACTGCAATTGGCAAGAAATCTTTTTTTTTTCCTTCAACAAAAACTGATATGTTTCTGTCCCATTAAAGCTTAAAGAGTGACTAAAGTGCTCCATCAGGGCTGCAGGATGTTGTGACTTGTGACAACATCTGACTGTTTAACACCAAGGCCCAGTGTAGTTGTCTGCCAGGAACCCACTGTCACACGGGCTGAGGCCAAAACCAGCCCTCAACCTGGGGTGAAGAGCTGAGTATTCACATTGATGGCTGTGTTAATGTGTTCGAGAGAAACGCTGACTCATCTTTGGACAGCACTGTGGCTCATTATTTCATGCATTGATCTGCATTTGGAAACGTTAGCTCAAAGATAAGATTTCAGCGAAGCAGCAAAAAATCAGCACCAAGGGGCACACCTATACTTTTGCAATATACTGTGTTATTAAAAAAAATATGTATTTTTCCCTTTCTCTTTGTAGCATTTGGGCACCAGGTGCCTTTTTGCAGGAAGCCAATAGAAAATAAGATTGGTGAACTTTAAAGCTGCCTCTCCCTTTCTCCAGTTGTGTGTGAGAAACTCTGAGAGTATTTCTTAGTGTGAGAGCCACTGGGAGCGGCTGCCTGAGGTACAGACTTAATGAGCCTGTCTAAATGTTTCAGAGCCTCACAAAAAAAAAAGAAAAACCTTCTGAGCATGCTCCATTTCAAATAGTCTACTGCTCTATAGGGGCTTTAAAGAAGTAAACATACAGGATTGAGCCACAACATTAGAACCACAGTTCAGTGGGGTTATTTAAATGCAGCGTTATGCTCGAGCACTTCAGTCTCTGAATATTAGTTCAGAAAATGGTAGATGTACTGTGGATGCTATTGTTGGAAGACAATCATTGCCTCTCTGTGTGTGCATGTACCTTGTGGGGACATTTTTTGATCATTTTTTCCAGTACACACAGCCTTGTGAGGCCACTGCTCCGTATGGGTACCAAAGCCCGGTCCCCATGAGTTTAAATGGTGTTTTTGGGTGGGAGGGTTAAGTTTAGGATGAAAGTGTGAATCGGGTTTAGGTTAGATATCTACTGGGGGGTGGTTAGGTGTAGAGTGCCAGTCAGGGTTAGGCTATAGAAGTGACTGGAAACTGAGTGGAAGTCAATCCAAAGTCTCCATGAGAGGCAAAGAACAAACGTGTGTACCTTTTTATTTCATGAATCAATCATGTGATTTCAACAAAACTCTCAGAAAGTATTCTTTGGATATACATTTACAACTGGTTAACTTTTGGAATTAACCTGATTCAAAATGGCTGCCACAGGTAATCAAACCCTAGCCAACACAAAAATGGTTATAACCCAGTCAATGTTACCAACACTGAGCTCACATGTGGTGCAGTAGTACCTAAGATACAGCCCCTAAAACAAACTAAACACAAATTGTAAGACATCTTTGTTTAGAACTTTACAATCAATTGTTGGAGTAAACTCTGTATGCCATGATCCACTTGGATACATTTTAATGAAACTCAACACAAAAATTGATGTAACTCATTCAGGTTCGCCAATACCAAGCCTAAATTTGGTGTGGTAGTAGCTGAGAGTTATCTGCAGCACATATTTTGAGCGCTAACAGATCACAAAATCTATATTTAAAACTGTCATAACTATTTCATGTTGTAGTGATCAGCGTATATCTGTAGATTCATACCATATAATCCTGCATTTCCTCAGCAATGTTTGTTTACTATATTATTTCTGAAACCTGAGCAATGATGTGATCACTCTGAATAAAAGCCATTGACTGTTTAAACAAATACTCCATGGAATAAAATGCTTTACAGGCCACACGAGAAAATGAAAAGACATACAAACTTTAAGTTTCTTAATATGATGTGAAATTGCAGTGGGATTTGTTTTGACACCAATTGCTCCCACCAAGGTAAAAACAACACTGCAATGTCCCAGCTTGTCATGGCAAGTTTTGTCCTGCTAAAACTGAACTCAAATCGGTTTCTTAAACTCTGCATTGCTAATGACAGCCTCAGCTCAGAATGAGAAGAGTCAGTGGTCGACAGTGCGAAGTACACGCAGCCCAAGATAGGTTTTTGTCCTTGGCACTGTCACCTCAGAGCTGCCTGAGCTGTATGTCCCATGAGAGACAGCAGATAGAGAGAGAGAGAGAGAGAGAGAGAGAGAGAGAGAGAGAGAGACAGAAAAAAAAGAGCATCCTGCAGCACTTTTTGAAATCCCCACCCCTCACTCCTTACTCCTCAGCACAACTGTCAGCCTCTCTTTGTGTCCGACAACTCAGCCTTCAAAGATAAAGAGCACGAGGGCTGGTGTCTGCTTTGTTACACTGCAGATACAACATGGTCGTCCTGGGGATTATTAGCGTTCTGTTACCCTGGCTCCTTTTGGTTGTTTCTCAGTGTTTCAGGGAGGGTTGCGAAAGAAGCCGGTGAAGCTAAGGGGGTAAGAGGAGTGTCTGTCAGCAGGACAACCACCTGGACGAGCTCCAAAAAAGAGGTACACCCACCAGGTGGGCTAAATGAGGCATGATCAATGAGGATAATATGGACAAATTGTTACAAATCCACTTTCCCTCTGAAAATTCATGCTACAATCCAGACAACAGGATTCATGACTTGATGCTGGGATGTATCAGGGTTGGAAAAGAAGCTTAAAAGATGACTTTGGAGTAAGGGGTGCAGCAGCATGGAATAGAAAATATGCACCTGTGTTGACTTAAAAGGAAACGCTGCAGGTAAAAATCCATCAGTACAGCTACAACCATCAGCCTACTGCAGATTGATCAAATGAAGTCTTCCTGCAATCCCTAGAAAATAGATGAAATGCACCCTTACCAGAACTACCGTAATTCCGTAATCCTGTTCTCCACAACAGGCAAACCCATTCACCTAACAGGCACTTGGGTTTAATGTTACAGTGCTGTTAAAAACGTCCCTCTGCTCTCCCATCAGCACCAGAAACTGCAGTCCTCTTTGCACTGTTTCCACTGCAGCAATACTTGTTCTCCTGTGTGCACACACATGCACACATACGCACACAAGCACACACACACTCAGAAACTCTCTCTGTAACTACCCCCACCTCTAGTTCTCTCGATCCCCTCCTCCTGCCTCTCTCTCTCCTCTTTCTGTCTCTTTCACTGAAAGGATCCCCCTCCCCTCCTTTTCACTTTCCTCCCGTGTCTTTCTCGCTCGCTCGCTCTCTCTCCGTCTCCCCGTCCCTCTCTCCCGCCGCACCAGCCCTTGCTGGTGGGACGACTGATTTGTGATGCTGCTCACAAGGTGCCGTATGCAGCAATCTGTGTCCCAACACGTAAGGGCAAGTCCGAAAGCATTCACATGCTCGTTTGAGGCACCGGCATCCTCATTCTGCTGCTGATGTTGGGGTAGGGGGTGGTGTGTGTATGTGTGTGTGTGTGTGTGTCGGAGCAGCAACTGAGAGGGGAAAAAAAACATGCACACAAACAAAAAGAAAACCGATGACACAAATGATGACACCCAGACAGCAGGAGAAAGACAGGTCTTGTTGGTTGATGAGTGATTTCTGCAGCAGTAATTTGCTACTTTGACTCTCTTGTCATCTCATTCCATTTATCTGATTGATGCATTTGGACTTGCCCCACTGCCACTGTCATCAAGAAAGATTTGAATCTTATTTTTTTAGTGTGTATAAATCATGGTAGATTTTAAGTGTGTGAGTGCACGAGTCTTAGGTGTGTCCTGAGAGTGTGTTTTATAAGACTCTGCAGCTTCATTTGAATAAGCATTGTCTTAAGACAAAAAAGTGCCACAAAGACTCATTCCATCCACATCACTTTGTCCCTTTACAGTCAGCGCATGACTCTGTAAATCTGCGGGTTAATGACACAATGTGACGCACTCCTTAGCTTAACACCAGTGGTGAGCCAGACAGCTTGGAGCCTTTCGGTTATTACAGGGTACGCTACTGAGAATTATCATTGTCCCTCCAATGAATCACTATTGGCCAGCAATGAGTGCTTGATCCAAAAATCAATAAAGCCTCAATCAAGGGAAAAATAAAAAAAACCTGAAGGCAGAGAAAGTAAGAGATGGCTTTTTGACAATTCAAAAAACACACAGCCGGAGACAAAGAAATCCAATTTGATCCTGGTCTGATGAGCTGTTGTTACATTGTAATACATGAGACGCAGTAAATAAAGAGGTTTACAGGTGTAGTCAGAAGTTTGCTTCTACTCATCGTGGACATTATTGTCTTATTAATTTGTGAGCTTTTAAGGATTTATTTAAGCCATTCTTTCACAACGGTGGAATGATTCCACAACATGCTACAAGAAAATGTAGTAGATTTTCTCTAGTCCAAGGCTGGTCAAAATTATACAGACAGGTCCATAAATATTGGAACATCGACACTTGGGTAATTTTTGGTTGTAACAATGCTTCTTGGCAATAAATCTTATACTGCTGGAAACTCTGTTGATTTCCCTTTTAAATAGTGCCACATTTATAAGGAACATTTATTTGTGGGATGAGCAGTAGAGTTGAGTGTGTGGGTTGGGTACATGAAAAATTTGCCAAATCTTCTCTAACAGTTTATTCTGCTTTTGCTATTGACATTTGTTTTGAGCTTCTGGTACCCCCAGGTGCTGCCAATCAGGTGTCTAATATATGATTTGTTGCCAAAAAGTGTTATAACAAAGAAATAATCTTCCAAACAAATTGTCTTACTTTTTGTGTGAAATTTATAAATCTATATATCCCCAGTGAGAATTGGTCATCTGTATCTCAGCAAGACCTCACCCAACTTTTTTGTAGTCACGAATAAGCTTTTAGTGCAATTCTGGCTAGATTTTTGAGAACTCTTTAATAGAGTTCATTTAATTAAGTTGGTTTAAAAGCACAGTCCTGACAGTGTTGTCGCTTTGGGTAGGCCATTCCAGAAGTTAAATGTTAGCTTGTTTTTCAGAAATAAGTTTTGATGTGTGTTTAGAATCATTTTCTTGTTGAAACACCAAATTAAGTCCAGGTCTCAAATGTCTAGCTGTTGGTTTGAGGTGAGGGAGTCCTTCCTCATTATCCCACTTACTTTGCACAACCTACCAGTACCACAGCATGATGCTACTACCACCGTGCTTGACAGTTGGTACAGTGTTCCAAGGTTTGAAAGCTTCACATTGACTTCTCCAACCATAATCCTTGTCACAGTGTCCAGCTCAATCTTTTGTCTTGCCTGACCAGAAAATTTATCCAGAAGGCATTTAGCTTGTTCATGTGGGCAGCTTCAGATTTCAGTCAAGCTCCAACGTGTTGCTTTTGGACCAGAGGAGTCTTTCACAATTAAATTATTAAAAACCTACAATTAATATGACTTTGATGCTCACGATGAGTAAATACTATAAGCGTCTGACCACAATTGTATGTAAAAAAATGAAACACAGCAGAGACATCTGTACATCTTGATATAACCTTCCTCACTGTATTTATTTTACTCATCACCTTGCACTGATGAGTAATAAGTTGGCAAATTTTAAGTAATAAAACAGATCTTACTCTATACATTTCTTACTGCCATATACCCAATGTTTTATAAAAAATAATAATAATTTAAAAAGGCTGTCAAACAATACACTGGTGCTGTTACTCAGCTGTACAGGATGTGGTAATTATATCATATTAAATCAAGTCAGAGATTACTGCTAATTCTATAATAGTTTGTTACACCTGTGTTCTATGTGCAGTCTCCTCCATACTATTAGAGTTTTCTTGCAGCCGAGAGCCCTGAACCCCCAGCAGGCCTGATTCAGTGTCTGAATAGGAACACATATTGATCCATTTAAGATTCATAGCTTGCTGGGTAAACCCATGGTGACCAGCACTGGCACCAGTTTTATGAGCCAGGAAGCACAAAGGGGCACCGACTTGTAGTTCTTATTCTATTGTTATTGCTCTATATGGTAAATTACAGTAATATTGTAATTATCAGCCCTATTTCATTGAGTAAGAAGTAAGAAAAGAGTGGAAAAAACTCCATTAGACCTTACTTTGAACTAAACAGGCCAAGCCTCCTGAGAGATTCGGTGCAAGTTAGAATACATATTTAATAAGGAGTGTGTGTAGAGAGTTACTGCATGGAGCTTACAGCCACATACCGAAGGTTGCCAATAAGTCAGCTCAATAACTGTGTGAAGTCATTAAAATGCACTGCTGAGCTTTAAAAAAAAAACGTTGCTCCATGTGGTTTTCCTGTGCAGTGCTGTTGTGAGTGAATTTCATAGCCTTACAGTGGCTCTTAAAGACAAAACCAGGCACATGTATTTGTGACAAGGCAACAAAATGTACTGCATGCCTTTTATTTACCATGTCTCATCACTGTTGTGTGCATATTTGTCCATCCTCCAAACTGAGTAAACTGTTTACTGTATTCTTCCATAAGATGTTTGTTTTTAGTTATTTATTCATAAAATATTTAGGTGGGAGATAATGTTTTTGCCTCTGTGTCTGTGTGTGGAGGTGGTGGTTCTTATATGTTATGGTTATGGTAAGTGGGGATGGATAAATAATCCATATGAGTGGGGGCCTCATAAGTGGGCCCATTGCTGTCCCCAAAAGACACTGGTCTTTATTCAAATCTTTGCATCCCTCGGATGAAGGACACAAGGTTAGAAACACTCAGTGTTCTGAGCTTCTCCGGATCCATAAAGGGGTCCCCAAGA
>JARVJO010000024.1:8351535-8362365 GCA_031762555.1 Cynodonichthys magdalenae
GGTGACCCTACCAGGGGCATAAAGCCCCCAACAACATAGCTCCTAGGATCATCGGGACACTCAAACCTCTCCACCACAATAAGGTGGCAGCCCAGGGAGAGGCAGACAGACTTATATGTTAGCAAAATATCACATTAACCAGTGGCCATAATTAATAGCAATCATTGGATCTTATTTCATTATATTTTGGAGTCTACCCCAGTTTAAGTTGGCTGCTAATGGACCATAGCAAGCATCCAAAATTATAATTTAGTTTAACATTTGTAAAATTGACTAAAATTTGGTTTAGAAGAAGCTGAGAGTCATTTACAACATTTAGACAAATGTTGCTTTATAGTCAAATTCTGCCTGTGAGATTCTGTGATGTCACATTAGATTTTGCATAATTTATTTTTCAAGGTTTGACTAAAACGTCTCTAAGTCCCTTTACTCATGATAAGAATCATCCTAATTTAAAACTGGGGCATTAAAGGAATGTTTGGCCTTTCATTTTTTTTCTTATCATTTCCATATTTTTAATCCACTAAAAGCTGTTATTTCTAACAAAAATAATATAAATAGCCTGTAATTATTTCACCACTTCTTTTTGAGGTAAATTTTGTGGAAAAATGTGTAATGCAAAACATAAGGATTATCTGGTACAGTTTCAAAGACCACAGTTGCTGAAATCTTATTTTAAAACATGCCATTTTGTCTCTATATAAACATTTTCACAGGCAGTTGAATCACTTTCAGAGGGTCTTACTGGACTTTCTAAACAGCAGCCTGGAGGCTCATTAAGGAAGCACGACTCTTGCACTGAGGTTTCTCTCTCTCTCTGCAAAATGAGCCAACAGAATGAAATGGATCATATTGAAACATTGCATCATTTTATGTCTGCCGCAACACAGCACAGATTCAGATCCATTCCTGGACTGCCACCACACCATTGTGTTTGTTTTATCACACGAACATGAAAGCAGCATCACTAAAAAAGATTTAGAGATGGTACTTTCATTTTAAGCCACTACAAAACACAGGTAATACACATAAGAAAATAAACCATCAAGTTCTATTGTGTGTCTGCGCACATGTGCAGCAGCAGAACTCTTCTTTGTGGACAGAAATGGAAAAGGAAAACACAGAGGGACATCACCTAAATTCTCATTTCATCTGAAAGGTGCCACACGATAAAATCAGTAAAATTAATAAGTAACTGCAGACAAAATGTTATTTGTGTGTTTGTGGAACAGATTAAAGTTTTGATTCCAAAAGTATTGTTTACTTTTAGCCTTTACAAAACAATCTTAAGAAATAACTTCATCAAAACATCACTATAGTCACAGCTGATGGTAACTTTAGCTCATTTATTATGGAAGACTGAAACTGACATAATCAAAAATAAAAGAAGAAAATGGCCCAAATAAAAAATATATACACTTAAAATTCACTAATTAATTTAAAAATGTAGAACTTCCTACCTCATGTTTTATAATTTATACATATTATATAATGTTTTGTAATTTAAGACATTCCTATTAATTTCTCCAGCTTAATTCCAACAAATTATATTTTTTGGCACATAATTTAAAATTTACTGTTTTTAAAAATATATATTTTTATGTTTTTCCTTTTTTTAGATGAATTTTTGTCTCTTAAATGTATTTTTATTTATTGTATTTTTTTTTTGTTTGCTTTTTTCCCAATAGTCTTTTTATTTGTGTTGCTTTGTGTTATATTTAAAAATTTTTGTCTCCTTTTTTGACTTTGCCTTATGCATTTCTGCTTCATTACGTAAACGAGGTGGGCTGCCCTTCTTGGGTTAGATTCTCTAATATTGGTCAATGGACAGGAAGGAGTAGGCTCCATATGCAGCTTGATTGTGCATGCCTGTGCTGCCTTATTTAATTTAAAGTTTAGTTTAAAACAAAGGCACAGGTAAGTGTTTTTCCTCCTTGCCTTTGTGTATGTACTTATTTATTGCACCATCTATATATTTCTGCTTTTTTTTTATTATGTCAGTTTCAGTCTTCCATAATCTATAACAGTGACTGAGTCAAATGATACAGAGTACCTATATTGAGTTAGAACTTAAACATTACACAATGACTTTAAAGACACATTTCTTTTATTTAGTACAAGGTGGCTCTCATTCCTTACATACCTACAGCTCCTCTGACTGGATCAAATCAAATATCCAGCAGCCTGATATATTTATCCATTATCTTTCCCCGCGTCTTCGTTTCAGAGTTTCAAGGGTCACTGGTGCCCATATCCAGCAGTCTCTGTGTGAGGGCTACAACCTGGACACGTCGCAAGTCCATCATAGGGTCACATAGAGACAAACAACCATTCACTAATTTATTCGCATCAGAGGGCCTCGAGAAAACCCGTGCAAACAGAAGGAGGACATGCAAATTCTGCCCAGAAAGGTCCCAGGCTGGGATTTGATCCAGCAACCTTCTTGCTGAGAAGCAACAGCTCTACCAACTGAGTCACCGTGCCACCAGTATGATATATGCTGTAGCAAAATTTTTGAATAAATAAAAATAATAAATATAATATAGTAAAAAAAATTTATTTTAACTTGTTTAATTGACTTAAACATGGAACTCACAAACCTTTCACTTGAAATGTAAACTGTAACACATTCAGTGGAATATTGTAACCAGTATCCTGGTCTTGATACTGGTATCGGTTTCGCGTATTGGTGAAATTTGTATGAGTACTAGTACAAATGCCAATACTGGGCCTGAAACTGATACCAGTATTGGGACACCACTACCAAAAACTTGATCACGTGCCTTTTGTCTTTTGACAGCAAAAGAAAAAAAAACGTGGAAGTAAATCTGCTTGCTAGAAAACCTAATTTAAATATCAAGATAGATCAATTTCCATCCACATTCAAGAAGCCATCTTGCTTTATTCTGGACTATAGCTTAGTCTAAGGGTGTATTCACACCAGGAAAGTCCTTGGTCCTCTTATTTGGTCCGGACCATTTTACATTGTGATTTTTTGCAAGTGGACTGTAATTTATAAACAAAGCCACGCAGGTAACGATTATTGTTTGCATTGGACAGAAATGACGGGGGCGGGACAGAGCACAGACCTATGAAAAAAAGATGGTGCTGTTAATATAACTGCAATACCATTGAGAATTTCAAGAGCAGCTCATTCAAATGAGGTTTTGTGATGATACACTTCTAATTTTGAGACGGCATTGGCAAATGCATCAGTCCCTCATCTCCTCTAGTAGATTTTGACCTAACCAGTGTTATTAAGGATGAGGCTCTCAGAGGGCAAAGAGAGGCGAATAAAAACAGCATAAAAGCAGCAGACCGTAATGTTTTCTTCACCAGGCGCTGCTGTTTCCCGCTGGGTTTTATTAGCTTTCTGCAGCCCCTGCAGGACTCAAGCTTACTTCACTCGTGGAAATGACTCCGATTAATCAGCTGAGTGCTGGAGTGTGTATGGGTAGGGCATTGGGGGGGGGGCACAAAAAGCAAAGTCAACAGTAAATCATGCTCGTTCGCAGCGGGTTGCACCTTCATCCTCACCACGCCTCTCCTGCTTGACTCCCAATGCGGTTGGCTCCCTCCTTCCTGGCACAAGATGAGCTCTTTCAAGAACAGATGGGAAAAACCCCAACACATGTTTCATGCTGACATCTAGTGGAATCCAAAACATGTGACTCCAATCCTTTTTGCATATTCAGCCTCATTAGTCTGATTTGCTCTTTGCAAACTACTGTTTAGCCTCCTCCCAACATGCTCAGAAATAATTTGGTGCGAAATATGAAAACTTCACTCTTCCAAAAGAATTCACTTTTTAAAAATGATAATCAAGAGGCTTATTCGCTTTCAGGTCAGCTCATGTTTCACCCCACGGCTCATCAGAGTGTTATATTGTTGGACGGTTTCAGAAACCATCCAGCCATGGACAGTCTGCCAACTGGGCCATGCCTTCAGAGGACAGTGAGGGTAAATATACAGGCTGGATTTCTGAAAGGGGGGGCCGCAGAGGATGGGGGTGTTCAACAATGTGCAGTGATCTGCTCCTGTTCATTTGCTGTTTTTTTGTTGTTTTTTTTCTTTTTAAAGAATAGTCATAGCAATGACTCTGCAGCAAAATATCCCAACTCCTGCAGTCAAGCACACAGAATCTGCTTGTTGGATACTTACCGCCAAAATCTTGGCTTCAGAGATGTAGCTGGAAGTAATCACAGTGAGAGCGTTGTCAGTCCGGAATTCTGCACGAGAAAAATAATGTTCAGGATTCAAAATAAAAATAAAGGTTTTGTTCAGTAAACATATGTTTATTACAAATTGTATGGAAAAAAAATAGATTTTTTTCTTCATCTAACTAATCTGAAGAGCCTGATCTTTAGATACATGAACATTGGTAACTGTCTTCTCGTCCCAACAGGAGCTGATGCCTGCATCAGTTTTTGTTTCATGAAACTAAAAGACAAATAAATTATCACTGACAGCTATCAGCTGCACATCACTGCTCAGCAATTATTGAATTAATTCACTGCTATTACTGTCATCACACTCTAATGACTGTTAGAAAACACAGAAGTGGAAAAAATTAGCAGCAGTATATTAAAACACAAATCCCCCTGAAATGACAACTACAGATTCATATTCCAGCATTTATTGGTTTAAAAAACAGCTGTCTGATGATGAATGTAATTTTACTGATGCAAAATTGAAACTGCCAATTTTTTATCTCACTTTGTAAATTAAATTAATATCACATCGACATATCTTCGAAAATATTGGTAACTTCTTTGCATAGACAAGTGACCTCCCATTGTTTATGGTATGATGTCAGTGATATGAAAAAATAAGTGTCCCATAATGCATTCCTCTCTTCTATTTCACCCACTATGCATGCCATTAACTGATGTTATTGACTTTGTGGTATTGTGGATTTGGTCTCTTCTTTACCCCAGAACTGGATCTGATTTGACTGTCCTTTTCTTCTTTGTCATCTTTGGTGCTCAGTTCTTCCTGAGAGTCACTGCCTTACATGCCGTAACTGTTTCCCTTCTCCAACGCACCTGATTCAAGTCATTAATTAATCCTATTGTTGAGAACATTGGTTTTAAATTGCTTGTCTATAATTCAGATGGACTAAATTTAAAGTGCAAAGGTCAGAAGGTTGCCAGTTCAACTCCCTGGACTGACAACAAAAAACATGTAGGTAAGAAAGGTGAAGGTCACACCCTCATTTGCCCCAAAGTGGCTCCTTGAGCAAGACCCTTAACCCCTCCAGCTGCTCCCAGGGTTGTCTTGACTGTAAAAAGTATCTGTCTTAGTTTGCTCGCTGTGGCGACCCCTGAAGAAGGGAGTAGTCGAAAGAAAAAATTATAATTTCAATTTAGATATTTAACTCCTAATTGCTCAAAAACAATATTTGTTTTTATGTTTCTGAGGTTCTAATCCTAAATTGATTCAAGAAATCGGTAATGCACACCAAACAAAAGCTTGGGACTCAGGAAGATAAAACTGTTTGGTCAAAGGGAGTCACTGATTTTTAACCCCCCACCCCCCATCCGTGAGTGGAGAATATGGATGTATCAGAATGACCCCTGAGGACACCAAAAGGATGAGGTTGATGCCCCACAAAATACTTCTCTGTGTTGTGGTTTTGCAGACACTAATAATAAAAAAACATTTATCTTCATAACCCCTCATTTCTTGAACAGAAACTGTCTGAACACTAAGAGTAACGCTGCACTGCATTATCATTAATCAAAATCAAAAGACTTGACAGAAAAACACATCCATAATGGTGAACGATGGCCAGTTGTACAGCATACATTTGTTAACAACTGAGTCAAATCCTTAATGAGTTTTAAGAGATTTGGAATGGCAACTTGCAGAAAGTTTTCTTCGCTCATAGCAAAAGCTGCAGAAAATTAATACTGATTATATTTGAAGTCTTATTCAGATATTACTTGAGAGCTGGTTGGAAAATCTCTAATTGTCTGGTCAGGTCGAATGTAGCCCCTCTACAACAACATCTCGGGGCTGCAGAGCATGAAGGCAAATGGCTACAGTTTGACTCCTGGGGCAGAGAAAGTGATCTACCTTTTGTGCAAACAGAAGAATTCTCAAAGACGTTTTGAATTTTACATAAGAGATTAAAAAAATCTCCCACAAGTTCTAAGGTTGAATGTTGCCAGCGTGAGGTTAAACCATTTCAAGTTATCTGTGTTTCAGACTTTATTGTTTCACTGGCGTGTGACTAGATGGAGACACAAATCTGCAAAAACAAAAACAAAAAACAAAAAAACACAAATTTAAACAACATTAATCCCAAATGAGCTAACAGGTTTTGCATACATATACAAGCTGAATAAATATTCATTTAGGCAGCACAACAGCTTATTGGTTAACACTAATACCTAACAGCAAGAAGGTCCTGGTTTGGGCCTGGGGGTCTTCAGTGTGGAGTTTGCATGTTCTCCTCATGTTTGCGTGGGTTTTTTCTGGGTACTCCGGTTTCCTCCCACAGTCAAAAACATGCATGTTTACCTGCTTTCAGGGCCATGTCTGCCTTGCAGAAGAGATCTGTGATCTCAATGGGATTGCCTGGATAAATAAACATGAAAACCGTTCACTATCTGTTGCCAACAGTCTTGACCCGGTGAGATGCAGGCTTCACAGGAACGCAAGGCTCCTTTAGTATTTTTTGTGTTAAAAGGAAACTAACTGTTTGGTTTTAATTACCACTGCAACCCCAGTAACATTTTATGAATTCATTGAGAACTGATTTGCTTTTGCATTTAAGCAGAAATGAGTTAGATTCACATTACGCTTATGTCTGGTTTTATGTTTGAGATTTAGGTAAACTGACAAAAAAAGGTTGTAGTTTGGACTTACATGGGAACATGTACTTTTTTGACCTGTAGCAAATCCCATCATCAAAGTCCTTAAATACCAGGGTTTTTTTTTTTTTTTACTAAAGCTTATCATTTAATGCAAAACATAATACAGAATGGATCCAAATGTTTGGGACCACCCTCACTATCTTTACAGAAATGAAAACAAACAAGACAAAAAAAAAAGGCAAATGATTCACTCAGTCTTCATTGTTCTATAACTGGACTAATACAACTAACCTGAGCACAGTTTCATTAAAAAGCATGTTGACTGAGTTAATAATCCTCCAGTAAGTATGTGTCCCACACAACCTCTGCATAGGATCAGATTTTAATGCATCTTCAGTGCATTTTGGGAGCTCTTACATTCTTGGTTGTAGAGTTCTTGTCCTGACAACCTGTGACGATTACCAAACACACATTTCAATGCAATAACAAACAGCCACAAAAATGCCTTTGAAATAGTCCACTGAAGAGATAATTGAAGGTAGTCATGTCAGTCATTAAAAGGCCCTGATTTAAACCATGGTGCTACTCTGCAACCCATTTTCATGCCTTACAGCTGATGTTTCAGATATTGTTTTCCAATATAACCAAATAACCCTTTTAGCAACACTGAAGTAGACCCTCTGAGTCCAAAAAGGCTTTTGTAGATGATAGTTTGCTACATCTAACTTTAACTATTAGTTAAATACATCCAGTATTTTCAAATCATTGACACTTTTCCCTATTTGTGGTACAACTTTCTTCCCACACTGTATAAAATCAATCAATTTCATGACTCAATGGATGTAATAGTGTATCCATTTGTATCATCAAAAACATCCATGGAGAGAAATAACCAACATCATTTATGCTTTTTAGTGAAGAAAAACATTCCAAACAATTAAAATCCTCCAGTTTTAAAACTAAATTTTCCTTGCAACTTTGTACATTTTAAATGCTTTAAAGACTCCCTAGACTTTTTCAAAATGTTGTCTTTTTCAATAGAAACTGTAATCAAGCAAGTAACATCCTTCTACTCCTCATTTTGATTTATTAATCCAACACAATCCCAGTTGCGAATAATCCCAATACTTTACCCCGTGCACTGGTGACCTTTCATAGTCAACAGAACCAATTCAAGGCATTTCTTAGACAACATGATGGCTGATGACAAATAGCAACAGTACATTGAAAAATAACTTTGTGATACATGGAGACAGAGGCCCTTTGATGTGCCTTCACACCAAAATACCTGCAGCCTAGCAGAAACATGATGGAAATGTCAAAGTGAGCAGTTTGCAGCGAGCTGAGGGGCATCAGTGACAGAGAGGTGAAAAGCAGCATTTCAAAACTGTTTCCCACTATGGAATTCAAGTAAAAAATCATGGTATTATCTTAAAGAACAAAATAAGATCCAAAAACAATCACAAGGAAAAAAAATAAAGAAAAAAATCAAACATAATTTGAAAATTAAAGTTTCTCACCTATCCCATGCCTACAATATCCAAAACCCTGACAGCAAAAGTAAACGCTACTCCACAAGGACAAATCTAATCTGGAATGATTGTAATTTTGCCAGCTAAGAGAGGTATCAGGCTGTAACACGTGCAGTCCCAGATAAAATCACATTAAAGGAAATTGCCTCTTGGTGAACATAATTGCATCCTTCCAGACTTATTATTTATGTCCCCAAGATGTCAAACAATATAATGAGAGAGAAAAAAAACATATTAAAATACAGGGTCCCATAAGTGAACCAACCTATCATTGGAAACAAATCATATTGAACATCTACAAGCCATAAAACCAAAGGTCAGCTTTAGCCCAGTCACAAACAGAACACGCCATTATTTGAAAATCTTGCTTAATTCCTCAGCACTTGTTTGAAACCTTATCATCAGGTTTTTGGTATTTTAATGTGGAAAATATGTAACTTCTCTTGTGTAAACTGGGTATGGAGGCCAAAAAAGACATGCTTAGAAAAATTTTTATGACCATCATCTCAAGATAATTAATTATTTAACTCAATTTTTGTAATGTAAAAAAGCCAGTTTTGAAAATCGTTTAATTATGTCACTATTTGGAAAAAACTGTTTGTTTTCTGAATATATTGGGTTGATGTTCTAAGTCATTTAAACCTAGAAACAATAGAGTCAAGCAGAAAATGTTACATTGTAAAACATCCATCAATGATCTACATAATATGGATAATGTCCAAGTGGCATGACAGCAATGCTCAAAAATGAAATAGGGTAAAACACAAGAACACTCATGTTACTAACTTGCACCACTTGTTTTTCTTTATATAACCTGATGTTGCCAGATCACCTCCAAAATGTAATCCATTGTTCTTTCTGACAAATTTAATGAAAATTTGTGCGTAACTTTTTGAGTAGTCTTGTGCTCAGACAGACAAATGGATGCACTAAAAACAGACAAACCAATGCTACCGAGAACAAAACCTCCTTCGCGGAGGTAAAAATGCACATCAAAAAATATAACAAATACTTTAAATGTCAACTAAAACTCAAAGAGGTAGACTTTTAGTTTTTGGTGTTTTATGAATGAGGCTGCACTGCGGTGGTTGGTATTGACATACAGTAGGAAGGTTCTGGAGCCTTTCTACATAGTTTGAAAAGCAAACTATGTAGAGCACAATGAAAACACTCTTTTCTTCTTGTACATGGGGAGTTTTCTCTGAGTTCTTCCGTTTTCTTCCATGGTCCAAAAATATGCATGACAGGTTAACTGGCAACTCTAAATTGTTCTTAAGTGAGAGAGTGATTGGTTGTTTCTTTTGTCTCTGTGTGACCCTGTTAGGAACCGGCAACCTGTCCCCTTGGTACCCCACCTCTCACCCAGTGACTGTTTGAGGTAGACACCAGCTCCCTGAGACTCGAAAACAACGAAAACAAGTGTAAAGAAAACAAACGGATGGATTTATGTATATCTGAAATTACGTGTAAGTTGTTTTTTCTCTCTTTTTTTGTGATTCATTATTGTCATCTTGTCTCAGAATAAAAAATCTTTAAACAAAACATGTTTCTTTTTAATTTCCCAAATTTAAGAAATTATTTTGTTGCCCAACAGCAAGAGTTCTCTGATTAACTTAATCCCCGACAATGAGTTAAATAGTAGTAGCATGTTAGCCAAAGAACAAGAAAAAAAAAAAACACGGCACAAAACTACAGCCTTTCCATTCTTTCAGAAAATCACTGTGCTGCTTCTCAGACAGTGTTTGAATTGCTGAACCCCTGAGAGTCCAGCGCTTTCTTCCTCCCTTTCAGTCTCTCCATGTCTGTCTCCAAGACACGTGCCTCTCCACGACAGTTGCTACAGGAGACTTTTGGGGGCTCTCAGCTACTCAGGGTCTCTGGAGCGTGGCATATGAACACTGGAAGACGTGCATGTGTGAGCGAAGAGCTTTTTTTCACGCAGGAGGGGTCTGGCCCAAATTTAATCTCTCTATTGTGAGGACGGCGGGTAACAGAGAGGAAAAAAATGGGGAGGGGAAGAGGATGCCTACTGAAATCCCACTGGCAGTGCTGCAATGCAGGGGTTTAACACTGAGCCAGAAGGTAGGCAAACACATTAAAGAACTAGCCTTTGGTTAACAGACTCGTATTGTAACACAATCACGTGTAAACACAAATACAGGTCATTTTTGAACGGTTTCTGAGGGTGGTGTTACAAAAGTATAACTAAAAACAAACTGACAGGTAAGAGAAATTTAATTGAATTCATTAAATGTGATAATCGTTTTTGAAGCCCTGTGATAATGTCATATTAAAGTTTTTGTTTCAATGTGAAAATAGTTGAAGTCTCAAAAATGTAAAAGATTGTGAAACAAAAAACAGAAATGATCATTACGATTTTTAAAACAAAGTTAATTGCCGAAAGCAGAAAAAACTAACATTTACATATATGTTTCTTTTTCTTGTTGTAGGGCGATGTCATTGATAGGAAACTGCAC
>JARVJO010000024.1:8399842-8417006 GCA_031762555.1 Cynodonichthys magdalenae
TTAAAACATCCCTGACTTTAACCAGAGTCATGAAGAAATTTGCTTCTCAGTTACAGAAAGACAAACATTATGTACAATTAATAAAACACTACATGACATTGTAATGATGTTTATTATTTTCATTTGATTAATAAATACACTGGCGTGATACAACTTAGTACATGTTTGATTACTTTTTGAGACATATCTATCTTGGAGTTGTAGCCCCCCTGGAGAAAAATCCACCAGCCACCACTAATCTGTTCATTTATGTAGGTCTTGAATAATAGAAATATAATTCAAAACTTGCTAAAAAGATATGAAATTCTGCTCGGATTCAGTGTAAAGCTAGAGAAAAGGAGAACAGCAGTACCTTAAAACATTGGTAAAGCTTGAGTACATACTGTACTTTTGTCTAATGTTGGTTTCCAGTGTTCTCACATACACACACAAAAAAAATGTCTATTATTTCTTTCTTTTCTGCACCAGGCCAGTGTACTCAGTGGGGAAACATAGTGCCCACTGCTGGACGGCATCAAACATTCATGTGGAAATAATGAAGGTCAGACGTAGAAGGAAAAACTAAAACTGAGGGATACCTGTTCCTAATTTTAAATGAACATAGTGATGAAATCATCATTAAACAGTCTGAAAAAACAAATGATCTGTTTACTTCAAATTTATAATTCATCTTAGAGGCCAGATTATACAGCAAACTACTAAATCTTATAATAATTGACTGAATCTGTACAAATGTTGTAATGATAGTTTTTTCGTTTGTTTTTTGGTTTAGGATCAGAACAAGCAAAGAAATAACCAACTTTTTCTGCAAGTTTAGACTTTAAAAGGTTCCAGATTATCACAGAGCTCAATCACAATCCAGTCCATTTCAGTGTCATCAAAGCAAGCAAACCATGACAGCATGCATGACCAAAGTATAAAACCGGGGGGGTGCAGTGGGCTTTATAGCCACGCCAAGCTTATAGAAAGTGTGTTGTATTTTTAAATATAAAGAGCCCAAACTTGACCCATCCTCCAGGCGGACGTTGACACAGACGGGGCAAACGGTTCTGGTTAATAGCTGGTTTGAGGAAGCTCAGCCTTGGCAGCTGGTTGGATGCAGAAGCAGCTCCACATGGGGACATAATGGGACACTGCAGCACAAAAGAACCGTGTGCACAGAAACTTGCCTGGGAGCGTCGGGGTGTCCCGCACTGAGTTTCCACCCACCCCCCTTACTCCCTCTCTCCCTTTTTTTCTCCATCTCACTCACTCACTTTTTATTTGGCAACAAATACCAAAAGGAAAATGTAAATCCTTCCAAGCAAACATGTCCAATCCAAAATTAAAACAGAAAAAAAACTGGACTGGTAAAAAC
This sequence comes from Cynodonichthys magdalenae, assembly GCA_031762555.1. Classification (NCBI taxonomy): domain Eukaryota; kingdom Metazoa; phylum Chordata; class Actinopteri; order Cyprinodontiformes; family Rivulidae; genus Cynodonichthys; species Cynodonichthys magdalenae. The sequence continues at coordinate 8,401,200 of JARVJO010000024.1, forward strand.
AGGAAAATATATTAGAATATTTTAAAAATCAATCTCCTTAAAACCACACAAAGAAGTTGGGAAGTAAAAAAAAGGCATGTTAGAGGAGGATGTGGCTGCTTACCGTCTGTGCAGGATGCTCCTCTGGATGCTGAGCTTGACCCTTTTTTTCTGCAGACTCCGACACACTTTGAGACAGGGAGAGAAAGAATCAGTCTCCTCTTACTTTCTCCTACGTCCAGTTTGAGACTAAAAATGAATCAAAGAGAGCGGAGCACACACACCTTTTGCTCTGCTCCCCTGAAACTCACAACACACACACACACACACACTGGTACCCCAAGACTGAAGTACAACAAACTGATACAGATCTGCTCAGGAAGAGGGATGAAAACTACACACACTCACACACTGCAGCGATTTTTGTTTTTTTTCCCTCCATCCTCTTGCACACTAGCTTCAGAGCTTTTTTTTATCTTTGCCTGTACTCTCTTTCTGATTGGCTCAGCAGCTCTTCAATAACATAAGCTCTCTCCTTTATTTGGAAGGCAGCCAGTTGTGTGGTGCACCAGAGCCCCTCCCGTCCTGCTCATCTCTCCTCTCCTCTTCGTTATTTTTTTTTAACCTCCAAAGTGCCTGGAGAGAAGAATGCTGAGCTCTGCAATTTTGTACACATCGGGGAAAGATGTTTTTTTTTAAATGAGAGATGGAGGGCAGCAGGAGGAGGGTCAGGGGTGTGTGGGAGTGGTGCTGGAGGAGAGCATCCGAGGGCGAATCAATGGACTGCAGTGGGACAAGCACGAAGGAACAAAGAGATGAGGATGGAGTGGGTGGGTGGTGGTGATGGGGGGAGGGGGGGGGGGTGTCAGGTGTGGTGAGAGCAGGTCGGGATGAGCCAGGTCCTCCCGCTGCAGCAGTTTGACAGCAGGCTGAATAAAACAGAGCTTTCCTTGCGCTCACTGCAGCGCAGCTATAGGTGGCTCTGCTGCAGTGCGAGTCTGATTGCCAGGCAAGGAGGGGGGTGGGGTGGATGGGATGCAAAGGGAAGGGATAAGGAGGAAGGTGGGGGTCGGCTGCAGTGAGACAGAAGTACAGTCTTCCAGGCAGCCTGGATGTATGGGAGGGAAAATGGGCAGCTCAGCCACAGAGTAAAGAGTCCACAGCAGCCAGTGGTTTTTAGTTCATGAATTATTGAAGGTGTCCCACAGGAGGAGAGGGTAGCAGAGTCTGTTCAGGCACCAAACTAACACTTTGTGTCCACAGCTTGTTTCTTTATCGTTTGATTGCTGATTCAGCATTCACTCTTTTGAATTTGTCTACTTGCTTGTTTTGCAACCTAAAGACTGCTGCATACTTTGCAATAATTTAGCTGTTCATTGATACTTTTTAAAGAAATCAGGGCTCCATTATGTCAGTGCTGTGGTCTCTTAATCGTGAGGCTGCAGATTGGAGCCCAGGACACATCAGAGATGGTATCTGGTGTAAGAAAAGCCAAATCTTTCATGAACGTTTGCTCCTTTTTGGGCTTTTATCCAATACTCTGCTTCATTAACAGTTCAGTTCTAGCTTCTTCAGCAAATCCGGCTGTTGTTCAGCTCAGTGTTTACACTGCATTTTTGCAGAAAATGCTATTTATCTCATTTAAAATACACTGAATTCTCCTAAATAAAATAATAAAATAAAATAATTCTTAATCTTGGCTTTTCTCTCTCCACTTTTAACAATCCATAGAAAGGCTTCCTCCAGTTGAGGTAAAAAGGAGGAGTGGTGTCGGATTCATTGCTCCTCCATTTTATTTATTTATTTATTTGGCTCCTCCCTGACTCTCATCTGGCTCATTGCATCCCAGCTGCACTCAGGCACAATACCCAAGCAGATCAATAGATCATACAATACCTTGACCATCTGCACGGTCCACAATGGGAGCTGCACAAGTTACAAAGCAAGCACAGAGAAAAAAATGCAATCACACTGTTTGCTGAGCCATTAGCAGAAATGGCTCATGAATGAATTAAAAGATACCTGATATTTTAAGCTCAGCATTCACTTGTAAATCACATGATGGTGTCAATTACATTTTTTTGTTTGTATTAAACCTATCAGAACATACAGTCACTTGTTATATTGGGCACAATTCTCTACAAGTTGTTGGTGTTTTGCTAATTTTGCTAATAAAGAATACTTGATTAATTCTGAGGGAAATCTGATTGTTGCAGAATATCATGTCCAATAAAAAAAAAAAAACTATGAACAAGATAAAAATGTAAGCTGTAAGCAACAATGAACACCTATTGCACAATGACTGAGGTCACAGAGCACCATCATGAATTTACACCTGGAACTTGGGACCGTTTATGGACAGCAGGTGGTCCAATTACATGAAGACAAATAGGGTAAATAGACTATACTTATATAGCGCCTTTCTATCCAACCAGGATACTCAAAGCGCTTCACACTACAAACTGTGCCCTCATTTACCCATTCACAAGGCACTCTACAAGTTCTCCTACAAAGCGAACATGTACATTCAACTATGGAGACTAATCAGTGCCACATACATTCATACACTGATGGGACACACATCAGAGGCATCAGGGGTGAAGTGTCTTGCCCAAGGACACAACAACTGAGACAGCTGGAATGGGGGATTGAACTGGTGACCTTCCAGTTCCAGGACAACTCCCCAGACCACTCTGCCACAGCCGCCTCTGGGACCCTAAAGTGTCCAGTGAGTAATGCGAATCAACTTTCACCAAGCATTAAGTTTTGTGGTGACTGGATGTTCATTTCCTTTTTCTTCTAGTGCACGTGTCAAACTCAAGGCCTGCAAGCCAAAAGAGTATTAATCTCTTAAAATCAGTGTACGCTTATTTAAATCCAGTATAGACTAAACTACATCTCTCATAATGCATGTTGAATATTTTAATCACAAAATAACTGCCTCCCACTGACAGGGTTTAAAAATAGCCAGCAGCCCACAGTGTAAAATTTCCATTTCACTTTACGCCAGATAAATTTGCTGCAGCCCAGTTGTTCTGAGAAGTGGGAATTTCCCACTTACAAGTCTTAAATTTAGACTAAAACGCCCTTTTCTGTATTATTTACTTCACATTTAATCAGTTGGACGTGTAGTACTTTTCAATATGTGTTAGAACACTGTTTCTATGCAGGAAATACCACGTAGAGCTCAGTTATCCTTTGTTAGTGGTGCTCAGCTATAGCAATGAGACGAAGAATGTGACATATGTTTAGTCGAAATTAAACAAAATAATTGAGGGTAAATACAACTGGCTTTTTGAGGGCCACCATAATGCTCAAGTGGCCCCCAATGAAAATGAGTTCAACTCCCCTTATAGTGGCACCTTAAGAAATGTTTTCTTGTGAGGCAGGGGACACTGAAAATCCTGGGAGGGGCACCAAAACCAGAACAGAATCTTAGGAGATGTCGCGTTATTGTCATATACAGGATGTTTTATAAATACAGCAATATGAGAGTTACAGAATCACCTGATATACACAGGTCTACTTCAGGTGTTTTTTTTTTTTTACAGTTTATATTTTTTATCAATTTTATTCAATTTACCACCACCAAAAAAAAGAAACAGTATATTTAACATGTTTATTGAGTAGACTTAATAATTTCTAAAGCCCTGCAAATCAGTCAGAGGAGGAGATAAAACGCGTTATATTAAGGCCATCCCAATAATTCTTCTATCCATATTTTAACCATGAACTTGCAGACTTTATTTTTAACTTGTTTACCCTTCTTTAAAGAAAATATTATTTGCAAATAATTTACAAAATAACATATTTTCCACTGGAAAAAGCAAACCCATACTGGAATAATAAAGAAAATGATACAAAATAAACAAAGAGTGACTATTTTCATGAATCATCAGCGCATGTTTTCTTTCATCACTGTGGTTTCTTCCCTCTGAGGGAGGCTGTAGACTGTGATGGAGATGCCTGTGTGTTTGAAGACCTGTTCTAGTATCAGCAACACTTGTGACCACTTCAGTCGGTCCAGTCCACACCCAATGCTGAGAGAGGGCAAGACACAAACATGCTGTTTAATCAGAGCCAAGCACAGTGCTTTTTTAAGCACAAAAACACTGAAAAACTTGTCAAGGTTTCACTACCGCAATTGGGACAGTGTGTGAAATGCAAATAAAAACAGAATGCAATGATTAGCAAATCTCATAAACCCATATTTAATATAATTTCTTGTTTCTTAAAAATGGCACAAATTATTAGTTTAAACATCTGATTAGACAGTGCCATGGTGAATAAAATCTGGTCTTGGACAATTTGCAAATGCGTTGTTTTTTGTTTGTTTTTTTGTTTTGCATTTTATGCAACATTCCAACTGTTTAGGAGTTGAAAACAGGAGATGCAGGATAACTCACCGAGGCATCGATATTCTTGTCACTCCATGTTCCACACAGTGAGACTTCATGTCTTCCAGACTGTGCTTCAGGCTGTCATAGGTGGGTCTCTGGGTGGCTTTTTTCTTTGTAATCTAAAACACAAACATTAGAAAAAAGACTGACATATACAAGACCAAATAAAGTAACTTGTATTTTATGCTGTATGTTGATCTGACAACATATTTACTAGATAGTAGATAAAACGTCTTCCTTGTTTCAGTACAGCACACTGTCCAGTCACCTTCTCTGTTAAGAAATACAGGGGGAGAAAAACACAAAATCATAAAATACAAAACTATAATGTAAATGAAATCCACTGAACTGTAGTAAACAACTCAAAACTAATAAGTGTAATTAGTTTTGTAATGATTTTTTTAATCAGTATCACAAGATTCAGCACCTTATCAATACTATTATTGGTGACTTTTGAGTGATCAGACTGACTTACTCTGCTCCTTCAGCTTGGACACCCCTCCGAACTCCTGCTTGAACATGACCGCTATCCCTGCCCCCATGCGACAGTCCTCACTGATGCAGTGGGCCAGAGCGTCATCTTTCGGGCACGAGAACAGGTCCCCCGTGACATAAAACGGCTTCCAGCTGTCTTCTGCTAGCTGACCAGCAGGGGGAGCATTGCGCCGTTTAATAAAAGGTAAATACCGGAAAACAACACACAGCAGACTCCCTATTTAAGCCAAATAAAACAGTTCAGTTAAGTATCTTTAAGCTTTACCTTCTTTGTGTCAGTGCAGAAAGAAGCCTGGAAGTTCGACGACATTGAGACCAATTGGAGCTCCTTTTCTGATTTCTTTCGGAAAAGTATTTAAAGTAGAGTTGTAGCTACATTAGCATTAACGGCACACAACACATGTACGTTTAAGAAAAAGGCTAGTTTCTTAGCTTTAATGAGGCATTTGAGAGTCGTTTTAAGAGAAAGTAACCCTTTAAATGCTAAAACTTAACTGTCTCCGTTAGATTTACGTCTTTGAAGTACAACACAAGCTAGTGCCAAATCACAGTCTCGCGAGGAAATTCGAGATTTTATGAACTAATGATAGATAGATAGATAGATAGATAGATAGATAGATAGATAGATAGATAGATAGATAGATAGATAGATAGACTTATCTTATACAAAATGCAGTAATAAGAAAAATAAATAGAGTTTTAGTGTGTTGATTTATTGAACAAATGCTACACTTGATGTATACAGTAAGTGCTTTACAACTACTGCATGTGTAAAATACATAAACTTACATTAAGCAATAAATAAGAGGAAGAGTACTGTTGCTCATTAGCTCTATAGCTTGATGTCAAAGAGAAGCAAAACAAGCTTTTGAAGGAAATATATCTAAAATCCTCTTAAGTGAAACGACAGTTTGACTTTTATTTACATTATATACAAAATCACTGAGCGAATGATCACATCCTTTGGAGGAGTCAGTCTCAGAAGTTCGCGCTGCGTCTCCGCTCATTGAGCCAATCCCCAGGGTTGACATCCATTTGCAGCATCTTCATCACCCACTTGTCCCTCCGTGCTCCGTCTATGAACTCATCCAGCGAGAGCTCACCTATGCGCCAAAGGACAGTTAGAGTTTATGCTTAAACCTGTATTTTCTGTCAGAAGAACTTCATCAATTCATTACAGCAGACTGACAAATACCCAACAAAGCACATAAAAGTCTAAAAAACAAACTTACCATCTCCGTTTTCATCAACCAACTCAAATATCCGGTCAACCACTTGGTCCGGAGTAAGCAGGTTACATTCTTCATCCAGTTCTCCATGACAGGCTTTCTTTAGCCGGTAAATAGACTGAAAAAGACAGGAAATGTTTTTAAACTGACTCCTGCACAATTTCTTTCTGTTAAAAAAACTGAGGATTTCTTTGGAGGCATTGTAAATCTTTTAAATAACAAACACCATCAACAATTCAGGAAATGTGAGAGCTACAAGATGAGGAAAACTTACCTCCACAATTTCAAGAAGTTCTGTTTTATCGATGCACCCACTCCCGTCCTTATCATACATTTTGAAAGTCCATTTAAGTTTGTGCTCCAGTTTTCCTCGTAGGACTAAGTTCAAAGCTGCCACGTACTCCAGAAAATCAATGGTGTTGTCCTGAGAACACAAACAGGAATAGTTCAAACACCGGAACAAATATTCCTATAGGAGACACCTTTATGAAAGTGCCAAATAAACTACATTATTAATTTAGGAAAATGTTGTTAGAAATCTTTAGAGGCTTTTGAGAAAATCCTAAATTATGCTCTTGATTTTTTTAAGGGGCATCTTTAGGAAGTGCCTCATACAGTGGAAACCAGTATATTTGTAAAATTTGTTTTAACGAGTTCACATACTTGGACTACAAACTGCTATATATCAAACAGCTGTTGAACTAGCTTTTATTTAATTATGCCAATGAAAAAAATCGCTCCATTTATCAAATGTCAACTAATGCTGTGGAGCATAGCACTAAGTACTGAGTAAGTACAGCGTAAAGTACTTACGCCATTCTTGTCAAAGGCTCGAAACATGTTTTCGATGTAATCTGCAGCCTCCTTGTTATGAGTAACGCCGAAAAAGCTCTTGAACTCGTGCATGAACAACGTTCCACTTGGACACTCCACAACAAATTTTTTGTACCATTCCTGCAGCTCTGCCACATCGATTTCCTTGTCCGGGTCACTGTCTTCGCTCAGACGCTGACCCATGGTGGGACGTTTTTTTTCTCCGACTCCCCTAATGTTTAAATTATTTCTTACATTACATTCACCAGTTTGAGAAAACTTTCTCTGAAACTTTTCCTTTGCTAAATAAAATCCAGTAAAGCTAGGACGTAGTCAATAAAAGCCAGTTCCTCCAATGAGGTTATTGCTAATCAGCAAAACCTAAAATAATCAAAATGAGCAGATGTGTTATTAGGATCTGGGTTGCAATAAATCCTTTTTGAAAGTGAGGATGAGACTCAGGTCTGTGTGGATCACATGATAATGGATTAAAAATGAAGACTTGTCAAACTCAATTAGTTCAAACAAAGAAGACGAAGGGATTTCCTCTGGGCTGCAGCACGTACCAAAGCTAAACAAGAACTGTTACGTGCATGGTTTGTGAGCTTTGTGGATGCTGCCTCACTAAAATAAGTTTCAGGGACCACTGATAATGCAGATCTACATGATGCAACAAGTTCATTTTAGAAACGGGGTTCTGTGAAAATGTAATTTTACTTATAAGTACTCTAGTGTTTTTATAATTAATTTTGCAGTATACGTATGGTTATTTACATACAACTCTAGTTATTTCAAGTACAAAGGGCGGTAGTGACAAAGTGTAGCATGTTAAGAGCAGCCTGGGGGTCTGTTCCAGCAGGAATCTTATAATATTTCAACAAGAATAACTGTAATATGAAACTGACTGTGGTGTAAAGGTTTATAGAATATTGTTTGTGTGAGCTGCTAGGAGATTTTGAATAAAGCAATAACTTTAAATAAGGTTAAAAAAAAAAATCTCCAAACTGAGGTCAAACAGACAGCTATATGGAACATGTAAACCAGCATTGTCCAATCCTGGTACTTGAGGGTCACTGTCCTACATCTTTAGTTGTTTCCCTGCCTGATTTGAAGGAACAAATGATTAACCTGTTAAAGAGCAGAGGAACATCTAAAACAAGCAGGATAATGGCCCTCAAGGACCAGGATTGGACCCCACGGATGTAAGATGTGACCTTTTCCCAAACATCAAAAGATTCGAACTGTTTCTTTTTGTGCAAACATGAATTCTACAAAAAGGTTGATTAGAATAGGTTTTTGTTGAGCCATATGTGTTGCAATACTTGGCCATTTACATAAAATTCTGTGGTTATTTCCAGTTAAAGCAGCAGCAGCTAGCTGTTGCATCTCCAGTGCAGACTGTGTTTCATATTTTTGACATATATATTTGCCCTCAATGCAACAACATGTAAATCTACAAATATTTACAAAAGTAAATATTAATGTTCACATATACTTTATGAAGATTGTTCTTTTTAAGACAACAGTGGTCTGTTTTGGAAGCAGCCCTGTTTGGACCATACTGTTGGGGCTAGTTTAGTATATATATATATTAGTTTGTATTATCTTTCCACAGAACTCCATTTCAAAGTGACCAACAAAAATTATTTAAACAAAGATGAGGTAAAGTAAGGATTAGATTATTTATAGAAAAGTGTTCTTCAAAAATAATTTTAATGAAAACGACTCAAAATACTGGATATGACTGATAATTGTTAAAATGGTCAAAACATTATAAAGATAAAATGTGGACCGCAGGAAGAATAGTATTTATTATGGTGAAGACTAATGGGATCTCTTTAAATAAACAAAGCATTTATGAATAATAACAATAAAAAACACAATTTGCTACCTGATAACATAAAAAGGGTTTTAATAAAAAAAATGCTTTAGAGGAATGGGAAATGTAGGATAATGGGATTTTTTCCAGTAGAAATAGTAAACGTGGGAACCGTCTTCCAGAATAGGAAGTTCCTGACCAGTCTGATGATTCATCTCGGTCAAGCGGTCATTTATCCCAGATAGACCTGATTACTGTTTACAGGTCTGCTACAGGCTCCCAATAGACCACCAGAGCTGTTTTTTTCCTCACTTGTGGTGACACTGAAAAGCATCATCACTCTGTCAGATAAGGTGGAGGGAAAAAAAAGTGTTTTGCAGTAGAGCAACAACAACATTGTTGTTTATCAGCTTGGACTGGCCCAATATTATCCTGGGCTGTGATATGTGCTGACAGCAGGGGTAGTGATAATCTTAGCTTAGAGGTGTCAAGGCCACTGGATGTTATCCTCTCATGATTAAAATGATTCATACCCTCTGGTCTTACGCAACCAATATTTTCAATCCACCCGTATTATTTCCCTCAATCATCTTGCACATATTCTTCTGTACCTGAGGCTTTTTTGCCCCTTTTGTTATCTACTCTTTTCAGTCAGGAAAATAAAACTTGAAAATACAACACTTGGAGCAAACACTGAATACTTTGTAGATAAAATAGTTCAAAAGTTTAATTCTGACCAGACCAACTAGTCCAAGGATGGTCAGGAGGACCAAAGTGAGTTTAAGCCATTTTTAAACATCTTGAATTACAATATTGTCATCGCTTTTCATGCAAACTGTTGCTTTTACAGCCTCATTAGTTTTGCTTTGCATATTTGTTGACTTTGAATTATAATTGTTTATAATAACAAATAGCAGCAGCAGCTGGCTGTAGCCCTTCCAATGCAGTCTGGAGCACTTCTAACAGGAATATTACATTTCTGCCAGAAGAACCATGCAATGTGAAAATGACAATGGTGTGAAGATTTATAAAACTGTAAAATATTTGAGACTTGAGTTATTTTAAGACAAAGCAAACCAGCTGCACTCAAACCAATAGGTCCTAAATTCATGTTGGTCAAGCAGCTATCAATGATATATGTAACCTTTTCCTAAAATGTCACATCAAAAATCAGAACTATCGCTTTACTGCAATTAGGCAAGAATGCTACAAAGGTTTGATTAAAATTTGAGGTTGTTAATAGTGTGTAAACATTAGGCTTGCAGCAAATAATCAGCACGTCAGGAATAATGTACAGCCTACAGCGGAGATCTGGGTAAAAACAAACAAACTGATGTAATGTTTAGTACTCACGAGGTTCATTTAGCTAATGCTTTGGGGCCAGAAACCCAACACCAGAGAGCACAGCGAGTTTTCAGAGATTATTTTCAAGAGACAAACATTTCTTGTCTTTGAGACCAGTCAGACAAGTTCCTCCAAATCACACATCATCATTACCCGACTGATTCTGCACAGGTGGAACATAACTTGATGTGAGACTTCAATAAAACCACTTGAACACTTCAAATTGTAGCATTTATTGCTTTCCATGAATACTATCATACACGCTCAAGCCTCCAATTTCCAGCAATCCGTTTTACGAAGGCAGTGGACATGTATTACAAGTCTACAAAAAAACTGATTTACAGATGTGTGCTGTAAAAATACGAGTTATCAAAAGTGATAGTTTTACAACTAAGGTATAACATACAGACAGTGTAAGTACTTTGTCTTTTGTTTAGAGTTTGATGCTGAAATCGTTACCCTTAAATCAAAGTAATGTTTTATCTAACCAAAGTGGTCACTACTGGCACAAATGTTGGCTTCTTACAGTGACAAAGCAAAACATTTTGCATGTTTGAAGGGGTTGATGCTAATGAGTGCAAGGGGTAAGAAAAAAAATTATATATGGTATGTGCTTCACATAAAACACAAACATCTATGAGGTTTTGCTTCATATTCTCAATGACAAGTTTCCTCATTCACACATTAAGAGATGAGTTTGTAAAAAAATTAAATAAAATCAAAACTACTGTGCTTAGGCTAAAACAATTCTGTCAAATGGATTTCCTTGGAAATGATGAATGAAATACAAAGATACATTATCAAGGTTAAATTATAAGTTCAAATATAGAAATCAGGGGGAAAATCTGACTTATTTTTTTTAATAGTGAAAAAAGGCAGTCTCCATGATTTCTTTCAAATAATCTCCTTCCAGTTTAAAGACCAGCGAACAAGTGGTCGTAAGAGGCTGAAACAGAAGAGAGATTAAGATCCTTCTGTGAGGAGTCTCAAATTCCGTGTCTCTTTTGGTCCTGGTGCCTAAAAGGTCCACAGTGCTACAGATATACCCTTGGGTTGGTATCATACAGTGTAAAAAACAAAACAAAAAAAGGAAGTCAGTTGGAATGCTGAGCTTCTGGTTAGTCGTGTTCTCCAGGCTCGAACGCAGTCTCAGCATTGTCTGAAATGTCAGCACCACCCTCTGTTGACAAGTCAGGGGAATTACTGGAAGAAGAGACCTGTCTGTCTCTGGTTGAGCTCACTCTATCACAGCTGCTGCTGCCTGCCTCACTGTCCTCCTCACAGCTTATGTTTGTCTCTGATGGATCCGGCTGCTCAGACTGATCATCAGAGTGGTCACTGGGGACACTGAGGGCAGCCTCACTCTCAGCCGAGTCTCCTTCCTTCCTGGCTGGTTCAGTCTCTGTGCCGTTTAGCTCTGAGGAGAAAACAAACGGTGACATAATGTTTGTCAATGGTCGGTGGTGACTAATTACATCTGGGCCACCCTAGTTTAATGGCTTTCGTTGCTATGTTTTTTAATTCACAAACAAAGTATGAATGCAGTAAAAATATGAGATTGTATGTAATAGGATTTAAATATTACAAAAAGCAGGAAAACAGCTTTAACCAGAGAACTTAGTGCAAACACTATATTAGGAGACACATCTTAAGCAATTAACCTTTTTAGCTTTTCTGTTCTGAATAATTAAAACAAAGTTTGTAGCAACAATGTCCACGATAGGAAACCTTGTGGTTCATTTCCTACTGTGGCAAACCAAACAGATTGTGATCAAAGATTATTGAGCCGTTTTCCTCTCTACAGTTCTGCCCTAAGTGGCAACATCCCTCATTGTTCAGTCGATCGGACTCAATCGGCACAGACAGCAGGGGATATACAGTAGGCAAGGTAGGTGAAATTACTGACAATTAAATTAAACAATCATCTGAGCTACTCTATATAAAATTCATTTCAGCCTTTTAGTTTAATGTTTCCTTCTTAGAAAAAGAAAGCAAGATAGGTAATTTTGCTACAATACTTCTAACCTGATATTTTAAAGTCTAACCTCAAGGTTTAGTGTTAAATTTAAAATTAACATTATGTACTGCTAACATCGAGAATTAACAGGTTTGTGTCCTTCGGCTAAAAGCCTCACTTAATTGTCGATAAAGCCTTAATTTCGCTTAAGTACTGTAAGGAGAGTAAGTGTTTTCATTTTTTAATTTCTAGAGGCAAAAAGATTAAAAACAAGCGATGCTAAGAAGGAAGCTAACAGAATTTTTTTGTCCCCAAAAGGTGGGCAACGACAGAAATCTGTAAAGCCTTAACTTACTGGTCTTTCATGATGCGTTAACTAAACTAGAGCCATTGTGCTTAAGGCATTATGTAATCTAGTAATAATGGGCCTCCCATTAGAAATGATTTTATTAATACAAAGTTCAAAATTGCATGAGCAAGATTAACATGTTTCCAGATGTGTTATGTGACGCCCTAAGCGCTCTCCCTCAGAGTTTTCTTTTTTCTGTGAATCCTCTGTACATAAATATATCAGGTCCCATTTTAAACCATAATCAAAATGTTCTCAAATAAGCCAAGTAAACAGTACACCAAGCGCGCTAAAAAAAATGCAGTGTTTGTATTCCATCTTTCAAAGTTATAAACAAGAAACAGTTGGCAACGTGGGTATAAAAGAAGGGGTTTTCCCAAACTGACAAAAGGTTTAGAGGTCATAGAAAACCCACGATGAAAACGGTTTACGCCCCATCAGATTGGAGTGTAGAGGCCAAGTTTTACCTCGGTCTTTTCATCAAGTTCTTTTTTGGTCGTGTTTGGTGGGAGTGAGCTCTCAAAAAATGTCTTTAAATGGGTGTTGAATGTCAAATTAACATCCGTGCAAATGTCAAGATGCAGGCTTTCACAGTAGAACACCATGTTCTAACAATTCAGTGATGTCTTTAGTGTTTAAAAAAGAAACACCCTTTATGTGAATGTTTTTTTTAGATGGGTTCCCTATAAACTAAAATGCTCTGGTTTCAGTAAGAACTTGATCGCTATCTGTTTGTACACATCAGCCTGAGAATAAATTCTTACCAGGGCTGTCTGTATCACCAGGTGTGTCACAAGATGTTTCACTTTTGCGCTGCTGACCACACGAGTCTTCTGATGACTCCTGTGACTTGGACAGACTCTCCGCTTTTTTATGACAAGACGACTCCTCTTCTTCACTTTTTACTTCATCCTCTTCTTTTACATCAAACTTCAGCCTCTTGGTTTCTTGGTTGTTATCGTCAGTGTCTTCCTCTTCCTCTGGGTGTTTGTTCTTTATCGCAATTTTTGGTTTCACTTCATCTTCTGGTGGCGATGTTTCACTGTCACAAACACATGAAATCGATTATTCTGACTAAATACTGATCCTTGTAGATCCTAACTAAAATACAAGATCTGATTACAGAGGAAACATCTTGGCTTGACAACAATTATTATACTAACTAGGTGTGCCACACACCTCATATGGTGCTCCTCCACCTCAGCGGTTGGTTCTGGTTCTTTACTGACTGGACAGTCAGGGAGCCCGTTAGTGGAAAGTGAAGTCGACATCGACAGCTTTAGTCTGTTGAGTGTTTTCGGTGTGCCTGGTCCGTTCACATTTCGGCTGCACAAGAAAAAAAAAAAAAACTGTCTGAAGATAAATGCAACCAATCAGCATTAGCAGAGTCAGCCTGACAAGTAAGGGTGTATTCACACCAGAAAAGTCCTTTGGTTCACTTGTTTGGTCCGGACCAAAAGCGGACTTTATTTTTTTCTTTGGTGCGGTTTGCATTCACACTGTGCTTTTTTTGTGGACTATAATATATAATTTAAAAACAAACCACGCAGGTCTCTCCGCTTAGGCTGCTGCCCCCGTGACCCGACCCCGGATAAACGGAAGAAAACGGACGGACGGCCACGCAGGTGGCGGTCATTGCTCCCATTGGACAGAAATGATGGGGGCGGGACAGAGCACGGACCCGGAAATAAAGATGGTGCCGTTAATACAACTGCGATACCTTTGAGAACTTCAAGAGCACCTCATTCAAAAGCGGTTTCGCAATGATACACTTTTAATTTTGGGACAGCGTTAGCAAACGCATGCAGCAACCCAAAAAAAAGACGAGATGCTCTGCGTGCTCTGACCCACAACGGCTCATTGTTTGTAGCGCAGTGGTAGCATTAGTAACACTGAAAGGCTAATTGCTACTATGATGCTTAAGGCCCTGTCACACTAGACAACTTATGCCAACTTATAAAATATTTTTTATGTCTAAATTGCTAATAAAAGTTATATATTTGATCAATTTGTTTGAATTACATCATGTACACTCCAAAATGAAGCTTCGTGTTGATTTTTTCAATTCCATCTTCAATGCAGATGTCTTTAAAATGTTCATAAATTCTCTAGTGTGACAGGGCCTTTAGCAACGGTGGCTCGTGAAATCCAAAAAGGTGCATGTTTCCTGTAGTTGATCTGGTTCGTTTGGTCTGTATTCACACTGTATCACACCTGCATAAAAGGTCCGGACCAACGGGGGAAATGAACTCTGGTTTTTGTTTAAGGAGGACCAAATATGTCAGGTGTGATTACACCCTAAGATGGATTTAGCCTTACTGGTTGTTTTTGATTTTTCTACAAAGATGTGCCAGACTATTACATATATTGATAAGGATTGTACTCCCACCTGTCTGAATACAGAGAGGAGTTCCCAGGAAACATCACTCCGTTCACTCTGTTTAAGCTCGATGCTCCATTTTTCCTTTGATGGAAACAAAGTGGTACAAAAATACCTGTTAGGTGAACTTTTAATTACACATTTCAGGTTTGAAACTGCTGCCAGGAAAGCAAAGAGGGCATATAGTTAGCCAATGATGCACTTACTCTGATGTGGGGTAAACACAGCTGACGACCATCACATTCTGCAACAACCGAACAGTATGATGCATTAATATTAAACAGAAAAACACACAACTAAAAGCATGTAGAGTTTCATATAAAGACGTATCGTGAATTTCTCACCTTTTCCAAGCCTCTGAGAAACTTGTCTGTACCTGTATAATTTCTCTTGGGATCCGTAAGCAACTCACACAGACGCTGGATGGTGAATGGAATTCTGGAACAGATATTTACTTTTAGAAACATATAATCTGAATATTAGCATCACCACATCTTAGAAAACCTGCCTGAGCTGGAAGAAAGAAAACCCTTTCAATGGGATTTTATCCATAACTTCAAAATTTACCAGTAACATTTTCACATTAGTTATAGCACATTTATCATGTAAAAGCATTCATTAATTGCAGAGCATTTCTCTAAACGTAGTTTAATCTAAGATAGTTTGTGATTTGTTTCTGAGATATGCAGTATATACATCAGCTTTTCCTGCCTGCTTGCGTAATGTTAGACTGTTATCTGACCATGAACTTTAACCCGTAACTGTTAAAGTGAAAAATGTCGAAAAGGAGTAAAACAGTAAAGTGTTAAGACCATGTGCAAGTTTTTAAAACTATACAACATATTTCTCTAGGTTTAGCTTCTTTCTGTAAAATTCAGGATAGAATTTAAAATCTTATTCTAATATATCTTAAAATTTTAACATATAAAGCTTCTAATAATCAAACTGCATAAGGTCTTATTGTTCCATATTTTCCTAACAGAGCACTTCGCTCTCAGACTGCAGGTTTACTTGTGGTTCCCAGAGTTTCTAAAAGTAGAAT
>JARVJO010000024.1:8417897-8432502 GCA_031762555.1 Cynodonichthys magdalenae
TCAGTTATCAAGCTCCTCTCTTGTGGAACCAACTTCCAGTTTCTGTCTGTGAGGCTGACACTCTGTCTACTTTTAAAGCTAGGCTTAAGACTTTTGTTTTTGATAAATCCTATAGTTGGGGTTGGCTTGGGTTTCTTGTGTTATTCCTTAGTTATGCTGCAGGACAAACTGACCATATTTCCTCATTGTGCATCTCACTATGCTTCATGTTGGCACATACAATTGTTGCTGTCAACGATTTTTTTTGTCTCAACATAGAAACTACATTTCTGTGTTTGTCTCTTTCCTGTCCCATCAGCCATTAGTTAGTTGAGGCAGATGTTAACTCATATTGAGCCTGGTTCTGGTGGAGGTTTCTTACTGTTAAAAGAGAGTTGTTCATTTCCACTGCAAGCTAGTTTTTGCTGTGGATGAGAGGGTTGCACTGAAGTGAAGTTTCTAAGCAATCTGCTGGCTTTCTGAGATAGATAACATTTACTAATTGGCATTATATTCACTGCATGTAAATGTATTGTATCATAATAGGAATAACTTGGCTTTAATTTAAATTAAATCTCTATCTGTTTTGGCTTGAATTGGATTTATTAGGTTATTTGGACGAGTATGTATGGTTGTAACCTAATTGTTTTCTCAACTTGCAAAGCCTTCAAAGCAATAACTCCACTTACCCATTGTAACCATCAACAATTTTTAAGATCCTTTTTTTCATTTCTTCAAAGGGAACATACTCCACGTTGGGGTTATGTGGTCCTCTCTGTTCCGGCATTGAAGCATGAAAATCGTTCATGACTTTTTCCAACTTAAACATAAAGTATGATTTGAAATGTGACCACAAGATCCTAGAAGATAGAAAAAAATTCACTTTTTATGGGCACAAAATGACAAAGCCTTGAATTTTTAAGTGCATAAAGTAGCCTACTCAGCCTAAAGCTACTACTCACATTGGTTGTCCTGTCTTGGCAACATGACATAAGAACTGCTCTAGAACAGGACATATATCTTTTTTCCCTTTACTGTCAAAATCTGTAAACAATAATATGAATAAAAAAAGGCTGTCAGTAACAAGGATCAAACTGGTTAAAAAAATCTGACCTCTCCCAAGAAACACAAAGAAGAACTTTTTTAAATCAATCAGAAATAATGCTCGCAAAGGTAGAAAATTGCTAAATTGGCATTAGTTTCAAGTACAACTTCTAACACACATCCAAGGTGACTTTGGTTTAATAAATGTAAAATACTTTTAACCACATGTATTAAAGGCACATGTACTTATTTAAGAAAAAAACAAGAAGACAAATAGTGCCACTTTTCTGCACGGAAAGTTATATTTGTGGTAAAGTTAGCAGTGCATTGTGATTGTTAGCAGAGTATGTTACAGCTAGCTGTTTACATAATCACCAAGTGTGAGATTGAGTACAAAAAAGTGAAAAATGTCAAATGCAACAGACTGCTTTCTTGCAAGATATAACCTGAAAGCAGTCAGATCAAATAAGGACTAATGTTTCATGCTCTGGTGTTCTTAAACGCTAGTTGTTGCTGGTATGCTAAGATTTGAACGGTAAACGTGCGATCCGTAGTTACTAAAATAAATCGTGATTTAATCAGGAAAGTAAAATCAAACTCAAAATCATCAAATTCTAAAAAATACTAAATAAATAATTTATAAAAGAGTAAACATTGCCTTGAAAAGCTTCCACCAAGGCGTCGATATCCATAGCTGAGTCCAGTCCCTGACAGGCAGGAAATACTTGCTTATTAGCGGCGTAGCTAGCATGTAGCAACGTAACAAAGCTGGTCCCAACTGCGCATGTCTGCAATTACGTCGTCAACATTTGCGGAAGAGGCGAATATCAACAAAGAAGGGGTTTAATACACAAGTGGTTAAAAATAAGTCGCCAAAATTGAAACGTTGCCCAACACTTTCCGTAGTTCTGTTTAAAACTGAAGGTACGCGTGGGCTCTGGGGATAAAGACTTTCCGGTAGTTCTGTGGTGTCTTATAGAACAAGGGAACGTCAGTATTTTTTTCTGGCGCTAACCGGTGAAACCACGTATGAGTCAGCAGCTGATCTGGGTTAATATCACCTAACGAACAGATATATAGTGAACCAGAGGCGGTCTCGGCCAACTTCGTTGTAAAAGAACTACTAAATAATTTTTAGATATTATTATTATTGTTAATAATAATGGCAGTTCCTGTAGCTGCAATACAACTGAGCTCTCCGTCCAGCCTGGAGAAAAACATTCACATGAGCGGAAGAGATTTAGGAGAAATTTCACCTAACAATGAAAATGACATCCTGCCTTTACATTCACCTTGGACTTTCTGGCTCGATAGGTAAGAAAATATTTGATTATATCTTATTTTATTTGTACCATCTTTGTGTTTTCTTATGAAACTCGGTGAACTCGGAACAAAGAAAATACCTGATTAATTTAACTCAAAATTTGAACTGTTTGAACTGAGCTTTCTGCTTTTAAAATTCTAAAAAAAATAAAATAATAATAATGATAATAAAAGTAATGAAGGTTAGGTAACAACTTCTGACAATTTCATAGTTTTTATTACAGCACACTGAAAGTAAACATAAATCAGTGACGTTTTAAAAGCACCTGCTATTGTTTTACATTTGAGTCTGTTATCAGTGTAGAATCAGTTTATCTAGAGAAAGAAACTTACGTGGGTTAAGTTTCACCAGAAATTTAAGCTATAAAAGTAACAGCCACAACTTTTAAGAAAACTAAATAAAACTGAGTAATCATGACAGAGTTTGTCACATGCTCCAACATGTACAGTGTGTACAAACCACAGTAGGGGGAAGGGGGCTGTGTTCGAATGGGGTCAATGTTGTTTACTGGCTTATTTGTCATCTGATCCTCCCTACCACCACCACCACCACCACCCCAGCATGTCTGCACAGAGGGTAGCACTGATCTATCTAAATAATATGGCTGTTGGGGGAAAAAAATGAAATTAGAACACACTTTTCAAAGCCTCTCTTTTCTCCCGGTGACAGATCTCTGCCAGGAACCACAGCAGCCGAATGCGAGTCAAACCTGAAGAAAATCTACACCGTGGAAACTGTCCAGGTATGATGCTGTTATAGTCTTAACATCACATTGAGTTATTCTAGTTAATAGCAACTCAAACTGCCGAGTTAATTATAAATGAGATTAGGCGTGATTAAAAATGACATGGAAAATCTCTTGGGCTATGGTTGTGTCTACTATTGCTTGTGCTAAACGTTACCAGGGCAACCGTGTGTACCCACAGTGACGGGAAAATGGCTCAACAAAATAACCTGTTTGCTCTCCTCACCTTGGCAGAACTTTTGGAGAGTTTACAACAACATACCCAGTGTTTCCAGCTTACCTCTGAGGTGCAGCTACCATCTGATGAGGGGAGAAAGGAAGCCTTTGTGGTGAGTTATTCCTGCAGAATAAGGTATGTTTCATTGACATTTTAGGGAATAAATAATGCCTATTTTTACTTCTCCTGTGTGTTTGCAAACAGGGAAGAAGAGAGCAATGCTAAAGGCGGTGTTTGGAAAATGAAAGTGCCCAAAGAGTGCAATGTAAGTGAGATAACTGCTAAGTATTTATGATTTATGTTTTTCCTGCTATCACTTTTTAAGAAATTTATTGTCTTATTTGCAGTCTTCTGTGTGGAAAGAGTTGCTGCTGGCTACAATTGGAGAACAGTTCAGTGATTATTGTGCCTCAGGTAGATGTCTTTATTATCATTGTCTTTTTGTTTTTGGTATTGGTAAATGGGGATGGGTAAAAACTCATGTGAGCTGGGGCCTCCTAAGTGGGGCCCATTACTATTCCCAAAGAGACACTGCGCTTTTAATCAAATCCTCGGAAGAAGGACACCAGGTTTGAAACACTCAGTGTTCAGAGTTTCTCGGGATCCATAAAAGGTTCTCCAAGAAATATTTTCCTTTGACTACTCAGGGCCAGACATTTGCCTTAGTAGTGCAAAGAGGTCTCTAATTCAATGCCACAGGCATCACACAGACCATTGACATGGAGTCCCATCACCATTTTATGGTGATTGAGCAAGTTGTGCCCAATTAGGACTCCAACCAGTGTACTTAAAGTTTTCCTTGTCAGGGCAAGAAGGGCTTTTCCAAACCAAGGATTTGGGCCATTTGTCAGTTCTCATGCCTGTCTACAGTCCGTCAGCTCCCTCCAACTGATTCAGTATTTACTTCTGATCTATGCCTATAGGGCAGTCCTACAGACTGTTGTTGAAATGCCTTCCCTTCTTTTTGGTAACTAGTGAATGGAATTTCATTGCTCAACAGCCAACATTAATTAAGTTTAGACTATTTTTGAGACAATACAAATAAAGCTAAGATAGTTCAATTCAGATTACTGAAAAGTTGTTTAATTGATTCAGTTTTTATCCAGTCAGATTAGGTAGATTTATAAAACCTTAATTTGATAAAAATTTGTATCGTTTTAGGAATGTTTATTAGTTTACATCAAAACAGTGATAGTTTGTAGGCCACCTGGTGACAGTGAAGAAAAACTCCTTTTTGACAGAAAAGCACCTTCAAGAAAACCCGGGTGGTCACCTAGTTCAAATAGCTGGGGATTAAGAAGACAGGACAGGAACACATAACATCAGGTGAAATACACCAGCTGTGGTATACCTGGTTTAATACTGCAGAACTAAAGAGACAAATGAGTGGAACCAAATTCAACCAGGACTTTTACCTTTCTACCAAAAGTGGAAAGTTTTAAGCTCCATTTTAAAGGTAATGTGTCTGCCTCCCAAATCTAGATGTTTGCTCTTTGAAACAGCTGCTCCCCCATTTTCTTAAGTGGTGGCACAATCTTGGGTTTTTGCTCCCAGATTTATTCACTTAAAAAATAAATTGTATTGCTCCCAGCAGTCAGACAAAAATAGGCAATGTTTATAAGCAAACAAACTAAAAAAAAGTTACTTTACAAAGTAATCGCTACATTTGACATCCTTCCTCCCTCAGCTTTGTTTTGGTTCAGTCCAGTTTAGCTTTTTATCATGTTATAATATCATTCCCTCATCAAAAAACATACCCAGAGTGTTGCTTTGACTCATTTATGTATGTTTGAGAAATCCTTGAATCTCCTGTGGTAGCCATGTGGAGCTGTCTAAACGCTTGCTGGTACAAAACACCAACCATTTAGTCAAAGCTCCTCCCTGGAGCTCAGTCTGCTGCCGAGCGCCCGCCCCACAAAGCAGAGCACCTCTCCCCTGAAGCATCGTTGTGAAGATGTGCTGAAGTGAGAGTGTCAGAAACGGTAGACGGTTATTGAGGAGACACAGGCCAAGTTCAAGGTGTTTCAAATAGACTATGATGCAAAGCCTAATTTTATTTTTGATGTACAGCATTTTCAGAATGACTGAAGGTAACAGTTACTTGTGGTATAGAATTGAACTACGTGCCTGGAAAATACACCCCCCCCCCCCCCCAAAAAAAAACTAATAAAAAAGTCTAATTCCCACAGAATAGGGACAACCAATCTAAAAGTAGGCAGAGTCTCAGGAGGTTATATGCATATATTTTATTATTTTTATGTATATTTAGATTTAGGAGAGAACAAGTTTCAATACATTGAGCAGTGACAGGACTTTTCTCAATATGTAATTTCAACTATAAGATAAAAAATACTATTGTAGACTTAAGAATATTATAAGGTGATTGTCTAACCTTTTATAATATACAAGTTGTTTGTCAAATAACTCATAAATTACATTATCATAACAAATCTCTGGAAATTCTGAGTATTTGGTTTTGGTGCCACCTCAAGATTTTCGGTGGCCTCCACATGTTTCCCCCCACATTAAAACATTTCTGGAGACGCCACTGCTACTCAGACAGCAGTCAGCTGTGATGATCAGAAAGAAAGCTGAAGTCCATTTTTAAAGCTGAAAGTTTTAAAGGTGAACCTTTTCTGACTATGAACCAGGCAAATAAAGTAAAAACACTGAGTGATATTACCAAGAATGGAGCTCATGTGCATGGTGTGTGAGCATTTTTTTTGCTGAAAAGACATCTAAGCAAAAATTGGACTAAATATTATGACCTAAATTTCTATTTTTGTTTAATATAAGCATTTTACCACAGTTTGTGAGTGGTTTCAAACTCAGCTCTCCCACTTGAAAGCGCATTTTGAATTCCATTACACCAATCTGTCACACTACATCTCCATTTTGCTCCCCTGTTTTATAACATAATCAGGCACCCATGCTCCCAAACCCACACTTGGTGCTGGTTCCACAAGAGAGAAGCCTGATGGCTGAAGGCTATGACTGCTGTGCAACCTCTGGGAAATCTAAGAACCATAAATAAGCCGGCGCTCTGAAACAGAAGCACTCTGCAGTGAAAATATGGAGCCTTGAGGCCTTTAAAATGTAGTTGACATTTAAATGATATTTTTGAATCAAGGTTTTTTAAAAGTCCTGTCCAGAAGTAACATCAATGCATAGAATACATTTTCTCCATCAGTCAGTGACAGGATGGTTATACTTTTATATATAGTGCAGAAGGAAAAGAAGTGGGTCTGAAATAGTTATGGGAGTTAAAGAACATATCCTGGTCAATGTCCAAGGTTCCTTGAACAAATATGACTACACCGACAGAGTGCTGTTCACTTAATCTCATGGATGTGATCAAATTTGTGAATTATTTTTTGTGATTGTGTTTGCAGAGGATGAGGTCGTCGGGGTCAGCGTCAGTGTAAGAGACAGAGAGGATGTCGTTCAGGTTTGGAATGGGAACGCTTCCTGTGCCAACGAGTCAAATGTCTTAGGAAAGATCTATGAGCTTCTCCCACAGACGCCTTTTAAAGCTGTGTTTTATAAACGTGAGTGTCGTGATGTTTTTATTGATGTTCATATTTGTCAGGAAGCATCAAAAATGGCAAATTTTATCTCTTTGCTTATGTTTTTGTTTTTATTTAATTTTATTTTATTGCAGCTCATGAGGAGCACCATGCTTTCGAAGGCGGTCGGAGCAGACACTGACAAATTCTGCACATCTTACATTTTAAGCCACACGATGTTCTTCTTTGCAGTTAGTATTTGTACCATAATACTTGGGCAGATGACAATTCAGTTGAGTTGTTGATCTTAATTACGTCAATCAGTCCCAAATTGTGACTCAATGATGCTGAATGTTTTCAAAGAACCACTGACATCCCTAAAAACAAAACCTATTGTTAAAAAGCAAGCTATTTTATTTTTTAATGTTCTTTTAAATACTGTGATATTTTATATAATTAAAAAACAATATTAGTTACATGCACTCTTAACATTTGTGCAGATTACTGAGCACAGATCTCTTAATGTAATGTTGATTATTGGTTTAAAGTTACAGAGATCCATAATCATAATGATTATAATAAAAACAATAACATGATTTTGGTAAGCAGGTTTTTGTGTAAATTAGTCTTGTAACAGTTACCAGTTTTGGATAATGACTAACTCTTTAGTAGGCAGAAAAGTTCATGTTTTTTGCAGAATATTGCACATCCTTTCTTGTTATGTGTGAAAGGAGATTTTTTTTTTTTTTACGATAAAATAACCTCAATGCACACAACACCTTGATTATAGGAAAAACATGCAATCATTTTTTTTTCTTTATCTGTACATGTTTGGTAGTTCTGCTGTGCTGTTGGCATAATTTAGTGTATGCTTTTGCCTTAGATCAAGCACTTTGCTTGTGTGTCTTTGTAAGACATCTGGTAGTCCCACTAGAACTGTATGAAGTTGTGATACTTGAGACAAAGTGCACTGTGGCTTTGTCACTTTTTCATGAAGTGTCAATTTTTTCTGTTTGCTTGTTATCCTTTTCTTTTCCTTTACTAAGAGTTACAACTTTAACTTGTGTTCATATTATCATAACCCCCCAACCATCCTGGCGACAAGAAGATGAAACTAAGTGGGATGAACATTTTTACTGAAATGTTAACAGTTTTGTAACATTGTATCTGATTTACATCAAGTAAATACATTTTCTTATTTTATACCGATAATTGTGCCAGACTTAATTTGCCAACTGTAGTTTGGTTGTTTATTTGTTGGAAAGAAAAAAAGCCACACAGTAAAGTGTAAAAAAAATGCTGTTTCCCTGCATCATTTCTGATGGCTTATTTCAAATCTGAGATCTTGCAACAGATTGTTGATCTTGGATGGTGCCTTGCGTTCTATCATTGGCTTACAGTGTTAAAGTCCTCTTTGTTCTGCATGTTGAAACTGTGTAAATAGTTGTTTTTGTTGTTTTTTTTTACATGTTGGAAATGGAAAAATAAAGTATTCTTTTTAAAGATACTCTTCAGCTATTTTAAATTCTTTGCCTATAGGTCGATGATAAATAATCTGTATGAATATCTAGGTTTTATGGTGTTTTTCTTGAAGTCAAGATTAAATTTTCTGGAAAACTATTTTTACATGATTATGGCTAAATCCAATGCACTTCTTAATAAACTACTAAGCTGATAGGTATGACTTTATTTATACATGTCATTACACCAGAAAAATACTTACTAGTAGTGTATTCAATATACAGTTTTCAGCTTTGCTTCTATGAAAGGGAAGCTAGACTGAGAATGTCTCCCTCTTGTGTTTGCACAAGTGCACATATCTTTGGTTTAATCATGGATGGAATTCAATACACAGTCTGGTCCTTGATTAATTTGAATTGTTTATTGCAGATCTACAGTTTTTCATAGTGGCTACCTTTATGTGCTGACTACTTCTGCAAGATGGCCAGCATCTAAAACAAAAATCACTGTCAGACAGGATCATTGTTTGAATTAGACTATAAAATGAGATGAAATATTAAAATTTAGTAGAAATGTATGAGCTTTTGGTCTCGTGAGACATCAATGCTGCTGATTTTCTAACGCTGTTTTTAAAATGGTTAGCATGATGTGTTTTACAAAAATGCATTTAACATGTTTTTTAACAAAACATGTAGGTATGTAGGTAGGAAGTTAAATTGAATTACCAAGTTTTCATTGCTGTAATTCTTGTAACAAACAACTACAGTTAAACAAACATGACATCACGCGTCTTTCTTTCACTTTTTATTTGTTTGTGTGTGTGTGTTTTTTCTTTGTTTCCACAATTTTTGTTTTCTGAAATGTTATGTTTTTGGTGTTCATGTATTTTCTGAAGCATTTGTTGTGTTTTGTGTAAGGTTATTGTGTGTTACTTTGTGTCTACTGAAACAGTTGGGTTTTTGCAAATCATGTGGTTTTGGTTTTGTTTGGGGGCATAAAGGTAAAAAAAAAATCCTCGTACGTCTGTTTTATTTTGTTTTTCATGCAGTTGTATAACACTAGAATAAAATTAGTACATTATCATCCTGCATACTGTTTAAAAACAATATTAACATGTTTTACAGAAGAAAGACAAGTATTTATATTTTAAACTGTAATAGACATGCATGTTCTATATGCGTCAAATTTCAGGCGGATCTGAAGCAGTCCTCGTGTTAACATGACGTCACCATTGTTTACTTTTACCTAAGCCACGCCCTCCGTTAGCAACTTGTGGCTAGCTTGTTACCGAGGAAGGCACAGCAGCGAGGTATCTTCAAGCGACACCACCCAGAGTCAGACAGTCCAGTCGTTCATAATTCTGTGAGTAAGTAATAATTTAATAGTTCTCCGACACCCAGTGAACAAGTATAGAATTCAACAACCATTTTTTATATCACCGGGAGTCCAGAGAGCGGTGAGAAACGCTTCTAATGAGCTAGCTGGACTGCTAATAGCTTTGTTGTAGCCGCTGTTAACGTGAGCTCTGTCCGCTTTTATAGTAAAACAACTGTGTTCTTGTGATGTTAATACAAATATGTTATTCTAAATAGTCTGTATACCTCTTCCTTTTGATTGAAAAATAACACGTTTTTTTCTGGTGTGTGTGTAGCTTATGTAAGCTAATGGCTGAAGTCCTCAACGGAAATCTCAGACTGCGGTGGTTGTCGTTAACGGACATGGGATCTGATCACCTTGTGTCGTGGCAACTTAAAACACAATAACGTTCATATAAAATAGTTGATATTGTATCAAACTGTGTTCATTCATAAGTTTAATTTCGTCGTTGTAGGTGTTGCGGATTTGAATGGTCAGAACTGACGCGCACTTGAGGAAGTTGGATAGAACGTGTGATTAACTTTAGGACACAACACACACACACAAAACAATTTGTACCAAGAACCCCAACCGAAGCAGAACTGATTACAACTTTTTTTTTCTTGAACAAATCCAGTATTCCTCGATCTATTACCTTTAGGCTATTGCACATTAAACAATGGGCAGTCGAAGAACAGGGACTGAATTAGGCAGGAGTTCACTGAGTTTATGACAAGCAGCCAAATTTCTGAACAGGTTGGATCCAATGCGAGGTAACCCTTGACTGGGTATTATTTTCCTGGATTAACTATGTAGACTTAATATTGCTACGCTTTCCCCAATACGCTAGAAAAAAATCACAAGTAACGTGTCTTAAGTACTTCTTTGTTGTTGTTAGAACGTGAAGTTATTTTGAAAAAACAGAAGATCTCCTGCTTTCATCGTGTTCTTTTGTACCTGCTATATTATTGTTATTATTATTATTTTTACCTTTTTAAAAACAAAAATTTCTTTAGTGTTTTAGAAGCAATTTCCCCTCCAGAGCAGTTATGTCTGATAATACTTCAGAATGTCCATATGAATAAGACAATCCATAAAAATGTTCTATTATTAGGAAATCAATAAGTATTACCAAAGTTTTGGCTTTTTTCTCGAGACCATCAAAAATGTCTCCAGGAAACTCTGCCCTTTGTCTTCCAAACTAATCCTGATCCCAAAAGCTAAAGTAAACAGTGGGACTTCACCAGCAGCTGCCTGTTTCTAACAGACAGGTTTTAGTTTAGGTTTACTGGAATTTTTCAACCATATAAATTATGTCTTATGCGTGAATCACTGGAGCTAGACCTCTAATTGCGTAGTCATCCATTCATCATTTTCAACAGTTTTATTACGTCTTGACTACTTGTTGGTACTGTTTTAGTCAGGGTTTTATCTCAGTATATACAGTCTAATCTGATGTTTTCTAACTGTTGGCTCTCAGTTGGGCATATGAGATCGATTTGATTAAAAGATTAATCTCAGCATGTGACTGCAGGCAGTGCTGAAAATACTGACATTTTCATTGAGGCTTTGTGGTCCACTTCATTTCAGGCTCCCTGCGTAGCTTTCCCTCTCCTTGCACTACTTGTTTGCCTGCTTTATTTACCTTTGTTTATGCTGCTGAGCTTTTTACTCAAACACTCCCAAGCTGTATACATAAAAGCCTACTTGTGCATTGTACTACCTGCCACAGCCGTTTATCGCACCACCTGGTTAATGGTAAATTGTTCCAGAAGGAAGATATGTTTGCGCATAAACACGGACCCAGGGCCCCTGTGTTTACAGTAGTCATGGCAGCACTTGGTTATTCAACAAATAGACTTAACATCTTCCTCTCTCCCTGCATGTTTGTATTAGTGAGCAGGGCTGTAACTGTGAGCTTTTTAGTTCATATGTGTTTTAGTGTTTTACATGACTGACTTTCTGCCACTTTTTTTCATAAATAATATTCACTTTAAAAGCAACCACCTTGTTTTCTGAATTCAGTCATATTCTGGTGCACTCTTTAGCTGCTTTCTATTAATGTCGTTTCTGTTTGTTTTTGCAGGTCAGTGAAGTCCAGATGCATGAGTCTCGGTCAGAACCAGCAGGCCACACCATACAAACAAGTCAGGCAGAGAGCAGAAATCCTACTGAGAATGAGAGTCGACTGAAGAGTAGCCAGACTCCTCCTGCAGAGGCACCCAGGGTTAGTCCTCTCCAGATGTGTTTTGTTCGGCACATCAGGGTTTACATTTAAATGCACAAAATAAGCATTTTTCATACATCTGTAAAACAAACAAAAAATACTGACATTTGCTAAATAAAGATATTAACAGATATTTTTTGTTGTTCCTGTTGTGTTCAGAGAGGTTATTTTAGTTTTGGTGTTTTTGTATGGGAGCATTTCAGTGCAAATGACACGGCTGCTATTCCTTCGCCAAAGTGTGAATGGTTTGGTTGCTTTTAAATGACCACGCTTCATCATCCATTACGTGAGCACAGCAAATTTTGCTGTCAGGATTCGTGCACACAGCATGAAATATAATGTGTAACGTGTAGCCCTCTGCTGCAGCAGACTTCAAGTTGCCTTGTTTGATCTTTTTTTTTTATTAATGATAAAAGATGTCTCTGAACTTCTCCATTCGCTTGTCTCGGTTTCTCACTCAGGCACTTGGGGGATGTGGTGCCACGGTTTAGAAAGCGGGTGGGTGTGAAGGGGGGCACAGCTCCTGCTGGGCGGAGGGATCAGTGGTATATTGTTAGTTTTGTTTACTCACACATCGTGTAGGTTTGGGAGGCTGCATTAGATTTGTATAGTTGCTGAGGCGTTTTTTTTCTTTTCAGAACACTGAGAAACTTTTGAATGGAGATTATCAGGTTTGTCTGACATTATTTGCAAGACTGTTAATAATTACTTAGGTTGTTTTTTTTTATATTTGTCTCTTTTAAATTGCATTTTGTGTCTGTGGTTGAACAGGATTTCACATCTCTGTGGTTGTAGAGTTTCAGATTTAAAGATTTTATTTGACTTAAAACTCATTAGTTTGATTTCTCACTACTAGAGTTTTTGTAAGAGCCTGTCTTTATTGAGCCATTTTGACGCTTCCATACAAGTGTCACCTCTTGTAATGGAGGCATATTGCTTTTGTCTCCTGCAAGTTTTCAGCATTTCTGTTCGCTGCCAGTTGTCTCTCAAGAGTTCACAAGACCAGTCTTGCGGGAACAGATCTGTGTTTACACTCAGTTGCTCACTGGTATGACTTTCAACAATAACAACAACAGAAGATGTTTGGACTTGCTGGCTGCCATAGCAACGGGGATTAGGCAAAGGCTGTTGTTGTGTTGATGGTGTCCACAGAAAAACAGAGGGGCCAACTGGCTCACTGTGAGGGATAGACCCATTTTCATCGCTTTGGTGGCCATTCTGCAGCTCTGAGTTTCATAAAAACAACAACAACAACAAAAAAAGATAGGCAATCCGCTGTTATTGTTAGCCCAAAGCCTGTGTGAAATTCTCTGTCAGTTTGTTTATTCTGTTCAAAACAGACTCTGCCTTGGAGAGAAATGTTTGTTTGTGGTTCAGACCTTAATTAAAATATGAATCTCTAGCTCTGCTTTCATAAACAAGCTCTGTATGCTTTTTTATTCATTATTTATGTCTCTGTGCCATTTTGATTTTTCTGTTTATGTTTACCGTAAACATCTCTTGAGCTGTGAAGCTGACAGTGAGGGGGGAGGGGAAGTAATTGCAGTGTGTGTGTGAGGCAGAAGATGTTGTTTTGCAAGTACTGGTTGTTGTTGTTTTGCTGAAGCTCGAATTCCCTTAAGCCATTCAATGTTTACTTGTTTTTGTTTTTCAGCTTCTGCTTTTAGCTGAATTGACAGGAGAGTCAGTTATGTTTGGGAAACTGATGATTAAAAATGAAAATAATGAACAGGACTCTTATTATACATTTATTTTAAATTATTAATTTATTTATTTGAAGCGTCATACTA
Source organism: Cynodonichthys magdalenae (assembly GCA_031762555.1). Lineage (NCBI taxonomy): Eukaryota > Metazoa > Chordata > Actinopteri > Cyprinodontiformes > Rivulidae > Cynodonichthys > Cynodonichthys magdalenae. Next base: position 8,431,547 of record JARVJO010000024.1, read on the forward strand.
CTGCTGCTACGACTGTTTGACAGATTAGTATAATATCAAATATAGTTACTTTGATTGATTCATAATTGTCAAAGTTTTGTTTTATTTTGTTTGTTTTTAATGAAATTTCTAATTTTCTAATTTATGTTTCACGGTGAAGCCTAAAATAAAAATCATGTTGTGAGCAGGTGAAACTTTCACCCACTCACAACATGATTATTACTTTAAAAGCCTTTTTACATCATATTTAGGGTCAAGACAGTATTATTGCAAGAAACCCAGTAATTTTCCATTGAGTAAGTGTGGCAATGACGAGAGAAAACTTCTGCTTAACATTAAATAACCTGTGACATAATCAGTCTTGTGGTGGATGGGGTTTTCTTTTTTAGTGCTGTAAATTAAATGCTTGCAGAAAGTATATTGTTGTTGTTCTGATTGTTGTTTTATTGATAAGAACGCTTTGGCCAGTAATCCACCTCACTAAACAGTCTCAGTAGTGAGCAGAGAAGCATTTGTTTACATGTGTTTAAAATTCCCCCAATAATCTGTTATTATGTGAGATCTCCTTTGGACTTGTTTATTTTAGTTTTAGTTGAACTTTGGATTTAATTATTTTGGAACAGAGTTGCGCCTCCGTCAATTTAAAAATCCAGCCTGCAGTCCTGAAAACTTGTTTGTGGGATCTTGTAAAAAGAACTAACAGAAATGTTACAAGATTCTTCAGTCATAACCTAATTTAAGAAATGCACTGTTGTGTTTACATGTTCTGGTAGTCTACATAGACATGCAGTATATAAAATTTGACTTCTAAAGGGATAGTTCTGCCAGCTATCTTACCTGTTGCAGAAAGTTATTTAAACAGACACAATTTAAAGAAAACGGCACTCTAGCTCTCATAGTCACAGATATCATAATAGCACTAGATACCGTATTCCCCGCTACTGCCTATTGGAGCTGACGAGACGTGGGGCCGCCAT
>JARVJO010000024.1:8434572-8448656 GCA_031762555.1 Cynodonichthys magdalenae
GCCGCAACTGCGTATGCTGGGTCAACTCTTCATGTCTGTGCTCATAGTTGCGAGATATTCTTTTCAGTGTGGACATTTTTAAACTGAAGCCCAGAGCTCTCCCTCTCCCCGGGGTCTTCACTCTGTGCCCTGTACAGATTTTTTTTTCTAACAAGCTCGGCCAGCTGTTCCTCAGTGGAACAGTTAAAGCAAAAAGACACCATAGCTCTTCACTTGCTTTTTCACACAAACACGCCCACAACAAAGATCCGACCAATCATATAATAATTGATGCATACCACTGAAATAAAATGTTCTGCCCAGACTTAATGTCAAAAATGGGCTCTCTGAGGTCCTTGAACAAAATTACATAACTTTAAACACACAATTAAGTCAGCGAGAGATTTCGCAGCAGGTAATGCAAACGATATTTTTAAACCTTTAGCACTTTAAATTTTGCATTTGCAGTTTTGCAAGTGCAGATAGCAGCGGTTAGCTGTAGATTAAGGTCATGCTGGACTTTCATGTAATTTTTGTCATTATGTCTGTCATTGGGCTCTGATGATTGGGGTGGCTGTGGCACACACACAGAAGAAACTATGTTACCTGTGTTTTAGTTGCTCATTAAAAGATACACAAGGTTTTGTGCACAGTTACAAAGCCCTCTTTTTTTTTTTTGTAGCTCAGGTCTCTCCCATTTCACCTGCTGAATTTTGTAACTTCTCCAGACTGGTCACAGGTGTTATGGTGGTCTCTCACTGTCCTTGATTGAGGGTTACACATGCCCCATAATCCTTCCATTTGTTGATGATGGATTTAACAGAACTCCTGGGGATGTTTAGGGCCTTGGAAATCCTGACTTGTTATTTTCAATAATCTTTTCTCTGAGTTGAGTTGGGCCGGTCACTTTTAAAAATTAATCTTTATGCAGTCGCTTATTTTACACTACATATTTTTAATTGTCTTCACTTTGTGAAAATTGGATTCCAATTTGACGTCAAAGGATTACATTTTTGTTGTAAAAAATGACAAATAATGTTGGACACATGCAGTAGCGATAAAACTGAAACTTCCAAGAGTGTGAATACTTTTTAGGGGCACTGTATTTGCATACAAAGACCATAGTTCTTTCCCTGGAAGAGAGCCCAACAGTTCCCTACAGCACTCTCTGTTACTTACATTTCTCTTTTCTGCAACTTAGTCAAAGATAGTTAATGTAGGTAATGATCAGTCTTACAAGCAAATGTCATTGTCATTAAAGGATTTGGGTATTGAACTGACCAGTGATATTAAAATGCCAAAGCTGAAACATAGCAGGGTGGTCAATACATTGAGCTGGAGAAGTAATTTACTTTCTCCATGCAAATCTGAGCTACAAAAGTGACATTTGTCTTAAGATTCCCTCTTCCAACTGTCTCATCACAAACATTTACAAAGTTGGGAGTGGTGGCGCAAAGGTTAGAGAAGATGAGTCTCTGATCAGACGGTTGCTGGTTCAACTCCAGGGACCAACCAGACCCACTTTGGGTCCTTGAGCTAGGCCCTTAACCCCTCAGCTGCTCCTTGGGTACTGTAATTGGTAGCCCACTGCTTCACATGTGCGATGGGTAAAATGCAGAAAATTAATTTCCCCACCAGGGGATCAATACAGTGTATTAAAAAAAGTTGTTTTTTTCTGTCTTTCTGGTATAAATTTTCACCATGCTATGTTTCTGTCCACGCCGAAGGTTCCAGTCTCATTACCTATGATGACTCCACCAGCAGAGGCTCCTCAGCAGCTGCAGCAGACCCAGCAACAGCAGGTCCTCAGTCCCCAGCAGATCCAGGCGCTGCTCCAGCAGCAGAAGGCACTCATGTTACACCAGGTAAAGCATGTCGAGGGTTTTTCTCAATGTCTCGCTGATTAAAAGGCCTTTTATTTGCTTAATTGCCATGTTATTAATGTGTCTGCAGCAACAAATTCAAGAGGTCTTTAAGAATCAGCAGGAGCAGATAAATATGCAGCTGCTGCAACAGAAGAATGCTGGGATGGTTAGTCAAGAGGTAACTTTAGTTGTATTGTTTTTATCGGAGTACAAATACTTTATCTCTACATTAATAGTTATCATGGAGCAAAGGAGCTCATCTCTTTTGCATTAGGAGAAATATTAAGATGTGGTTCATTTAATATTTCACCGGAATTGTTTTGATCATTCAATAAAACCAGAAAAGGCTGGATTTTGTTTTTGATCTCATTGGTTTAGCGTACGTAGCTTACCAAATTTTATTCTCTTGCAGCTGACAGCCCAGCAGATTGCCATTCAGCAGCAGCTCCTTCAGGTGCAGCAGCAACATCTCCTGAACCTGCAGAGGCAAGGTCTGCTGTCCGTGCTCTCTAACTGCCCCACCGTCTCCCCAGGTATGCTGTGAGGTTTATGTTCTTACTGGACTGTTTCACATTTTTCTTTACAAGTAGAAAATACAGCCACGAGAAACGGGAACTTCACCCGGTTTCAGTTTTTTTGGTTTAACTTACCCAGAATAAAATGAATGATTTTATTTTTAGAAAGCTCTAGTCAGCGATCAGTGCCGCAGTCTCGTAATCCTGAGGGTGCAGGTTCAAGTCCAGGTTGAAAGTTGGCTGAAGAAGGGCATCCACTGTAAAACAATTGCCAAATGTTTCATGCGAGTTTGCCCACTGTGGTGACCCTCGCTGAAGGGAGCAATCTAAAAAAGAAATGGTCTTTACCAGGCTTCTAAAATTATTTAAATCTAACCTCAAGTGTGCAAAAATGCACAACAAATTCCACCACATCATTATTTAGTCAACAAAAACAAAGTCACAATGGAAAAGCGGTGTCTGGAAAGAGTAAGTCCACCCTCGCTGCTTCCATAGAAATTTAAGCGGCAAAGCTGTTCATGTCTGTTTTTACCAACTTGTGAGGCACAACACGCACCACAAACTCTGATGGTTGACTGAGCTCCACAATCAATGAAAATGGAAAAGTCTGATCATGACAAGAAAGCAGTAAAATGTTCAGCTTAGTGTTTATTTCACTGTGGTTTAATCCTCTGGCACAAATAAAATATCTGCAAACTGTGGAAATAATTTGGAAAAAAACTGATTTGAGTTTTTACAGCAGAAAAGCATCGCTACGTTTGAGCAGTACAGCAGTCCCAATACTTTACTGTACTAGGATGGATGGATGAATAGGTGCTTTATGTATTCATTTCACATGGGACAAGAGTAAACAAATACTATATAATATGGTGTATCAGGGTTTCCCCCAGAAAATCGGCAAAGCCCAGCAGCCCACCAGTTATTGTTAAAACTGTTAAAAGTTGACAGGAAATTTGAAAATATGACGAAATGTAATTATGTGTTTTTTTTAAGACATTGTTGACAGCACTTACACATCAACTATAGCGGCGGTCACCAACTACTAAAACAAACTATTAAAAAAAATTCCAACCACTGCTAAAATAATTTGTTTTATATCTGTGTCCTAAATGGTTATTGTTGGTGGGGTGGAGTTAGGTGTGTGTGTGTGTGTGTGTGTGTCGGACAGAGAGGAGACTGAGCACTATGTTTTTCCAGTGCTTCTTGTTGACTTTTTTGGATGTTTATTTAAACTCTAAATAGTTTAAAGATAACAATGATTCATTTGTTGCACACTGAGGGGCGTTACAGTGGCTTTCAGCTTTGCTGCTCAATGAATGCTTCACGGGTGACGTTGGTGAAACAAACACCGTTTGGCTCGGCAGGGAGCCGTGTAAGGCCTGGAGGCCCATCAGCCTAATAATACACTAGGGGAAACCCTGTGTATAATAGAATCTGTACAGGAAGGACAGGTTATCTATAGTGTATATATATCGTGTAATGTATTTTAGTGTTCTATAATGTTGTATATTATTATTTACTAAACGAATAAATGGACACTCAGGATTATTACAGTTGATAAAAGATGCAGAAGAGAGTAAACTCAGAAAGTTGTCATTTCCAGCTTTTTTTTCTGGAAACTCAATCTTAAACCTTTCTGATTGGTCTGCAGATCAGCAGGTTGGCTTTATAAATGTGACAAACATACTGCTTCTGCAAAATCTCTGAATCCCTCACCATAAGTCTTATTTTAACTCTTGATTAACATCCTGATTTATGGTTGTCATCTTCGAATTACATTTTACATAGCTTTGATCTTTTCAACAATTCTCTAAAATAACTTTGTTTTTGGAACAAGAAGCAAATCCAAAAAAGTGTCAAGTTATTTGTAGGTTTTGTTCTGATTCCTTGATTAAACCGTTTCTGACCACAGAAAGGCAACAGAATTTATATGGAAACAAAACAATATAACAAGAAGGTAACAGTGGGAGAGGAGCTTTACTGAAAAGATGCCTCCAAATGAATCTTTACATCCATTACAACCTCAGACCAGCCCTGCCTCAATAATTTCACGATTTTTTGGGACTTATTAATGTGTCTTTACAAATCACAGGACAACATTTGACTTCTTTGCTTGATGAGGCAAAGTAGCACTCAAAAATCGTATCATACCACAGTAATAATAAAGCTCCGTCTCTGTGTGATTTAAGGCTGTGAGAACGGCAGCGTCCTCTCCTCTGGAGACACCAGAGAGTCTTCTAGTCAGTCCACCACCAACGGTCATCACACTCTTCTGAAGAGGAAAGAAAGGTTTGACATTTTCTCTCTTCTCTCTTTCATTTTGCACATTATTTTGAAAGGTTTAATGACTAATTCAATGTTGGGCTTTTTTCAGTGGCTCACTGGATGAAAGCACACAGAATAGCCATCCCCTGTATGGAAACGGCATGTGTAAATGGCCTGGCTGTGAGACTGTTTTTGGAGACTTTCAGGCATTCCTCAAGTGAGTAATATTCCAAAGCGTTTGTGCCCCGTCACATCAACGCAAGGACTTAGTCGCAAAGTGAAGTGAGATATAGGCAGCATTGTTTGAAAAGTGTGCAATGATTAGATTTTGTCAAATTATACTTTTTGTATTAGTCCTCTGAAGGAAATGTCCAAACTTTAATCTTAGATAATGCTATTTTTCCTGCATTTAATTTCAATAACAATTGGAAAACCCAATGTCCAAAGATGGTTTGAGGTTTTCTCTTTCAAATGACATCAAGAAATCCTCATTAGATTACACTAAAAAAAGGATTCAGATAGATTTTTCCTGGGGTTGTTCTGATTAGCCTTGTCTATGGAATTGCTCATGATACCAGCAGTGTTTCCCTTGCCATTATCCAAGGAGACCAAACGGAACCGCACACCCCTCCATTCAGTTCATGGCAAATGATAAACAGCAGTACAATATCGCACGAGACCTCTTTTGTGTGGTGCTGGACACACTAAAGACATTACATCATCACTCCATCCTTCCGCCCCGTCCTGACCTCCCGGGACTTTCGTATCTAAAATGTCACTCGGAGCATCGTAATTAGCATAACTCCTGCTAGCAGAAAGGGCGCCGCTGCATGAATGCACACAGCGTGTTTGAGTTACGCTCATGAGTAAACATGATGTTGAGCTGAAGCTTTTCAAATTTAATCCTTTTGAGTGAAATACAGTCATTTTAAGGCAGAAATCTAATTTTAAGTTATTTTGTGCTGTACAATAAACGTGAATGAATGTGCTACAATTGTTTTTTAATATCACCTTTATAAATATAGCAAAGTTGTATAAAGTTTGAACCTATGTGGGTTTTATTACTCACTTTGACTCGTGAACATGCTGAAAACAAAAAAATAAAATAAAAGAAGTTGTTTTTTTTTCTATAACAAGAAGCTTTGTAAGGTTCTGTGAAGCTATAAAAATTCACTGTAGTGAGAAAAGTTGCAGACTTTGTAAAGAAATCCTCTAAGTTATAAAACTAAAAAAACTGTTATTAAAAGCAATGCATGCCCCTCCCAAGACAGAAACCTGGGGGGAACCATGACCCAGGATGATGGGTCAAGGTGATATTATCAAACTAAAGCTTAAAAAGTTGGTAATCTGAAAATATGCCCAATTCATTTTGACCAAAATAAACTAATCTCTGACTTGTTTCAAAATATGTTGTATTTTTAAAGATTAGGTTCTTTTTATTGAGTGTTTAATTAGTGCCAAGTCATTGTGAATTTGTGATATGAAAGCATAAATGTATTTTTGTTTTCTACAACTCATTTCTGTTTTGTATTTGTTTATCTGCAGACATTTGAACAGTGATCATACACTTGATGACAAGAGTACAGCCCAGTGTCGTGTACAGATGCAAGTTGTTCAACAGCTGGAGCTACAGGTATAGAATTATTTTTAATCCATCTCAACCTTTATGTATTTTTGTATTTTTGTTTAACACATACACAAAAAAAAAAAAACAAGGGATGTTTGATTTCTTAACAGTTTTAGCTTCACTGAGTTCTATGCTGAGTCTTTTTTTTTTTTTTTTAAACCACCAGCTGGAACATCAGCAGCTTTCTCAAAGTAAACGGGGTGAATTTTCAAGGTTCTAATGTGTTTTCGCACTAGAAGTGGTGCCTTCCGATAATTACAACCCCGAAGATGTCACGCAGAACGTCACGTAACCCAAAAAAAAAAAACTGTGAATTCACCAACTTCACTTCTATTTTTGGTTTTCTACCACAGCTGAAGAAAGACAAAGAACGTCTGCAAGCTATGATGGCCCACCTGAAGTCCTCAGAACCCAAACCTGCAGCACAGCCTGTAAATACTCTCCACAACACTTCCTCTTGATTTAAACAAATATTTATTTATTTATTTATTTATTTATTTATTTATTTATTTATTTATTATGACACTGACTGCTTTTTTTCGACCAGGTGAATCTGGCATCCAATGTAACTTTTTCCCCTGGAACGGTGGCTAAAGCCCCCCCGCCGATGAGCCTTTCTCAGAGCGCCACGGCACCATCCACACCCTTGACCCCCCTCTCCGAATCCCCCTCAGTCCTCACTCCCAATAACATGTTCACTGGAAGCCCTGTAAGGAGGCGATACAGCCGCTCCGTGAGCCAAGGTACCGATGACCTACTTTTGATGAAACTTGTCGTAGAAAGAAAAAGAACAGGTTCAACTTCCTGGATAGAAATGTTTACATTCTGGTTTCAGCATTCATTAGCTCTATTTCTTTATGTTGTGTTTACTGATGCCAAATCGTTGTTGTCTCTTTTCTGTCTACAGATATAATTGATAATAAGGAGTTCTACTTGAGCACAGAAGTTAGACCTCCTTTCACATATGCATCTCTCATAAGACAGGTAACATATTCATTTAATAACACATAACCATAGTTGTTTTTTCTCATCTGTACGAGTATAAAACAGATAAATATAAATTTTTAATCTGCATCTGTTCCAGGCTATTTTTGAATCTCCTCGCAATCAGCTGACATTAAATGAAATCTACAACTGGTTCACAAGAAACTTCGCATATTTCAGGCGCAACGCGGCCACATGGAAGGTATAAATGCAAACGCCGGAAAGCTGCAGAGATTCTTAGTTTTGTTCGCGTTTAGTTGAAATTCGTGTCTTTAAATCTTGCAGAATGCCGTCAGACACAACCTGAGTCTGCACAAATGCTTCGTGCGTCTGGAGAACGTGAAGGGAGCCGTGTGGACGGTAGACGAGATCGAGTTTCACCGGAGGCGGCCACAGAAAGCTGCCGGCAACGGGTATGTACGCTTCAGGCGATGGGAAACGCGGCGAGCTTTTTCAGACCTTACTAGAAGTCAGCTGCTCGACATTAAAGGACTTGACCTTGTAGCTCACAAGTACACGGAGTATTTACTGTAAGCAAGTGTTGGAGTTTCATAGACTGGGAGTGAAGAGTGCTTGTGTTTGTAAGCTGAAATGCAGGACAGCGAAGGTCGTCTAGACATCTTTTACATACGACAACAACAAAATGATTGAAAAGCTGAGTGAACATGAAAGATTTACAGTCCAGGTTGGTGCCGGATGGGTCCCTGTTGACTTCTGCTAAATAAATCATCACATCAACTTAGATGAATAAAATGTGGAATACTTCACATTCACACAACACAGTTTTTAAAATGCTTCAAAATATCACTTTTTCAAATAGTTTGAAGGAGACAAACATGCTTAGATAGTTGAAATTAAAAAAAAATGGTAAATAAACTGAACTAATGCAGTGCTTTATCAAGCCCCATGGGGACCCCAAAGCATTTTACACTACAGTCATTCACACACTGATGGAGGTAAGCTACATTGTAGCCACAGCTGCCCTGGGGCGCACTGACAGAGGCGGGGCTGCCATGCATTGGTGCTACCGGACCCTCTGACCACCATATGTAGGCAAGGTGGGTGAAGTGTCTTGCCCAAGGACACCACGACTGAGACTACAGGAATGGTGGATCGAACCAACAACCTTCTGATTATAGGATGACTCCCCCTAACCACTCCACCACAAAAATAATGAATTGAGCAGTACCCTATACATACTTTTTAAAAATAAAATTCAAGGAATGCAAACAGCGTTTCATGTTTTAATATTTGGTCATCTTATGTAAAGAAAGAATGGTGTTATAGCTGTATTAATTATTTTGATCATTTCATGATTAGTTCTCTTTGTCTCTTATTATTGCTATAAAAGGTTTAACATCCTGTTGTGTTTCTGAACTAATAGATCCCTGGTGAAAAACTCTCAGAGCCGCCAGAGCCTAGCTGGGTCTGCTCTTCAGGTAATGTTTTAAGCTAAATTTCTGGCTCTTCTATTTCAAATAAACACATCATGTGAAGCTGTGGGGAAACACAGCTGACAGATTACAGGGTTTGAGACTGTTGAGTTATAAATATGAAAGCTGAGAATGTCACTTTTTTTTTATCCCTCAGAATGTTGGTCTAGACGTCAATTCAATGTTTAATGCAGCCTCCATGGGCAGCATCCCCCTGCACTCCCTGCCTCATGTTCTCCAGGAGCAGATGAATGGAGCTCTGTGTAACAGGTCCGGATACCAAAGTGACAGCAGTGCAACGCAGTCCCCTCCTCAAGCTTTGTAAGTATACATTGACTTCTATTCGGGGGTTTCCACTAAAGAGGTTCCAGTTCTAGACCAGGGCTGGTCCTTTAGAAAACGCTTCAGAACTAGCTTAGTGTTGCACAGCCAAGGAGCGAAGTCACCACATCAAAATGCACTTCCAGTGTTCTTGAGACAAGTTGGGGATGCCCACCACACCTCTGTGAGAAATCCAAGAGACAATTCATCCTTCTGCCCAGTGTGGTGTTCCTGCCGGTTAAAACACTCAAGTCTCTTTAACAAGACACTGCAGACTGAGACTCTGACGACTTCTGACCTTAGTGTGACTTCTGAATAGACCAAAGTGGTGAGGGGTTGTTGAAGCTAACTCATTTCTGATTCAGTGTTAAACAAAACAGTTGACGTGTGAAAAAGAAGCCAGTGCTGCAGCTCAGTAATGTGATGAAGTGATGACATCTGGTCTGTGCATTAAGTGGTTGCAGGGTTAAGCAACAACCAACAGATTTCTTACCAAGGGAAGATCAATGATGACAGAAACTTTGTATTAAGTTTTTAAAAATGACCCACAAAGAATACAAGGGAGACGTCTGTCACACGTTTAATGTGATGCGCTCCTCGTCAGTGCAGCTGAGTTCTCACTTCATTTCTGAAAGCTGTGAAAGTGATTTATAAGTAGTCAGAGGAAGCTGGTCTGAACTGCTTTATAAAGCCTCCTCGCCGTCGTCAAGTCTCACTCTAACTGCTTCATGTTTGTTCAGTTCTACTCAAGTGTAGGTGTGTCTCCATGGCAGTGTCCCTGCCAGTTTTTCCTAAACCATCTGGTATACCTGCTCCTTTCAAACCACTCCAACAAGCTCAAGCCATTTGTGCTCATCCCCTAAAATATACTTAGCAGAAAAAGTAAAGAAATTTGTGTTTAATATATTTCTTTGTTGTAACAATGCTCCTTGGCAATAAATCTTATACCACTAGAAAACCTGTTAATTTACTTTTTTAAATTGTGTCACATTTGTAAGGAACATACATTTGTAGGATGAGCAGTAGAGCAGAGTATGTGGGCTGCGCACATGAAAAATTTGCCAAATCTTCTCTGCCAAACAGCTTATTTCATCCAGTATGAGATTTATTGCAAGGAAGCATTGTTACAACAAGAAATAACTAGGTCACGATGACAGATTTTGCTGAGCGATAAATTGTATCTAAAATTATTGCAATAATCGATAATGTTGTTCGAAGACCATTTTAAACTAACATAATGATACCTTACACCTGCTTGCAAAGCTCACAGGATTTTATGAAATTTATGTAAAGTTACAGACGGACAAGGAGCGGCGTTTGTGAAAACAACACCCAACAACAGCTACTGACGCTGTAACATCACTACCCACCTCTATCCAAGCTGGCACAATTTATTCTTTATTTGTCTTACTCTGGCTTCATAAAATAACTGTGATCACCTGCATGCAGCTTACCAAGTTAATGAAATTTACATATTGAAAAAAAAAACAACTCTTAACAAATCCAAGGTTCGGCATGGGTGAGGCGTCCCGAGGCGTCGCCAGCTCCTCTAGCTAAATGCTTGTTCACATAGGTCTCATAGTACAGAGGTTACGAGATCCATGATCCTGGCAAATACTCAACGCCAACTAACAAGTAGACATGAAGAAAACAAACAAGCAGACAAATGAAAATTATTGACGTTTTAATTTATCGTGCGATGAATTGATTTATTGCTCATCGTGACGGGCCTAAAAATAATCCACCGAACACAAATTTCCTCAATTTTTCTGCCACGTTTGGATAAAAAGGGTCTGCACCTCTCTTCAGGAGGAGTTTGTAAGTTCCTCCTTGGCTCAGTCAACCCATGGGCTACAGTCTGCTGACATCAAAAGCTCTCGCACACAATACTAAGTTAGACCCACCTGGAACCACGACTGGAGTGGATCCAAAAACCACGCAGGAACTGGAAAAAGAACCTTCAATACAAACTGCAGGGAGATGAGACGACAGGGTCATGTTCTGTGGAAGCAAAGTCTTTTGTCTTAAATTAAGCAAAATAAACATTTTTGTTAGGTGTTTATCTTGAGCCCAGCAAGGCCACGGTGCTGAAGTGAGAGCTTATGTTGGTGGAAGCTGAAATAGCTGGAGCTAAAGTGACTCTGGTTTAGAATGTATTTGTATCAGATTATACTTACTTTAGTTCTGATCCTTTTTAATTTTCCTAATATATGTATCTTGTATGTTTCTCCCGCTAGCGTTAAAGAAGAGCAAGAGGACGAGGAGATTTGCGAAAATTATCCCTACGAGTCTCCAGAGAGCACAGACGAGAACGGCCACAGCCCGGAAATGATCCCAGATGAATTCAGCAGCAGCCCGGAGCGATGCAACCTTCACCTGGACCGCGTGCCTTCTCTCTGACGACGAGGTCCCATCGCTGCTCTGCAAAAAAGGCAGACTCACTCACAGCCTGTGTGACTTTGTATTTAAAAAAAAAAAACAGCAAAAAAACACAACAACAACAGCTTCATCTATGTAACCAAACACTCTGTACTTGGGATTTTTTTTTTTATACTTTCTAGCATTAGGTTTTTTTTTTTTTGTGTTAATTTAGTTCTCCGCTATTTTTGTACAGGTGATCGAGATCACAATAAGACATTTGTAAAACTGTTTGTGATTTTCTCGCTTATTTTATACAGCGTATATATTATTATATATATATATATATATCTACACGAGAGGACCATGATAAGCGGAGAAGCCAAAGGAAAGGGAACACTGATTAGTCAGCACTTCACAATGAACGTTTTCCCCCCTTCTTCATCGCAGCATTGTGCTGTGCCGGGGGCAACACTACCTGATTTTATTTTACTAGTCATAATATATATATACATATAAAGATTTGTAGAAGTTAAAATAAGAAGAAAATATTCACTGCCAACACAATCTATTTGTATTTAAGGTCTAATCAATCAGTTGATCAGAATACACAGCTTCTTTAGCCTTGTTTTAGTTTCACCTCTTCCATGAACGTTGCTGAGTTTTGCTCTAACCGAGCTTGTAAGAGTAGATACTATAGATTTATCGTTATTGTAAACCAATGCATCTCTATCAATATTAAATTGCTCTTGATCTATGTGAACCCATGTGCATGTCTTTGATTTAGAGCCTGTTGTTGAAGCAGGGAACATGTATTGTTGCACGTGGTGGAAATCATAGAGTTAAATAATACTAGAGTGAGACCTGCCTATCCTGTCCACTGTTAGCATCTGTGACCTCATGGAGGAGTAAAAATGGGGACCAAACAGGGCGACTGCTCACAGCTTCCAAAGCAACTATTTGATTACCAGCAAACCCAACGGGATCTGTGTCACACTAAACTAATATAATTGTTAATTATAATTCCATTCAAGAATCCTGTAAAAAAGCTAGATAAAAGAAAATTTTATGAGTAACAATGATCTAAATCAGACCGGAAGTCAGTCAATAACTGAGACTTTTTAGCTAATGGAAAAATTATGACTTCAATTAGTAATAGTAAAAGTATATTTATTATTTCTTACTGTCATAAAGATTAATAAATTTTACCAGTCGACACTTAGAAAATGTTCATTTCATACGCAGGCATACTTGAGGAAGAAACTTGTCTCTACTGATATCTTATCAACAGGTCAGATTTGTCTATTAGAAACCTAAACATAGTCAAATATATAATTTTATTTTACACTGTAAATATGACGTAAATCAGAGGGAAACCCAGCTTGTAATGTTTATTAATTTGCGCTAAATTTACTTGATTCAACAGTGTTTCACTCAATATATGCTAAAGAAGCTAATATCTGTTAGCCAGTTCAGTAATTAACAGGGATTACATCGGTTTTATAAAATCATTTTAATTTTAAACTGGTACAAGTTCTGATCAGATCACATCCACATCCAGGTAAATAAATCTGTTTATTTGTGAAACGAGATGCTTACTATTTCTCTTCTGTTGGTAAATCCATAACACACAGCTTTCTGACATTTTTATATACATTAGATAGCTTTTATACAGTCTAAAATATTAATATTTTTATTAATATGTCAAATATTTTAGTTTTTACATAATCAGCCCTTATTTTTCCAATATGTACAGTAAATCCAGACGCTTGCCCGGTCTGGTTGGCGCCGCCGCTGCTACAGTGGCTCACACAGTCACATGACAGGACTCACTCCTGCTGTTCTGTAAACTGCATGATGGAAATATTCCTTCACTTTTTTTATCTCTGCTCATGTTTCTGTAATGAAAGACAGAAAGTGAACGTTCGGAGTAGCAAACCTTGCCCTCTGCATCACAGTCAGCATAAAAAAGGCTCATGCTTTTTATTGACAACAAACGTTCACAGAGCACAGAAACTAAATGTCCAAGTTTGCTAAAAAAGGCAGGTAAAGCTTCCTGGATCTCCTCGGTGGTGTGTTGTCACAGATGTGCATCCTGATTGGCAGGACCTGGTGGCGGTGCAGCGTATTTACAGACTGGGTGTGAGAACAGCAACGGAACATGTCGGTCACAGGAGGCTGCTAAAACATGCCTTGCTTTTTGCATGAACTAAGCCACCAAAGCAGCAATCCCCAATGTCCGGACTCTGGTCCAGATCCCAGTAGGTCAATCCAGACCGAGTCCACATGTTTTACAGTGAAGTCAATCAGTGGTATCTGATAGACCAGAGCTTTTTAACTGGCAGCCTGTGGGCCACATACAGCCTGCTGGTGAGTTCAGGCTGGTTCTCCAATGAGTTCTTTAAAAATAAAGAACTTAAATTAATGTAAAAATATATTTTAAATGTATTATTTATTACAGCAAAATAAAGAAATTTAAAAGGTAAATGATAATAATACTTGTTCTTTTACATAATGTAAAAGTGTAATAATAATGTAGGTGAAACATTACTGTGGCCCACTGAGCAATTTAGTTTAGTTTATAACCCTGCGTTAGACTAACAGGTAAACTGCCTTTAAAAGGGGTGTGGCCATCATGTCGTGTGTCTACGTTAGTCATCGTTAGTCTACATTATTACATTTAAAATTCTAATTCAAACAGAATAGCCTATTGTCAACATAATTATGGAGTGTGATT
>JARVJO010000024.1:8453154-8471091 GCA_031762555.1 Cynodonichthys magdalenae
ATGAGACCCAGGGAGGGAGAAGGCAAAAAAAGTGACAAATTAAAATAGTAAACATATTTGCTATTTTTTTTCCCACAGAAAATGAAACAATAATTGTAAAATATGTGTGGTGGGTGATTCAGGAAACTACTGTCTGCCCTGCAACGTTAAGTATTTTAACATTTCTTTTTCTCCTTTAAAATATTTGACATTTTGCCAAAAAAGAAAAAGATCCTTCAGGAGTGTTTAGGGGGGTCGTCCTGTAACTAGAGGGTTGCCAGTTCAATCCCCCGTTCCAGCAGTCTCAGTTGTGTCCTTGGGCAAGACACTTTACCCCCGGCTGTGAGTGTGACCTGGGACAGCTGTGGCTACAATGTAGCTTACCATCAGTGTGTAAATGTGTATATGAATGGGTGAATAAGTGTAGTGTAAAGCGCTTGGGGGTTCCCATGGGGCTTGATAAAGTGCTATAGAAGTTCAGTCCATTTACAGTACTTCAAATTTATGACTTAGGCTATAGCAGGGCTATTCAACTGGTGGCTTGTGGGCCACATCAGGCCTGGGACTCCTTTTTGGCCAGAATTTTAAAAAAATTATTCGTTTACTTGATTTAAGATAAAAATAGATAGATTTGAAATCAGTTTTAAATTTATGATTAAAATAAACAAGTTTAAATGGTAAAAGATAATAATACTTGCTCTTTTACATAATACGTTTTCCCTACCATTTTTGGGCAACACCCCTCACCCCTGATATCCAGTCCCTGGCTTTGAGTTATTGTGGCCCCCTTAGCAATTTAGTTGAATAACTTATGGGATTCCATCATTTTGGCTTTTTTATTAAAGTGTTGCAAATGGGCTTCTGTTAAAAAGGCCTTTATTTTAAAGTATTTTTTTTAAATGTTTGTTTGTATACAGTTATAGCCCCCCTTTCTTTCCTGCATGATCAGTGGTTGGTTAGGTTGGCCAGGGTGGTGCCATTAACACAACACCATACAGCAGCTAAAAGACACAACTGTCTTCTGCATCCTCAAATAAAAAGTAAATCAATTTCATTCTCAATGTAAAATGAAAATACAATATTATGTATGTTGTAAAAAACAGGGGGACAAGATTGCAGCAGGTCTGTATTTCAGATCTAAATAACCAAATGCTTTTTTTTTCATTGTTTTTGTTTTTTTACCATAAATTACCTTCAGCTATGAGAACAAGTCAGAACAAGGACTTACCTGGACTGTTGTCAGCCCCATCGTGTTCACATACAGAGTCATTCAATGCAACGACCTACTGGACCCCAGCAGTGATACCCTGCTCTGGGGTCACCTAGGAGAGGAAGAACTTCAAAACATCAAAAGAACTGACACCAAACCTGTAAAGCGTTGCATTGTCATCGATGAAACCGTACATCAGCTCTACGGCTCCAAAGTGGCTCGGTACTTTGAGTCCAGAGGAGTCGTTTCCAAGATTCTCCCTCTGCCCACCACTGAGGAAAACAAGAGTTTGGAGTTAGTGACCAAAATCTTGGAGGAAGTCCACAAGTTTGGCCTTGACAGACGCACTGAGCCCATCATCGCCATCGGAGGAGGGGTCTGTCTGGACGTGGTCGGTCTGGCAGCGTCGCTCTATCGCCGGAGGACTCCGTACATTCGGGTGCCGACCACTTTGCTGTCGTACGTTGATGCCAGCGTGGGGGCCAAAACGGGGGTCAACTTCGCAGGAGGGAAGAACAAGCTGGGGGGTTACGTCCCACCAGTGGCATCATTCTTAGACCGCTCGTTCTTCCAGACTCTCCCGGCACGGCAGCTCTCTAACGGGCTGGCAGAGATGTTAAAGGTGCTTTTTGTTGCATGATCGCCTGCTGAGTTTTCTTGCATGTAGATTTCTAGTCTTCCTCCTCTTCTCCAGAGGGGGTTTTACGCTACTGAAACACCAGTAAATCACAACTAAAGCAGCTTGATGAATAATTTAACCACAAACAGGTTTCTGAACGTTATTTTTTTGTGCCTGCAACCAAAAAGCAGAAGGCAGGCGATTGTGTTTTTACCTGTGTGTGTGTGTGTGTGGGTGTGTGTGGTGGATCTTAATGAAAGTCTCAGAGAAAAATCATTGGATGACAGTACTTGGAGTAAACCCAATCCAAGATGGCTGCCACAGCTAATCAATATTAGGAACCACAACAATCGTTGCCACTGTTATTTTGACAAATTTGCTGTGGTAGTAGCTGAGAGTCATCCTCCACACATACTCAAAACACTGATGAAATCTTGTGACGTTGCTCAAGACTGTGCATAAAGTTAGTTTTAACATTGGACCAAAGTTGTTAAACTCCATATTTTCTCAACAAAAGATGGTCTTAGTTTAAAACTCTAACATGATGACGTGAAATGACCTCAGTTTGTTGCATCCACTTTGAAATAAAACTTATATTAAAGCAGGTTCGTCTCTGGGTTCTGCTTGTTTGCTTGTTGCTGATGTAAACCACAACCGTCCTGTTGTAAATCTTTAATATGTTGCTGTGAAAACAATTCACTTGTTGCATGTTTGTACAAATGCGCGTGTTTACTCAACTGAGCTAATCCCTTCTGTTCAACAGTATTAAAATGCTGTTTTCTGTCTCATTATAAGTCCCTGTGGGCAGCTTCAAGTAGTATGAATGAACAAAAACCATGAGCACCCCCTATTACTTCTCATGGGTTTGGTTTTATTGTTTATTTAGTATGTTGTTTTAATTCATTAAAAAATAAAGTCTCTCTCTCTACTCAAAACATCAAACATTTGCTATTTTTCCCCTCAAAGCACATGGGGCAGATCTAAATTGAACTTGACCACAACAGCAGAATTTTACATATTTGTTTTCAAGTTTATTGTGGTCAAATGTGCAGCTTACTTGTGGAGTACCCCAAGGATCCATTCTTGGACCCAATTTTTGGGTACTGTAATAAAAATGTAATCTTTTTAAACCAAAGCATTTATCAAAAGTGAAATATTTTTTTATTTTTCAATGACCTTGAATGGGTGAATCAAACTTTTATTACCGCCCATCTGAAAGTAATTTCTGTACGTCTCTGTGTGTTGGTGTTAGCCAGGCCTCTGCTGACTTCCCTCAGTTGGCTTCATTTTAGAATTGATTTCAAAGTTCACTTGACAACCTAAATCATTGAATAAGGCAGGCTCAGTCTTAAGCGTCTCAAAATTATACTTAAATAAAAGTAGAAGTATTTTACCCTAAAATTGCTTAAGTACTTGAGTATTTAAAGTAAAAGTATAATGGAGTGATTAGAATCTCCAAAATTACATTTATTTGGAGATGACCTCCTAGAAAAAAACAAAACAAAAAGTTTCTGAAGGACAATACTGCAATGAGTATACTAAGGTTTATTAAATTGTTAATGTTGAGGCTACCTGATTCAGCTGCAGCTATACAGTATCTCTGCCAGGATCATCTTATGTATAAAGATGTACAAAGGCTATACGAGGCTACATATATCTAATATGTCCTGCTGGAGTGCAACATGTGTGTCATGTACAGGTGTGATGGATCCAGTACAAACCAATAGGCTGTCTGAGTATTTATAGTTCTCATCCAACCACAGTTAAAGTCCCTCTATCCAGGAGGTGCATTTTTTTGAATATTTGTTTTTAATTATATTTTCTGATTGAAACAAGCCAAAGTGAAATAGAAATTAAATTCTTTTTGCATTTTTTTAATGTAAGGAGTTGAAAATACAGGTAACTGCAATAGGAGTAGAAGTAAAAAAAATGTCTAAAAAATGTTATTACTCCAGTAAAATATGGTCCACAGAGGTGATCAGGTCTAGTTGTTGTTCCTCAACGAACCAGCTGCTCCTTCATATCAGACAGGCTTCAACTTTTGGGTTTTTAAAATATCTTCTAAAACATATTTGTACTCACTGTGTTTTAATAAAGCATGGGTGTTGGTTTCCTGGGTTCCATTTGTCTTTTCATGCTTTTCAACAAATTGGTGTAATTTGTTGCTTTTGTGTGCATCACTTTGGCTAACAGCGGTTGTTTTTAAATGTGCTGTAAATAACTTTTAATTTGATTATGATTAATGTTAATCCAATGGTTTTAGATGGCCCTAATGAAGCACTGCGGCCTATTTCAACTGCTGGAGGCTGATGGCAGGAAGTTGTTGCACACCAAGCTGCAACCCTGTGAGACCACCAGCAGTGGCTCTGGGCAGGAAGACAGCGCTATGGCATCCATTCGCATCGCTATAGAAACCATGCTGGAGGAGCTGGCGCCCAACCTGTGGGAGGATGATCTGGACCGGCTGGTGGATTTCGGGCACCTCATCAGCCCTGAATTGGAAATGGTCAAAGAACAGTTCCCATCTCAAAATGGCCTCAATTAAACACAACATGAACCATGTCTTGAGATGAGAGCAGCTAATCCCTGTTTCCAACTTTTTTCTGGCCCAAACAGAGAGTTTTACCCGCACTGCTTCATGGGGAGGCAGTCAACATCGACATGTCCTTCATGGTGTATGTGGCCCACCAGAAGGGGCTTCTGACCGCAGAGGAGAAAGAGCGCATCATCCAGTGCATGAGGGGTCTGGAGCTGCCCGTGTGGCACCAGGACTGTACCCTGAACCTGGTGCAGAAGTCTCTCCAGGAGCGTCTGAAGCACTCTGCGGGCTCGCTGAGGATGCCCCTCCCGACAGGACTGGGGCGTGCAGGTAAAACCATCAGCTGGAAGACTTGGTGTGACTGCTGTAGACTTCTGATAGCTGCTAGAAGCAACAATATGTTTGTGTTTCAGTGACATGTTCTTGATTTGTAGAAATCTTCCACGACATGATAGAAGACACAGTGCTTTGCCAAGCCCACCAAATATGGACTGAAGAGCTTTCTTCATGTGGTAACAAATAAAAACCAAAAATTACCAAACTTACTTGAACTTCAAAAAGAATTTATAAATATAATGTAAATAAAACAGTTCTGACAATATAAACCATTGTTAATCTAATAAACGTCTCTAGAGAAAAGTACTTATTTTATATTGTGTCACTAAAGCAGTCTGACATAATTCCTTTGTATCCAGCCTAAAGATAAGAGAAATGTCTCATCTATAAACATTTGGACTCCTTTCTGGATACCACTATCTTTACTTGGCACAATGGTCCAGTTTGGGGGGGACCGGTGCCAGTGTGTGACATGAACAAATGTGAAAATGAGTCATGGAGATCATTGTGTCGTGTCCATGTGCAACAATGATCGCAGGTACATGAACAAAGTTAGAATACATTCAATAATCAAACTTCAGATTGTTACACTGTGGTCTAATATTGTAGTACAGGTCTAATATTGTAGTATAAGTAGGGTATTTTAATACAAGTCTAGGATTTTATTACAAGCCTAGTATTGTAGTACAGGTCTAGTATTGACGTACAGGCCTAGTATATTAGTACAAGTCCAATATTATGGTACAGGTCTAGTAATATAGTTCAGGTATAGTATTGTACCACAGGTCTAGTACTGTAGTATAGGTCTAGTATTGTAGTACAAGTCCAATATTATGGTACAGGTCTAGAATTATAGTTCAGGTATAGTATTGTACCACAGGTCTAGTACTGTAGTATAGGTCTAGTATTGTAGTACAAGTCTAGTATTTAGTACAGGTCTAGTATTGTAGTACAAGTCCAATATTATAGTACAGGTCTAGTAATATAGTTCAGGTATAGTATTGTAGCACAGGTCTAGTACTGTAGTACAACAGTAGATCTGTACTTCTAGTATTGTAGTACAGATCTAGTACTGTAGCACAAATCTAGTATTGTACAGGTCTAGTATTATAGTACAGGTATAGTATAATAGTACAGGTCTAGTAATGTAGTTTGGGTCTAATGTTATAGTACAGGTCTAGTATTGTAGTACAACTCCAATATTATAGTACAGGTCTAGTACTGTAGTACAGGTCTAGTATTGTAGTACAAGTCCAATATTATAGTACAGGTCTAGTAATATAGTTCAGGTATAGTATTGTAGCACAGGTCTAGTACTGTAGTACAATAATAGATCTGTACTTCTAGTATTGTAGTACAGGTCTAGTATTATAGTACAGGTATATTATTATAGTACAGGCGTGGAGTTATAGTACAGGTCTAGTAATGTAGTTTGGGTCTAATATTATAGTACAGGTCTAGTAATGTAGTTTGGGTCTAATATTATAGTACAGGTCTAGTACAGTATCATATTTATCATTTACCTCCTTAGTTTGCTGCATTGAATCATAAATTTAAAATTAATTTAAAATCTACCTTTGAATAATATAAATGGAGACAATTCTTTCCACAGAAACAGTTACAAACACTTGTTTTTACTTTGCATCTTAACAATGGACTTTTATGGGAGAAAAACATACACGCTCTACGAAATGCTCAAATAAATTTTTAATATTTCTTGCAAGATAGTTTTACCATTGAGTACCAGTGACTCTGAGCACGAGTTCAGCAATTTGACAGACAGTGGGTACAGTAACTATTGCAACCTTCATCTCTTTAAAAAAAAAAAAAAAAAACAGTAGTAACGTTGAATCAACCACAGGAATTTAATTTTGCACTCAAGATCAAAAACTGAGCAAACACAGTTCTTCATTAGTGGTTCATCCATAGTGTGCTGAAACAACTGGAGAAGTGATGGCATAAACGTGTATACCCAGTCACATTTCAAAGTTATCGTATTTGATTTCCCTGCTCTGGGTTTGCTAATTGTGTGCTTTTACTAGAATGGCTCAACTATAAGATAGCATCTGATACCAGTACCACTTAGCTTACTGGCTGTTAGCTGTATTGCTTTTAATCAATGGGTGGAGTGAACTTGATGAAATGTGACATGTGACAGAAAAAAAACAAAGAACCCATGAACATTTGGAACCGTTTTGTTGTTTTAACTACTTTACAATACAATGTCGCCATAAGGCTGTTAAGACACTATCAGTAGTTCAAACCCTGTAATTTACATGTTTATATAAATGTCTTTACTTTTTGGCACACATTTTGGCAACTGTGAACTACATTCATACTAGTCTCAAAACAATTTCAAATATTTAGTACAGTTGTTGGTAGAAACAAAATACACACCAACACAATGTGGAGTTCTAAAGTGTTCAGTAATAAATCATATAGATAATCTAAAAGTGCTGTGAGGCTAAACTGATTTTGGGCTAAGCACATTAGCATGCTCACTAAAACTAACAAGCTACTGTAGTGTAGAATGCTACAACTGCTAATTTTTAGCATAAAGTATACAACAAGTGATTTTTTGGGGGGGATGTTTGTCAGTTTTGTAAGAAATTGGTGCTAATTTGAAATGAGCAAACTGAAACTAAAGACCTTTGGCAGGGCTATTCAACTAAATGGCTTAGGGGGCTACAGTTACTCAAAGCCAACAAGCTCAGGGGCCAGATTTCAGGGGTGGAGGGCGTTGCCCAATATTGGCAGGGGCTGGATATCTGGGATCGTGGGGTCGGGCTGTTGCCTGATAATAGTGGGGGAAACACTGCATTATTTAAAGAACAGGTATTTTGATCTTTTACCTTTTAAATTTGCTGCGCTGAATCATAAATTTAACATCTACAGTATTTTCATATTTAAAAAAAAACTAACTGGCCAGATGTGGCCCACGGGCTGCCAGTTGAAAAGCCCTGACCTATGGTGCCTGAGGAAGAGTTAAGTCAGGGGTATCAAACTACATTGCTCTAAATTGTCACAATTACTCAAAGCCATGAGCTTGTGGTGAGTGGGGGTGTTATGGTTGGGGAAACACGGCATTATGTAAAAGAACAAGTATTATCTTTGACATTTTAAACGTGTTTATTTTGTTGCATTGAATCATAAATTCATAACTTATTTAAAATCTATTTTTAAAATTTGAAAATAAAAAATTAACTTTTTTTCCCTTTGGGGGATGGGGCCTTATTGGCGGGCTGGACGGAAGTCACCTGCGGGCCACCAGTTGAATAGCCCTGCATTAGCCATGTTCTCTAAATTTTCCTTTTTTTTTTTTCTTCTTTTCATAGTTATGAATTTTCCTCAATGACAATATTTAAATTTTTTTTTTTTTTCTGATTCCTTGCTTGTTTTGCAAACTGAGTGAATCCTATCAGTTTGTCATCTAGAGAAGACTCGATTAGGTCACATTAACTTTGGTGGTGTGGTCTCGCTATCAAGTCATAGGAGGCTATGTTTCCTGGCTGGTAAAGCTTGAGGCTTTTGGAAGACAAAAGTATAATTTTCAATACCTGCATACTGTACATGTAGGTGAAAATTACGATATTGAGGAAATGAAATTATCTAATAATCTATTTGACTATTTATGTAAAATAAAATTTAATCTCTTAACATTGAACACTTTGGGGTGCTTTTATTACAAACCATTTCTTATGGTTCTTGAGTCTATGGTGCTGTCTCATACTAGTAGTACTAGTAGATCCTGTTGATCTTTAGAGGACCTCGGCACCTGCAGTTAATCTATAAAGCACCAAACACCTCTAACAAAATATTGCATCAGTACTCGTACATCACCATGGTAACAGAAGCAACTATAAGGCACTTAAATAAAAAAAAAGGTCAATACTTCAACACCACCTTAACCTACTTTATAAAAATATCACATTTTCAAGGCAGGATGATTTACAGGCACAACTTCAACCATTGCATTGTTTTACTAATCAGAGGCTGTGCGGTTTTCAGAGATTCGACTAAGCGGCACGGAGTTACTCAAGAACATGCGACAACTATTGCAGCAATGTGCAGAAATATACAGCGATTGTGCATCTCCAAAAGATCTGCCTGTCTCGTAAAATATCACATGTGCGTGTTACAAACCAAATACAACCGGCAAAATTTAGCTGATTTTTTTTTTCTTCTTAAGGCTAAATACACCACATTTCAGTTTATAGAGATCGTTCCAGTGTTTAAACAAGCGTTTCGTACAAAATCATTCTCCTTATATTCCTTGACATTATATATTTCATATATTAGAAAAAGCAAAAACAAAACATGTATAAAGACCCTGAACGTGAAATGTCACTGAAGCGGTATAAAATAACCAACTTAGAAAATCTGTGGACAGTTAAAAAAAAAAAGTAGTATTTTACTGTGTTCTGAAATAAGTTTATCAGCTCTGATTGTGGGGGTCACCACAGGTAAGAATCAAACGGATACCCCACTATATTGGACCATATGTAAATAAAGATGGACAATGTGTCTTTTTTCAGTTGTAAAAATAAATAGAGCGAAAATATCCGTTCCACTGGCAGTGTTGTGTTGTATATTTAAAACTAGGGTTTGTGGACCAGGTGTGTGAGGTTCCACCTACATAATCGTACACAATCACGATCTCACAAAAACTTTTTGAAGCATCAAATCACTAAATCCAGCTAAACTATATGGAAAGTATTCATATTGGAACATACAGCAGCAGGGTCAGCAGCTACAAAAAAAGGTATCAGAGGTATTTTTAACTTTTAGTCAGGAAACGGCCTCATTAAAAGATCATTTTGTAGTTACAAGCAGCCAGGTCATGTTTCGATACAAACGCTGAGGTTGCTATGGAAACGCAATTGGAATTGAACAAATTCAACTGGTAATTTTACGCAGTTATATGCTTAAACCCGTGTTAAACTTTTCTTTGTGATGGATAAAAATTTTCCAAAACTATCTGCTGAATATGTTCAATTCCAACGGTGTTTCCATGGCAACCTCAGCATTTGTATCAAACAATATGTATTTGTAACTACAAAATGGTCCATTTCTATGTAGGGGCAGGAGACCAGTCTCCTAGGAGGCATCCTTTTTCTTTTTTCTCTCAGTTTCAACTTCTAGGTTTGTGTCAGTCGTCCATGGATTCTTTTTACAATTAAACAAATGTCAAAGATCTTCAAAATTTTAAACAAATGTTCAGTCCATCAGATAGACACAAGTTTTATATTCTGTATTATCTTGACAACATTTTAAAGCTTAATTTATTTATTTATTTTCATATTTTATAATGGATTTGGCAGTGAGGAATGTCCTAATAAAACATCTAATAGGCCTTGTTTTGTGATTGGATTGTTTCCTTTTAGAACATCAAAAACTAAAATCAATCATCTTTGCCAAAATGCCATGTTGATGAAAATATTCTGTTTCGGTTGTTGTGCTTTTTTTGTTTTTGTTTTTTGTGCTTGTTCATCATCTCAGGCTCTTTAAAATGACCTTGCTATAAATAAAATTTCCAGGGGAATGTGTACATACAATCCTGCGTACAAAGTTACATAAATAGGATCGAATCTACAAATGAATAATAGTGAACGAGCAGGAAAACGGAAAGCTGAACTGGAAGACTGACAAAGACTCGGCTAAAACGTGCATAGCAGAACAACAGGGATGTGTCCACATCACATCTTAATAAGGCATTTGCACATTCAAGTTCAGTCTAAGACACAAAGAGTGTAAAGCACTATAGTAATAAATATCCTTCTATTATTGCTAGTGATTTGAAAAGCAGTGTTTATGTCAACACAAATATCTACACTTCTAACCATGATTTTAAACTTCCCTAGATTCTTTGGAATCAGTTAAAAAAAAAGCTACTCTCTATTCAAAAGATAAATGCATATCTTTAAATATAAACCCATCTAGTTTTGTAACTTATCATCAGCAAAGTTTAGATTAAAGCAAATGCTTTTAATCAGTCTTTGTGATTTAGGTTGAGAATTTGAAAAATATATATATAAAAAAAATGAAGATAGAACACATGTAAACACAGGTGGGGGGAGAATAAAGAGAAAAAAAGCGCCTCTCCAGCAACTGTGCAGGGTGGGGTTGAAGATGCAGGTGGGTTTTTTTTCCCACCGGGGGGCGCTAACAGCCCTGCTCATTCTCATCCATGCTGACGCTGCTCTTCCTGCTGCTGTCCTTCGAGGCGTCCGGGGAGACGGAGGAGAGCAGAGGGTCCCCGCCCCGCACCGGTGACAGGGTGTCTTCCATGAGGATGTCGCCCGCTTTGCCCTGAGAGCCGTAGTGGCCCTCGGAGAAGTTAGAGTGGCCCTCGTTCAGCTCCAGCGTGCCAGGCGGCTCGGGGGTGCAGGCGGGGTGGTGGTGGTGGAGTGTGTACAGCTCTCGGTGGCAGTCCTCCAAAGCGGGCTCCTGTTTGATGGGCCGCGGCCCGAGTTCAGCTGAGCAGAGCGCTGAGGATGAGATGGACAGACCGTGAGCTCGGGCCTGCATCTCTAGTTCCTGCAAACCGCAGACACATGAATTAGTCAGAGTTGTTACTACGTCCCGTCAGCCACACACGTCTGCTCCTGTGTGACGTTAACTAGTTGAGGGAAATCTATTAGCAGGGCTGCTGAGAAAAGGTTCAGTTTTATTAAATAACAGATGCGTTATTTATCCTTGTCAAATCTCAGGAGGCTTTTAGTCGACCAGTAGCACCTAAAGTGCAATATAAAGTAGGGCTGAAACTAACGATTATTTTAATATATGATCAATCTGTCAATTATTTTTCCAATGAATCTGCCAAATCATCAAAACACTTAATTACATAAATATGAATAGATATAAATTACTTTAATTCCTGTATAAACATGGGATGCAAGTTATCCATTAATGAATTACTCTAAAGTTGATTTATCTTATCGACTGACTAACTATTATTTTAAAAGCAGACATTTTCTTAGAAACCTGAGTTTTCTCAAGTTGAATCAAGCGGGTCTTTACATAACATGCTGAATTTTTAAAAAGAAGCACATCATTATATTTAACAATTTATTTTACCAACTGCATTAAATACGGAGAAAAAAATTGTGGATTTCTCACACAATTAAACTTGGATATATTTTATAAAACATAAAACAGAAATTTATTAGGTTGCTGAATGAGGGAAAACAAAGAATAAAATATGATTTTCAGATGCAAAACTATTAATTTATTATTATTATATTTAGAATTTATTTACATTTAGAATTTATGATTTTTCTCAGATTCTTTACTTTTTGCTGCCTTCTTGTTGGTTCTGTTGCTAAAACAGTAGTGCTGCTTGCATCTTCTTTTTCTTCTTCGTCCTGTAGATGTTTTGCTGCTTGACAAATAACTTTGAGCCTTGGTCAGAAAAAAAGGCTGGAGTGTTTTTATATGTTTGGTTCAAGAGAAGGATGAAACAGGTAATGGACTGATGTGATTTTTACCACAAGATGATTCCTCCTCGCGACACAGCACGCATCAAATCAGACCGTTATTTAAAAAAGCAAAATGCAGCGTATACATAACTACGGTTCTACTTGACCTGACAACACAATTTAAAAACTGGTTTAAAGTTTGACGTCTCTACTTTTGATTCAAACTGAAACAACTCTCAGAAAGGGTGTATCTTTCCAGTTAGAGTGATTTAAACCCTGACATTGAGCTGCTTTCATCCTCATCAATGACTTCAATATGTTGATGCTTCAGGTGCTGTATCATGACGGTGGTCCCATACCCGTCACGATGACTTGGATCTAAAATTTGAAGAGATTTTAAAAATTCCTTTTGAAACACTGCCTCCGCCTCGCTTCGTTCAACTCGCTTTGCAAGTAGATTTTTTTACTTCTTAAACTTTATTTAGGTCAGCCAACATTGACAACGCTCTGCGGGTGACGTAAACGGCTCCTCCACGTGGCGAGGGAGGCATAAATTGCGCAACACAACAAATCAATAATGAAATTCGTTTCGAAATTGTTGCCTCCCTGATATAAAGCATAGATTTCTATTTAAACCTTTAACTTAATTCTCCACAACTGCAGTTTCAAACCTCTAGTTCTCAGTTCTTGTTTAATGTTATGCTAAGATGTGGAGGAAATTTTTTGTGATAATGATACAACTAGCACAAAGAGTTAAACATATTAGTTTCTGCTAGTTAGCAAATTCCATAATCAAAGTTTCAATACTGCCTTCATTAAAGCCTGCCTTTTGTGATTTATGATTGTTAACATTTTCAGGATTGGCAGTTATTGCCAGTCTGAGAACTAAACTAACAATACCCACTGATGCAAAAAACATAAGACTCTCAGGAAGAACATCTAAAAGGTAATATCCCCCCCATATGACCAAGTGAACAGCAAGTCATGCAAATTAGAGCTGATCCATTACTGACCAACCAGGTTAAAGATCCGAATCCTCACTCTGAATCAAGACACGCTAATTCCTGGTCTAAGTTGACATGGATCCTCTAGGAGCGTAACAATACATCGATCCATATTGATACATCAATTAAATGGTTGATAATCCAATTGTATCGAGGCAAAATGAAAATATTGATCTATATCGTCATCATATGCTTGATGTGGATCGATATCATATGCTCATCTAACACAGTCATTGGGTTTGATGGGCATATGATCTGCGAGTTAGTAAACTCACAGATAACCCCAAAAACAAAATCACCGCAAATGTTGCGAACACAGATGAATTGGATCACTGCTCCGAATTAAACCAGAAATGCTGCTGACTTAGTTGAGTTGTATATGGTCAACATGTACGATTCAAGTGAACGATTCAGATTCACTGGACTACACTTTTCCAATCAAGAGAAGCATGTCTGGTCTGATTTTCTTAATAATTAGTTTTCTTAGGCATGGATTTTAGGATTGGACTAGTTGTCTGCCGGAGGAGAGCTCTATGCATCTCTAGTGCTCTTCAGATGCTTTGGAGACGTCAGCGACAATCGAGGAGGGTTTGAGACACCCTCAGCAGCTCTGGGACTCTTTTGAGAGAAGATTTGTTTGATCTCAAACATTCAGTTTACACTGAGAAGACTCAGATTTTGAGGCCTTTCTGCAGTTGACTCCCTTACTGAAATACAAATACTTTGAACTCCAAAGAAGTTAATTTATTTCAGTATTTTTTGTCTTTTTAGCTGAACTATGTTTAGAAATGTGTCCTCTCTGTATCATTGCATCGATTTTAAATGGGTGTCTTTATTTCAGTTCTCCATGTGTGTCTCCATCTTCAAGTCCCTTGTATGACTGAAAGTCTACCTGTATTCTCAGCATCAAATGCCGGTTGGCATGCTCAAGCTTTTTCTGCCGACTCTCCAGCTCCTTGGCTCTGTATTGTTCTCTCTGCAGCTTCCGGATGTAGTCCACCGACGCCTTCAGGATGGTGCCTTTGTTCCAGCGCATGTCCCTGAAAATCACAGATACGTCTCACTTTTTAAGCAGCTTCTTAGTATTAAAAATTACATTTTAGCAAATTAACAAGTTAAATGAACAGAGTGTAGAATTTAGTGACATTTAGTCGTTGGGATGGATCTGTATTTAAACAATGATCTGTGCAACTAAACTCAAAAGTTTTTATCTTGTCCTCATAAATTAGAGGGGATCAAATCCACAAATCTGTTCACTAAAGTTAAGCTGAAATAAATTAAAGGATGAATCCAAGAGACATAAATGAAGCGCAGAGCTTCAGATGTTACTTTTTTTTTGGTTTATAAAAAACCCGATTTGTGATTCTTAGAAGAGAAAAGGCAACACAAAGACAAAAAAGGAAAATATTGACTTGATTTTAGCTTCAGCTGAAGAATATTTGACCAGGACTGAACTTTATCCTTCATTTATGTTTCTAATAAAAGGAAGAGTTCTCTTCAGAACCAATGTGAATACACCAGCTACAGAAATCATCCCCTCACAGATGGACTTTGATTGGACCATTAAATTTGACAAACTAACTAAAAGGATGTTTTTGTGGCACCATTTATATCCTTCGAATTAGTTGCATGTTTCACTTTTAAAATGGCAAACGGTTGTTTATATTGAATGTTTTTCAAGTCTGTTCTGAATAATGAAAAAAAAAAGAGTTAATACGATAGTTAACTTACGGGTCATTGGATTTTGGAATCAAGGTTCCCAGTTCTTTGATTCGATCGTTGATGTTAAACCGTCGTCGTCTCTCAACTACAGAACATGAACAGATTATTACCAATTAAAAAAGCACATTCATTTAAAATTATTTCTGCAACATAATCAGGACATTTGCTTTAGTGTTTTTTCAATAAACAAAACAATCAACACTCACTCAAATTATGGTTGTCTTTCTTCTGCCGCTCCTTAGCCATTGCTCTTACCTCAGCTTCTGGAACAAAGGCTTTGATCAGTAAAATGAGCAAAGCATAAAATTCACCCATATTAAACGGCAGCTGCGGTAGCTCGAAGGCTAACACTCAGACGTACCCACAGGGAAACCTTCAGGTCTTTGATACGTGTCAAATTTGCCACAGGATCCAGACTTGTCCAGCATATGCATGATGGCTGGAGATTGGGACACTAAGTGATAAATAACGGTTTTAAATAAAACCAAATCAACAATCATTCATAGACTCAACACTTACAAAATTGTAGGTTAAAATCTCAACACAAGAAGATATAAATATATGTTATTAGTGAGACAAAGGATTGGAGAGTAGAACTGAATGATTCAGTTTTCCTCACCGTCTAAAAACAGAACACATTTAAAGGCATCAAACGTCCTCTGCAGTGAGAAAGGTGAGCTGTGCCCGACTCACCTGAGTATTCTCTTTTGATGTTGGGCAGGTTGGCAGGGCAGGAGTTGCTGATGGACAGACCTTGTGGGGGCATACCCTGATTACCGTACATGTCCATGAGGTTCGGAGGTACGGGCATCTGAGCGAGAAAAATAAGTGTAATAAATTTTCTTAGAAAATTATCATAAAGTTGTCCTGAGGATCTTGAACCCCTTTTAGTTTCTCTTACAGAAATTTTTCAAGACTATAGCCTTGAATATCTAAATATAAAAGCTATTTTAAATATGGAGAAAGTTGCTGAGGTGGGTATACAGCAGGGCGAGGCACAATGTGGGCTGAGGTGGGCAATGAAATAATGTGCACGGCCTAGAACACCGTTTTGCGAGCTTTGCATACAAAAATACATGGCCTCATGGCTCACTGGTCGAAAACACTTACGTTTAGTCAGACTGGAACTGAAAATTTGCCCATGTGTTGCATTTCAAGTCAAGCCCAGTGATGTACCACCCTTAGACACTAACAAGCATCCCAGTATAAAAAGATTATGATTATCAGTAAAAAATAAATGTATTATGCAAAAGGAAAAAGTTGGATTTAATTCATTTCTGCTGAAGCACATTTTTAAGATCACGTACACAGTATGAGCCATCACATCAACCCAAGGATTAGGACATACTGTATTTACTCAAATTAAACAAAGCACATTTTGAAATTCCTGTTTTTGAAGCTACGTTTTGACCTAACCTAACCTCAATCATCTTGATATCATAATGAGTCCAGAAATATGACTTGATTTGTCTTGTTACTCAAAAAACTAGAAAACGAGTCTTAATTCTGTTTTCTGTGTATTCTAATGAGGATTTCTTGATAACAACTGAAAGAGGAAACCATCCAATAGCTTAACATTCTTCTTCCTTTTAGGGTCATGGCAGGGGCTACTAATTGCCATATCTAGTAATCAAAGTGCAAGGGGCGACCTGTTCAGGGTGAAAGAGGAAACCTCAAACCATTTTTGGATACCATAATAGTTATTTGTTGGTCTTGCTTAGAAAAATGCTTTAAAACATGAAGGTAAGATTATATTTTGAACAACTCCTTCAAGTGATCTATTCATGTACACACATTGATCATATTTTGACAAAATCCAATTATTGCTAAGTTTTATACCAATTTTCCCATTGCATTACTTGCAAACAAATCCTAAGTTTGTTGGGGAGGGGGTTTATATTTAAAAAAATATTTTTTGTTGGTTTAAAAAACTCCCGCTCCCCGTTTGCCAAAGGAGGGACAGACCGTCTGGGGGGGCCTGGGCCACGAATGGGTTCAGGGCTTTGGGGGGTTGCCGGGGGCGGGGCTGGCATTCCGATCCCCATGGGGATGTTTGGTGTCTTGGACCATGGCTCCTGGTTTCCATGGTTGGCCAGCTGGCTGGGGTTCCCGCCGGAGTCTGGCGGGTGGCTGGCTGGGGGTGTGTGCTTGGCCGTTGGGGGGCGTGGCTTTACTACGGCGGGGGGGCTGGCCGGTCGGCCTGGTGCATCCCATGCAGCACCTAGGATGTCTGCTCCTCTCCACCCAGGAATGAATTGGGTCTACCTCCTGGGTTCGGATGTGGGCTGCCCTCTGTAGGGGGCGGGCGCATGCTCTGGACCTGGAGCCATAGAGTGTGTATGGAGAGTGTGAGTAGAATATGGCGTCCATCTTGTGTGTCTTTCAATGACTGGATGTGAGGATGAGGGTGGGATTGTGTGATTTTGTCTGTGTATGCTTGGATATTTGTCAGGCTGGGACTTGGACTGCCCCCTCTTCTGGCTCATCTGGGGCCCACTGCTGGTAGTGGCCCTCGCCCTCCTGCCACACTGCCCTCTGGTGGGTAATGCCTTTGCCCGCCGGTGCGCTGGTGGCTCTTGGTGTCTGGGGCTGGGTGCTCGGGCGTGGGCTGGCTCGGCATAATGACTGCCTGGTGGGGTTTGGGTCCTCTGGCCCGGTCGGGCCTTGGCTAAGGGGTGGTGGGCCCTGGGAGCCCAGGTCTCTGTGTCCATGGTCGGACCTTCTCAGGCAGCAGGTCCCGGCGGGGTCTATGAGCTTGTCGCTGCTAGCACCGGGGGATTACTGCATGGGGTCGCTGGGGAGGCTCTCTCAGCTCTCTCCTCTGGTCTGCTCTGAGGGGTGGGTAAGCGGTTGTTCCTGCGCTGGTGCCCCTGGGGGCTCCGTGCTTGGGGTCCCTCTGGAGATCTTGGCTCTGGTCTTCATCATGTTTGCCTCGGGCCTTTGGGGTCGGGTCTGTGGTCCTCCACAGTCACTATTAAATATTTCATTGGAGAAATCTTGTATATACATGCATGCTTACAACCGCACTCAATTAGGAGTTCAGATCCAGGGGTTTCTGACATACATTCTGTTCTGGACTGCGTTGGTCACTAAATGTGTATGTATGTATG
>JARVJO010000024.1:8493297-8507751 GCA_031762555.1 Cynodonichthys magdalenae
CTTAAGATCCAATAGTGCAAAATGCAAATTCTTGCAATTTTTTGACTGGTCTTAAGATTTTGATCAGGAGTGTATGTTTTTGTTAGAATAATTTACAGTATTTATTATAGAAAATGTGGTCTTAATGTGCAGACATCCAATTAAATATTCTATTTTTTAAAGCTTTGAGTTAAATTATTTGTTTAATCAGCAATTCAAGTTTTGAAAATCTAATGAACCTTAAGGTTTTTTTGTTTCCTTTTCCCATGAATGAAGCAGGTAGAAGTTCACAAGAAGCAGCTGAAGGGTCTGTTGGTGTGAGTGAAATAGGCCGTCATCTGGCTGCAAGCAAAACAAAGCTATTATAGCAATAACCTTAGCAACAACTTGGCACAGCCTGAGGAAAAAAAAACTTAACAACATCCAGCTAAGTCAAGAACACTCTTCAGGGAGCAGGCGGGTAAACATATCACTATCAGTGACTATCAGAAATAGAAAACATAACAGCAAGTCCAAAGAATCCCCTAGTCACAAACCATTCATAAGACTGAAGAAGAAAAGTTTGACTTCACAAACAGGATCTGTTCCAAGACAGAAACTAATGTAAGCTAACACTCTATCAGAATGACTGAATAATGACGTATAAATTAGACATTAGTTGTAAAGAAATAAAGTCATGCCAACAGCCCTAACACAGGTGTTACAGACTAACGATGGGACAGAAGGACTGAACAGTATTGGGTTATCTACTCAAATTCAGAAAAATGCAGCAAAGCTGGATGGACATCACATCCCTGCATAAATGACCAATGACAGAAAACATACTGCAAAATAATTATCTCTGGGTAAAGAAACTGAATTTGTTTAAATGGCTGAACTAAGTCAATCATCAGCAGTGCCGTGGTTCAGATCTGCGCTTCATAAAAGTAATGCAACTTTTTAAAATCTCAAACACAACAAGAAGCAAAATATGTAACGGCACCTCTGAAAGCTATATGTACATTTTTGTCTCCACTAGAAACTCAGAAGCAGCATAGCTAAAAAAAAAAGTAACAAGCCAGCAATTATAAGTCTCATATTTTAACTTATCCAGGGTTTAGCATAGCAGTTAGCTTTGACATAACTTAAATCTCGACAGTAAATATAACAAATACATTATTTTACAATGGCATCATAGAGACTCTTATTGGGAAGGACTGAAGAAAGAAGATATTAACTGTGGAATTGAATTGGACAAATTTCAGAACGATTGGCCAGTCAACACTTAATAATCCATTATTTCTCTAGTCAATGAAAGTAAAAAAGCTAAGCTGGTGTGTCAATTTAAAGTGCTGATTCAAAAGGTAAAACTCTCAATTTACTCGTCTGTCCATGTTTCAACCCTCGCCTATGGTTACGAGATTTGGAAAATGACCGAAAGAAAAGAGATCCCAGATACAAGCATCCAAAATAAGCTTCCTTAGTATGGTTGCCGGGCTCATTGTCTGAGAAAGAGTGAGAGTGAGATCGGTTGTCCAGGCAGAGCTCAGAGTAGAGCTGCTGCTCCTTCTCATCAAAAAGAGTAAGTTGAGGTGGTACAGGTATTTGATAAGGATGCTCTCTGGATGACTCCCTTTGGAGATTTTCCAGGCATGTCTCACTGTAATGGGCCCCAGGGCAGACCCAAAGCTTATTGGAGGAATTGTGTGTTTTCTGGCCTGGGAACCCCTCACGGACCCCAAGGAGGCGCGAAGAGGGATGGCTGAGTGTCTCATCTGAACCTGTTGCCTCTGTGACTGGACTACAGATGAACTGTAGAAGATAAAGATTAAGACATTTTTTTTTGACCAGACAGTCAAATTTTCCTTCTTCCAACTAAGACAATTTTTCAATTTATTTTCAAACATTTTCAAATTTTTTTAACTTTACAATTTTAATCCTAAAACTAAGAAAAAAAAAAATCTTCCAATTATTTTTAGTTATTTAAGTGACTTTATTACACTTATATTTCAGCAATTTTAAACAAATGTATTGTATCTGTTTTGCTATGATAAGATAATGTTAAAATTTTGGTGCCTAACAAGCATTTAAAATAAATGTTTTAATTTTTGCAATATTCAACACCCTAGAACACAGATGTCACACCCGGGTCCTCGAGGGTTGCTAGCCTGCATGCTTTAGAGGTTTCTCAGATCCAGCACACATGATTTGCATGAATGGGTGATCAACAGCCTTCTACATAGTTTGAAAAATTAATTCAATCACAGAATCGAGTGTGTTGGCTCAGAGAAACAAGAAAAACATGTAGAATAGTGGACCTCTAGGGCTGTGTCCAAAACAAGAGGCCTCCAAAGGCCAAATTCACTGGCCGCTTACTTCACAGCGCCACAACGGAGGCTGTCAAAATCCGAAGACTCCTCCGATACGGCCGACAAATACATCCTTCCTTTGCCCCGAAGTGAAAGACTGGTCCGATGGATCCTTCCATAATGCATAGCGGGCTGCCGGAGATTTTTTTTCTGCTATTAATAGTGGATGAGGCGAGAGAAAGGAATAAGTTTTAAATAAAAATCTGGCGGTGTAAAAGTTAAAAGTTTCAAGCGGTTGTGTTGTTAATACGTTGTCATTTGTAGACATGTTTTTAAATATTATTTTTGTCAGAAAAAAAATTATCTGGTATAGCAAAATAAACATGCACCTACGGCAGGTCCATTCGTTCCTCAAATATTGCCTTTAAGTTCATTTTATTGTTTTGTGACTCTAATAACGTTAATACATTGATATTTTTCTCATTTCGATCTAATTTTGCATCTGTTTAGCGTTGTCATGGTGGCTAGGCGACCAGACCTATGTCGAGTAAGGGAGGTAATAAAGCAGAAGGCCAGACCGTCCAAATTCACAGCAACTTTCTTCCGGTCTTCGCGGTCTACCAATGACCTGGCCCAACTTGACCAGTAGACTGGGTTCTTCGGAGGACCCGACAACCTGATTTGGACACACCCTAGGAATGGAGTTTGACACCACTTCCCTAGAAGTAAAACTATTCATTTGTGATCAGATGATTTTTTTCCACAGGCAGATGTTTGTTTGATAAATGTTAACTTTTTTTTTTTATAAATTGATCAATATAATTTTTATTTTTACCATTTAAGAGTGTATAAATGCCTTGAAACCACATCACGGAGCAAAGCTCAGCCAACTTTTCAGTGTTTTGTGGTCTCTTGCCAAACACACAACTAAAATACACTAAATGCATTTTTGTCCTATTAAAGAAAAACCTTCTTATTCTTGTGTATGCACACACTTCCTCTTATGTTTGTGTGTATCTCGTGAAGGGGGGACAATAGCTGTACAGTCTTAGAGAGCCCCACCCACCACAACTCATGATTCCTGTGAGAGTGTTCACTATTCTGCTCCATCATATCCACCATCAGTCAAACAGTCAGAGCCGAGTCTTTGATGCTGGGTTTCATGACTGCCTTACAGCAACAAAAGAAAGACATTAAGTAGCTTTGCATCCAGGAAGTAGAGAAGGAAATAAAGTAATTGGACCGACAGAAGTCTGGTGCAAATCAAAACATTACATTGTTACAAAAAATAATCAGTAATGAAAAAAAACTGTTCTTCTGATAATGGTTGTTTTTGACCAAAGAATAGTCCTGCTTTGCAAACCTAATGATTTTCTAAACCATTTATGAATATCTATATAAAAGTTAGATGTAAACAACTATGATACCAAAATTGAACACAATATACATAAAAAGGAGCTTTCAGAGTCTGTACAATCTTCCCTCACTGTCCCTCACTTGTACACAAAGTGTACCAAAAACCATATCATACTGCACTGCAACAAAATCAGAGATGCTACGGTGCCATACTCACAAGCAGTCAAATGAGCAGGGTCTGTACACTTGCACTCCAGCAGCCTCCATATTTGTTTGTTTTCCCTGAAGGTGCACCACCCGCCCTTGGAGAGCAGTGAAAGTCATGCTTGTGGTGCGGCACTGAAAGTGTGTCAGAGGGGGGAGGCTCTGAGGCACGGCCCGGAATCTCCAATCGCCTCGCAGAGGCAGAGGGCCAGCCCCATCCGTCCTGGGCAACAAGCAGAGCAGAGGAAAAGGACAGAGCGAGAGTCCACTGGAAACACAGCATCCGTCACCATGCCACGTTAAGCCTCACAGATACTGTTTCACTTCGAGACATGTGTCGACACGTGCTGAGCGCACGACCCCGCAGCTCAGTAGTAGCCGCTGTCCCATGAAAATTTGGTATGTTCTGAATGTGAGAAGGAAAATATGTACTTGTTTATATATTTGTGTTGGTGTAATTATTTACTCACATTCAACTCTTTGACTTTAAATATTCTTTAACTAAAAATTTGTTGCTTATTTTCACCAACTGGATGTTTCAGCAAAATCTCTCAGGTCCAAGTATTTGAAAAAGATGTACAGTTTTAAGCAGATTTAAGCTGATCACCAGCACATGTGCCAATCCTTAAAAGTTATGGCAACCAATAGCCCATTTTTTAAACAAAAGGTTTGTGGTTGTCTGATAAGTTTTATTGTTCATTACAACATACTAGATTTTGAAAAACAACAAAAAGTTGTAAATGAAAAAGATGCTTACATAGCATGGTGGGCAATATAAAATAGGATGGTGTTCTGAATCATTTGATGACAAACATTTAAGTTCTAATGACCTGGTAATACGTGAACACTCTCTAGAAACACCTTCAAAGTTCAACGTAACAAACATGCAGACCAAAGATGAAGCTGGGTTGATTCTACATATAGAAAAGGGTGAGTAGGACAAACAGAACTGTTATCAATTATTGCCCATTTGCTCGTGCAAGCACAGAAAAACTATTGACTGCAGTCAGGAGAGCACACCCACAATTTCATATTCATACTTCTGACTGTCCTGCTTCTCTCCTTCTTCTGCACTTTATTGTTCAGAGAACAGAACACTCAAGGACGGTCAGGGAGAGAACAATGTGCACACCTTTCTAAAGCAGGCAGAATAAGTGCAAACTGGTATCAAAATTATTTAAATAATTATGAAAT
The DNA here is from genome assembly GCA_031762555.1 of Cynodonichthys magdalenae. Classification (NCBI taxonomy): domain Eukaryota; kingdom Metazoa; phylum Chordata; class Actinopteri; order Cyprinodontiformes; family Rivulidae; genus Cynodonichthys; species Cynodonichthys magdalenae. The sequence goes on from JARVJO010000024.1 coordinate 8,498,319, forward strand.
ACTGACATAAGGCTTCACCCCAAACTCTTAAGAATTATTTCCTGTTAATTTTCAGTGGAAATGGCAGACATGCAATCTATGAATAGACTACAGTAGGACCTTGGACAGAAATCTGCAGGGGTTTATATATTTTTGGAGATGCTCAGCTGTAAAGTGTTACTATTTTAAAAATCTCCAGAGTATGAATAGAACAATAACATAGAGCTGTAATGGTTAATCCTTTTGTAATTTTTGCAAACAAAAAAGAAAGCTACTTGATAGTGAAGGTTTGCAGATCATGTGGGAACTGATAACTTCATGTGGAAAATACTATTAAATCAAGTAGTCAAGACTCAGACCAGCCCATGGTGGAAATCATCTTTAGTTACAGCTCAAAGGCTTTATCATGCAGCCACATTTTCTCATTTACCAGCATACCATAAACAGTTTTTAAATAAAATTTTAAAAAGCCACAAGAAAAGACAACAAAACCGATCTGGCTTTGTATTTTTAAATAGGCGCAGTTCTCATAGGTCACCATGAGAGGCAGACAAAGATCACAAGTCAGTAATATTTAAAAAAGGAACGCAAAGAAAAGTAAAACTATTAGGAGGTAAATCAGGGAGGAAATGTAAAGCAGATGTACACTTTAAAGGATGTTCAGATACAGGAGATATCTAGCCTGCAGGACAAATCTGATTTTACTCCTGTCCCACATCTGTCTGTCTTATTTTGTCTCTAGGTCTTTCTTGGATCCTAGATGAAATTCTTTGGGCTTTTTAGCATCTCTGCTCGCTGCTCCTTACAGGAACCAGCTGCTCCAAACCTCTCACTTCTGACTCCTGTCTTAGGCAAACTGACCCAAATACTACAAAAACTAATGTCTTTATAAACAGAAATAGTGATACAAGCTTTTAGCCATTCTAAACCATGCTACAGTACAACACACCAACACAGGTTTGATATGACCCTGAACAAGCCACAATTGGATGACCGTTCTCCACAAAAAAAAGATAATGATAATAATGTTTTTCTGAGTAATAAAGGAATGTGAGTCTCTCAATGCTTTGAGAGTTTCATTAAAATCAATCTTATGGTCCATTAAATATTTTGCTAATACACAAACAAAAAAACCACAGGCTCATATGTATCCACAATGGGACACCACCTAATATTACCATCTGGAGCCATTTATTACCCACCATCCTTTCCTTTTTGCCTTTTCTGGTGTGTAATAATAAACTTCACCTACACTGCCATCACTTATGTGCACCTTCATATACATTTCATTTATTTATACTGTACTGTAATGTTATCTGTATATATAGTGTCTGTTGGTGTATATGTGTATATGTATATTTAGTTAATGTGTATGTGTATATATGTATACATATATACTTATGTGTATATGTGCACTGTTATATATGTGTAAAACGTTTTTTTTTTCTTTATTTATCTTTCATCTTTATTTTATACTGTATGTCTAGACGAGCGCCCACCATTGACTGCATGTAAACCTGATGCTCAAATCGTGTTCAGTGTGAACGCAGCATAAACACATCATTTTAGAGAAACTGTTGAGCAATTCCTAAAATGAGTCTTTATGAAGCACGTGAGAGGTCTGTGATTGATGATGTCGCTTTCAGTGAGTAACCCCAGCTATTTTATTTAGAGATGTTCCCTGAAATCTTCTTGTGCAAAGAAATGGTTTCAATCCACAAGTTTCTGGAAAAGCGTATGTAGGCTGCCATGACAGTCGCTAGTCCCGACCAGAGCCCTCCCAACTGTTCGATATTTCCGGTGCGCAAAAAATTAATTAATTAAGATAATTATGATAACAACAAATCCAGTTTGTTTTTGATTGAACTGGCAGCTTGAGCAGTTCAATCATGAGTTTGGGTTCAACTTGTGTTTTTGTCGACTGCCACAACAGAAAACTGAAAAACGGTTTGGAAACATTTTGCCTGGATCAAGAAATGGTAAAGGGTTGTTCATGTCCAGCATCCTACAAACTCCACTTTATGCGAACGAAGGTGGATCGTAAACCAACATGGCTGGCAGCTTTAAATCTCAAAAACTCACAAAAGAGAGTTTGTTTGCTTTTTTCATTTTATCGACAAAAATCCCATGGGTATTCACTCCGATCCAGAGCTCAATCTGGGCTTAGGCTAAGGGCTACGGAACGCGGCTCTTCTGAACCACTGTGAGTCAGACAGCCTCCAGCAATATCAACTAAAACCCTGAATCTGTGCTTGGTGAGTTGAATTTTAAATGTTGTGTCCCCTTTCACTATTTAATCATGCTGTTCTTTGCTTTTACTAAAGGAAAGCCTACGGTGAATGGCGTTAGCATCAGCGCTAGCTACTGTTAGCCTGGTTGTTTGTTAGCATGTTATTTGCAGCAAAGTCTTAAATTTAAAGAAATATTATGCCTATGGTTAGTAGCTGGCAAAACTATATAAATGTCTTAATTTAAATGTCTCAGTTCTGAGTAAGCTTGGAATAATAAACAATCCTCTTCCTAAAAACATGCTAAAATATTTTGTTTACATCATGGCAGGATTAAAAGATGAAGAGCTTAGCCCCCAGGGGCTATAAAGGTCTACGGTTTGTTTTAATAAAATATATGCTAATGGAGTTATTAAAATTATTTATGATTTTGGTTTGTGTGTGTCTTTGGGAAAGAGGAGGTAGTTGATGTCAGTAGCAGCTAACGTCAGGACATAGCTTCATGTCATCTACCCAGTCCGTGAGCAGTTGACGGGTGAGCCAGTGTTAAAGAATTGTCCTCGCCGCTTTTGAAAACATCTTTACAGTATATGCACCTCCGATTTGTGGTCATCTACACCAAATTTCAATGTAAAATGCTTTGATAAACAGCGATGGTGTATCCTCATAATTGTAAACAACAGTCAAGCGGAAATATAGAACCTGCTTCCGCTATGAATTATGGGTAGTGGCGCAAAATCAGGAATACTGTGGATAAAGGCAAAACAGGCACATCAACATAAGCCACTGCGGAAAGAAATGACAATTATAAGGTTTCAACCAATGACCTACTGATAAATATATGTGTCAAAATCCACAAAAAACCCATGAATGGAGCAACAAGAACACAGCTAATGCTGAACAGTTACTGAAAAAAATTACTTTATTAGTAGCTGTGAAACCTAAAGGAACATTGGAAATAATAATAATAATGTTTTTGTCAAAATATAAGAATTGTAACAGTGATCTAGACTGCAACAATATAAGAGTCGACAAGTTTGAGGGATACTGGTTGCTAACCAAATTGAATCACTGAAATGTTCATAAAGAAATGACTGAAAAGCGTTTCTTCAACATATGGAAGGCTTTGTTTCTGTAATGCACGTGTTTCCTACAAGGCATTAGCAGAAATCAAGTTAAGCTTCTAAAACTGAAGTTTTCAGCTTGATAGAGTGCAATAAATCAACCCTCCCTCCGTTCAACTCAACACTTCAGATTTAACACTTCCACTGCGAAAATTATTCATCTTATTTACACTGCATGAAGATGAATCCCCTGCCTACCACACGTTTATATTTAGGCCTAGTCTTACACATTGTCTTCAGTCAAACTGACGTGGAGAACGCAGGAAAACAAACGGATCTGTGAAAGCTGAGACGGCATTTTGTCACGCCTGAGATTTTCTCATTTGGAAACAGCTGAGGCAGCTATTAGAAGACAACGACGAGGATCTTTATTTCCATCGTGTGCAATAACGTCTCACAAACACACTCATCGTGACTAATATTCTGCTGGGTCATCTTCATGTGATGGGAAGAGGAAGTGGGACTCCTTCAATTGCTAGCAAGGTTCACGCAATTCAAGCGGGTATTTTTTGTTAAATGAAAGAATTTGGAGCGGATTCTTGAGTTAGACCGAGATTCACCGCTGCTGCAGTTCGGCCTGCAGCAACACAACACGGCTCAGACTCAGCAAAGCATGTGTAACACGGTAATGACATTTCACTAATGAAGAAATTGAAGACATTAGTTGGAAAAAAATGGCAGAACTGGGTTAAAGGTTATCAATGTCCAAAAAGATTTTTATTATTATTATTATGGCATGTTTGGTTTAATCAAAACACAGGGAGATAAAATGCAAATCTGCAACAATTTAGTGGAGCAAAATAACATGAAAAATCTCAGTCTGAAAACTATGGTGCACTGTTCTCTGTGTGTCTCGCTGAAACAATGAGGCTACACTAAAAAAGAGAAGTGCTTGCACAAAACCATGACACCACTGACTTGAGGCATGTGCTAGCTATGATTTCTGGTCTATCAAAACTCCAGAGCTTCATTAAAATCCCCTAGAGAAGAGTCATGTTATGGCATCATAACTTAGAAATAGTAGGGTGGTGCTACTTATGTGTTTTTTAGTCAGAATGCATCACAGCTATGAAAGTTCTAAAAGTAGACAAATCAGTTAGTTAACCAAAGATGATTAAAAGGTGAGTTTAATTTGTGATTTGCTTCTGAATGGACAGAAGCAAGCCAGCCTTTTTCCAGAAAACGTATCTCCTGACTTTTGTTTTTTTACAACCCAGACAGTAGTATCGATTTTATTATCTAGCTTTTGTTAGGACAGCAAATTAATTTTTTTAATATTTACCTTTATTAAATCAGGCAAATCCAATTAGATCTGGGCCTGAAGGCAGCTTAAACATGCATACTTTTAGACTGTGAGAGAAAACCGAAGTACCCGGACGTATAAAACATTTTTTTTTTCTATGCAGTGTAAGGTGAAAGGTGGCATCAGATTGATTAGATAGTTGGCTGTTTGGTTAGTCCTCTATATGCCAAAACTACAAGTTTTAGGGCTGGGTAGTAATAAGGTTATAAGGTAAAACTAAGGTACTGTATCTAAAAATAGCAACAGTACTGCTTTAAAAACCATCCTGTGCTGCAAATTTATTCCTAGTCTTGCACCAAGCAGTTTGGAATATGTAGCTATGTCTGCTTCCATGAGGTGTTGCCATATTAGGTAGGTAATTGTACTATTTTTTTGTTCACTCCTTTGTATTCCAGAGTATTTGTTTGGTAGCTTTTGAATTCTCCGTTATTGGTTTTTGGGCAGAATGAAGACTAGCAGCAGGGACCTATTTGGGTAGAGTTTGCATGTACATGCGTGGGTTTTCTCAAGGTACTCTGGTTTCCTCCCACAGACCAAAAACATGCATGCAAGGCTAAATGGCAACTCTAAATTGTCCCTACATGTGAGTGAGAGTGAATGGTTGTCTCTATGTAGCCCTGTGATTGACTTGTGACCTGTATAGGGTGTACCCCACCCCTCGCACAGTGACTGCTGGACACAAGCACCAGTGAACCCCAAGAAACCGTAAAGAAGCAGATAAAAATAATGGATGGAGTTATTGTTTTTTTTCTTTTTTTTTTGTCTATCATTTTCTGTGCCAGCAATAACTCTCATTGGTAGTTCTTTGTAGCACTTTCCAGTCTTTTACATTAATAAGGTTGAGGTTTAGACGTAGAACAATTCCTGACCTTAATTTTATTTTAAGCAATTCTGTTGTCGAGTTTTTTGCTGTGTTTGAGATTGTCCCAATTATGATTAAACGTTAGCTGCCGGACAGATGGCCTCACGTTTGACTCTAAAACACTTTGGTCTGAAAGACTTCAAGGGCGATGCAATGACTGTGCATTTGTCAGGTCTAGTGGCTAACAATCCCAAATCATCAGCCTTCCACCACCGTGCTGAAGAGTAAATATGAGATGTTTGTACTGCTTTGCTATTATTGGTTTTGAAAAACAGGAAACTGTGCATTATGGGTAATCATGTCTACCTTGGTCCTATCTGTCCTAAAGACATTGTCCCAAAGGTCTTGTGGTTCCTTCAGATACAACTTGAAAACCTGAGCTATCCTGTCATGTTCTTTATAAAAGAAGATTTCTCCTGCGACTCTTCCAAACAAGCCAGACTATTTCAGTCATTTTTGGATTGCCCTGTCGTAACCTTTAAACTTTAACCTGCTGAGGCCTGTAAATGAGGTGGAGCTCTTGAGTTTTATGCAATTTGCACAGCCTGACTTTGGGGTGAATTTGTTGGAATGTCCACTCCTGAAAAGACTGGCAGCTGTCTTTAATGTTTTCCATTTGTGAATAATCATTCTCAGTGTGGTATAATGAACTGAGAATGACTATTCACAAATCATTCTCAGTGTAGTATAATGAACTTTAAAATGTTTGGAAATGGTTGCTAGTCAGCTAAGGTCATTGCTGATCTCTTTCCTGCTTGGCATTCTGTTTCCATACCCCTGTGCTCTACCGGGCAGCAAACTGCCAACACGTTTGCCTTCATAGTGGTGGTCACAGTGATAATGATCATCTAATCAAGTGCATTTGATCAGAAGCACCTGGCTGATACTGAACCCATGACAGCAACAAAACACAGATGATCCTTTTTGACTTTTGTTTAATCAATTAAAACAAGGTAGAATCCGTTGTGTGTATTTGTACACTTAAGGTTAGATTTATTATGGCATCTGGTAAGGACCAGGTTATCATGTCTTTTAATGTAGGCTACAAATTGAAAAGGGGTGAACATTCTTTTTCCTAAATTGATATTAAGACTAATAAAGATGTCGATTGCTGATTAATTTTACTGATGAAAAACACTTTTAATCATTGAATACTTGATGCCAACTTTCTAAAATCATCAATCCTTCACTATAAAAACACCAGAGCTCATTTGACAGATTAAAGGGGTTATAGTTCTCTTCCATACATTGGTTTAACAGTTATCCTGTCATGTTTCAACACTTTCTGTCGTTTAATACCTCATTATCAAACACTATAGTCTCATTTTTCTTTTAAGAGAATCAAATGAGGCTGAACAACATATCACCAAACTCTGACCCGTCGGCTCCTCCACGAGCTAATATTTGAAGTTGATGTTGACAAGACAACACCCAAGACTTGCATAACTTCGAGCCTACAGCAGGATAACCACGCGGAATAAAGAGGCAACTCGAGTCCAGCTGCAGCAACATCACCGGGGGAAGCCTCTCGCGCGCACACACACACACACGCACACAACAACAAAAACATGCCGCTCGGACAAACACTCCGAAAAGTCTGCCGCCCAATTAGCGCCTGAGCACCATGAACCGCTCCGGTTTGGGGCAGAAAAGTAACTGTTCACCGTCAGAGATTAATATTAAAAACTGACCTGTTTTTCAAGGGCTGACTCTTCAACTCGTAGTAGGTTTTAGGCTCGTCTTGAAAATCCTCTCCGACCTCGAAGTCCGCAACTATTCCCGACTCGGACTGCATGTTTGCAGCCAGCTGTCAATTTAAAAATTAAGTAGGGACAAAAAGATAAAAAGAAATGCCCTTAAATAAGAGAAAGAGTGGAACGAAAGTGTGTGCCTCGGTACTTGACTGAACCAACTGTCACCGCCAGCCGCCTCTCTGTCCAGGACCCGGAGCTCTGTAGTCCAGCACCGCCTGGGAGAACGCGGAGAAGACCGGGCGCCGGGCAGCGCGAAAACTACAAGTACCAGCATGCATCGAGGCCGACCGTGTCAGCACGGGTTTGATTGGCTGAAACATCCTGTAGGCTTGTACACTTGATTCTATTAAAACTTATTTATCAGAGTTAATTTCCTTCACGCTATATAAATTATTATCAGATTCAAAATGTAATAATTACAATCTTTATTTATGCGTATTAAAAAAGGCTGCAGCAATATATTATTGCATTGTTGCTCCCCCAAAAATGAATGTAAACTTTAAATTAATAAAAATGAATAAATTAATGTAATCTGATTTATAATGAGTATGCAACCAATAATAATAATAATCTTCAGTATGATATTTATTTGATTAAAGTAGCATTCCTTCCTAAAAGGAATGCATATCGTCCGCTGCCTTTCAGAGCTTTAGATAGGACCACAGACTGATGCAAGAAATGAGCTGTCATGCTCAAAGTATGCATTGAAAATTAGTTATAGCCATTTTGTGTTGCCTGATGTTGATAGTGACTCCAAAAGTTAGTCAGTTGTACATGTGTATGCACTGATTGCTTACTGTAAGATTTATTATTGATTCATGACATGAACATTTTGCTTAAATAAAACAAACTCTTGCACACACAACCAAGCAAAAACATTATTGCCTACTTTTCACCTTTCAGTGCATGGTGATAATCCATCCATCCATTATCTCTTTACCCGCTTCTTCCTTTCAGGGTCACGGAAAACAGAAAATCCGCACATGCACGGAGAGAACATGCAAACTACCAGAATTTCCCTGGCCAGGATTCAAATCCAGTAACCTTCTTGCTGAGAGGCAACAGCTCCACCAACTGAACCACTGTGCCACATCAATGGTGATGATAAGATAATAAAATTAATTAGGTCAGGTGTACTAAATAGGGGGTCAAACTGAGTGTTAGTGTGTAAACTGATACTGAAAAGCAGGGGCATCACTAGGCTTTAAGGGCAAGGGGGGCTTAGCCCCCAGGAGACATGCAGGATTTTTGTATATTCAGAATATTATATATTTAAATTGTATAAATATTTGGATATTTGTACAAAGTATAATTTCAGTAACATTTATTTAGAGAACAATACCTACACTTTCAAATTAGTTTTTTTCCAATATTTATTTTTAAATCCATTCAAGGGCAAAAAATAATTCAACAACAATTCAAAAATGTTGACTATGTTTCTCAGCTGGCCTGGGAACGCCTTGGGATTCCCCCAGATGAGCTGGCCCAAGTGGCTAGGGAGGGGGAAGTCTGGGTCTCTCTGCTTAGGCTGCTGCCCCCGCGACCCGACCCCGGATAAGCTGAAGAAAACAGACAGACAAATTCAAAAATACCCCAAAACTGAACTTTAAAACAATTTTAGATAGATCTGTGAATATCGTCACTACTTTTATATCGATCCTCTACTCATTAGGTCCTTGGTGACCCTTGCTTTAGACTCACCTTTCCAGAAGAGGTTTCTCCCATCTCAGTCTCTGTGCTCCTCTGTCCTGACTCCTACAGGTCAATAGGGATGGTGAAGTAATTACTATTAGTCTTTAATTATTATCCACTGATGATAATCAGACATGAATAAGCTTAGCTCCTGTTTCATGGTGTGCAAGCATCCATATGTAAAGTAAGAAACGCAGCTGGTGCTCCAGAAGGAAGTCCACCGAAAGACAGTAGATGTCAAAGAGTGCACATGTGACTCTATAAACACCTATCCATTCATCCATCCATCCATTATCTATACCTGTTTCTTCCTTTTAGGGTCACGGGTGCCCATATCCAGCTGTCACAGTGTGAGGGTACACCCTGGACAGGTTGCAAGTCCATCACAGGGCTACATATAGAGACAAACAAGATAGACAAACATTCACTCTCTCACTCACACCTAGGGACAATTTAGAGTTATCAATTAACCTGACAGTCATGTTTTTGGT
>JARVJO010000024.1:8517564-8539749 GCA_031762555.1 Cynodonichthys magdalenae
GCGTTTTTAAATAACAAAGTAATGATAGAGCCCCCCCCCCCCCCCCATTTCTTTTACATCTACAAATCGTACAGGCTTATGTACAAATACAATACACACATATTGAGCAGACCAACAATGAACACTAACAGTGAAAGCCACATGAGTAAAATTAAACAGATTGCCATATTAAAAACCTACATAGAAACTGGTGCCACATTTAAAGAAACCATCGCAAAAAGCCATACTAAAGCTAAACCCAAATTATTAACGTATTCTGTTTATTTACATGTTCCATAGGTATTTGTGGGTGATGTGATGTAAAATGTAGCACCATGGTAACGGGTCACCAAACATACATCGCCTAAAAGACTAGACCATCTCATTTAACAGACATTATATTCAGGCTACCTGGACTTCGAAAGGCGTCTTTTGTGGGCTGCGGTCTACGTTGTCTGCAACCTCTAATTTGAGGCACAGCATCAGTGTGTTTGTGTGTTAATTGTCAGGGTTTATGATCACGAACCAGCAGCTCATCCTAAAATGCTCCGCTATCTCTTCTCCAGGGAAGCAGCTTTTAGTCAGATCATCGACCCCTGAGATCTTCCTTTTAGCATCGATTCAAAATGTGACTCATGCGTTGCCATAAGATTAAAGCGGAATTAAATTAAAAATCAGGATTACGCTCATTAAAGTGAAAATGTTACTACAAAGCTGTAAAATGAATATCCTGTTTATTCTAAGTCTGTAGAGCAGTAGTCCTCAATCGTGGTCCTTGAGGGCCACTGTCCAACATGTTTTAGATGTTTCTCTGTTTCAACACACCTGATTGGAATTAACGTGTGTTTACCAGACTTCTGTAGAACTTGATGACCTGCTGGGAAACAACTAAAACATACAGGATTTAGGACCACTGTTGTAGAGTATGAATGTGGGAAATTCAGGTGCTATATGTCAGATATTCAGTCATTTCAGGTTTTTCTCTCCATCAATAGTCAAAAGGACTGAGAAACATAACTGATTGAATGCCTCTAAAAGTGACTTCAAGAAGAAGACAGAACTTTACTGAACTATTGCACTGATGTCACCCTGTCAACATGCTAAACCTGCTAAATATTAACCTGCAGTTTCATCTTTAGACTCACTTAAACTCAACAATAATATATATTTGAAAGTTTTCAAAACTTCAAAAAGACCAGTTTATTGAGATTTCAACTTTTTCACTGTCTGTAAAACCCTTTTACAGACATTTTAAACTTCTAAACCACTCAAAGTGAACCCCCACAACTGCAGCCAAGACTCAAAATGTCAGTCATTACAAACACTAGATACATGACACAAAAGAAAAGGTACAATAATTGTAGAAATTTCAATTTTGAAGAACAGGGCCTTGCTGCTGATGCTAAAATAATGAGAATGAGAATGAGAGTGGGAACAGCCACAAACAAACAAAACTAGATAAGTTAAAACTACCCCACAACCTCTGACTGATTCTGAAGGTATCTTTAAACAGATAGAAAAAGGAATTTGTGCAAGATGACTTAATTCACATCATTTTATCTTTTCACGACACAGTTTTTTCTCCATAATATCCTGAGTCTCATTGTATTTGAGAATTTTCTCAGTATCACAAACAGCCAGACAGCTCGTCTTTGTGAGACGACTGCAGACTGATGCCTTTTGACCGCTGACGGCATGAGTCATGATGAGACTTGAGATGAGGAGATAATCCTGCGCTGTAACCTTCAGCTCACTGCTGATGTAACCAGGGCTGATTCCTTTTTATTAGAGGGTTTTGCTTTGGCTGATTGCAGCATTTATTGAATCATTTGATCTTATGTGAAGTACTGCTTTTTAACATCATATATACAAATAGAAAATAAAAAGCTATAGGTGTAGCTGCATTTTTCCTCCTGATGTGACCATTACAATGCACAGCTGCATACAGCTCAGAGATAATTATGATGCTCTGTAAGGTGAGGGGTGCTCCTTTGCATCAAAAAGAGTCAGTTGAGGTGGTTCGGGCCTACTGGATGCTTCTCTATGGGACAGAGCTAGAATTCACTGGCAGGAATACTATGTCCTCTCTGGCCTGGAAATATCGCAGAGGAGAGGGGTGTCTGGGTTTCTCTCCTAGACCTATTACTTTAGCGACCTGACCAAGATGGAGAGATGGAGATGGTTATTGTGGGAGAGGCTGACATAAATATAAAAAGTGTCACACCCTGAATTTGCAGACTTTTACACTCAGGCCCCAAATAGAGACATCAAGAAACTGTTCTCTCTTATGAAAAGCACATTCTTTAAAGGAAATAAATATTGCCTGCTGTTTTGCTGGGCCAAGTTTTAAACCAAAAATCTTACATGATTCTTTAGTACTCAGAGTATGTGTTGGGAGGACACTCAGTAACAGCCATGCCAAATTTGAGCTCAACATCTGTAAAAATGACTTTGTTATAGCTGGTTTTGGGTTTGATTAGCTGTTCCGGCCATCTTTAACTGAACTGACTCCAAATGTTAATCAGTGTAATTCTCAATATTTTGTTGGAGTTTTAAATTATGGTTTATCTTTTCTTCATGCGAATTGTTTATTGGAGTCAATTAAATAACAGAAGTTATTTACCAGTAGTAATTTCTCAGTCTTTAAAAATGCCTTTTAGTAGATCAGAAACGTTACATATATCATACAATACTGAGCTGTTCTATTATTGCTTTGTTATGTTTATGATTTGGTTTCTCAGGTTGTTTCTAACTCAGCCCTTATATAAGACCTGACTCAGTGAGTCACAGCCAATAAAACAAACAACCCTAGTGTTCAGGTACTTGAGCATTAGAAAATAACAAATTGCATTTTATGAGATTTGGAATAATAGAATTAAAAATTAAAGGCTTGGCATTTTATTGTCTGCTGTTACATGCTGCCAATATCATCATTTGATTAAAAAATATGACAAACTTTGAAAAGAAAGTTATTTGCAATTGCATACAATACTGCAATATGTCAAATGCAAAGCACATTTAGTGAATGACTCTCAGCTACAACAACTTCAAGTTTTAGATAAATATATGTAAAATTGACTGACTTACAGGTATTTCTATGTTGGTTCATATTCATTAGCTATGACAGCCATCTTGAATTAGATTGACTCCAAAGGTTAATCAGTTGTAGTTGTATACCCAGTGATTATTTCCTAGCAGTTTTACTGAAATCTGTCTAGTAGTTTGAGAAATATTTTGCTAACAGACAGAATTGACTCCAACAGTTAAGTCTTAAGCAATGATCTTGCACAACAACAGATAACACTAACAGCATGTGTTCTGAATGAATCTCAGCTACAAGCACACCACACTTTAGAACAAGATTTGTAAAGCTGACTGAGTTATCACCATTTTTGTGTTTTTTAAGGTCAGTTGGCTTGTGCAGCCATCTTATATGAAGTTGGCACCAAATGCTAATCAGTTGTAGTTATATATCCAGTAATTATTTACTAAAAGTTTTATTAAAATCTGCCTTGAGGTTAAAGAGATATTTTGCTAACAGACAGAAGTAGTTGACTTCAAATAACTTATTTTGAATTTTTTAAGCACAGATCTCACAAAATCTGTTAGCCCTCAAAATGTATGTTGACTGTCATTCCCAGCCACTACCACACCAAATTTAGCTCAGTATTTGTAGTAAGCACTCAGTTACAACTACTTTTGGGTTTTTTTATGATCAACTGTGTGGTGACCATTTTGAGTTAAGTTGATTCCAAAAATAAATCAGATGGATATGTTTGTCTAGTGATTACTTCCTGCAAGTTTCAATAACATTTGTCAACTGGTTCATGAGATATTTTGCTAACAGACAGACACAAATGCACACACAAGCACAAACATTATCATCTGCCTTCACCTTTTGACAGCAGAGATTCATTTATTCTAAGTGCTCAGAATGTAGTTGGATGATTAACAGAAATGCTCTAATTTGAGAAAGGTGGAAGGTTAGTGCTCTATTCATTCCCTGACTTCCAAATCAGTGATATTATGATAAGGTGTTTATTAATTTTTTTCTGTGTGTATATTTACATGTAAGACTTGCACAAAGCCTACATTTGAACGATGCAACCTACTCTGACGCTGCTGCTTCCTCGTACTCTGACCTACCCTTGCCCAGGAATGTAACAATGCAGCAACACAGACCGCAGCACCACTGGGTTCATTCCACTCAGTTTAAATGACATTTATTTGGTCAATTATAAGGCCTCTGCAACGCAATAAGAAAAGTCATTGTTTCAGGCTTATGTTGCTTTACACATGCTGTCACTCGTTTTCTTGTCTTGATTCATTGTTGTTACACAGTCGCCGTCAGCATCTTTCCTCTTTGTTCTTTGTGTTCTTTTCCCACAAATTCATAAAATGATTCCTCCATGGAATAACTTCTGTTTTTTTATGTGCCGCTGTTTAAAATAGCCCCTCAACTTCGGTTTTGGTGGTCTAACTACACAATATTAGGTAAGATTAGGTAAAACCTGGGGTTATCTGCAGCCAACATGATCTATAGTTTTCAAAACCTCTGATTGCAGTAAAAAATGCTAAAATGCTGCCAATTATGCAGAGTTTCACCGTTCCCTTCCATAAGGTCCCAGTGCAGTGAAACATTCCCAACACCTCTGACAGAACTTTACAGTCTTTGTGTGTTCAGCTTCCTTTTATAGTTCAAGATCAGGTGACAGAGGTCAGCTAAAGCTGCAGATGACATAACATCACAAAGAATCACTGTTTGTTTGGGATTTCATGTGTTTAAAACACAGAACCTATTGTGGTGTGTTTCCCTCCACCATTATCACATCCTGTTTCTGTCAGTTCCAAGCCTTTTTCCTTCTGATTATTTTTGTATTCATAGGGGTGAATCAAAGCACTATGTTAATTATTACTAATTTTGCAATTTTATCCCTAAATGTCAGAATTAATTACAACTGGCCCTTTGAGGGCCACCATAATTCTCTTACATGGCCTTCAGTGAAAAGGAGTTTGACATTCCAGTTTTAAACCTTCAGAAAATGTTTTTATTTCTTTATGATTCAAAAAACAGGTTGTGCTAAATCAGTTAGTTTACCAGTTTTACACTCTCCCTGGTCAGTCATTCAGTTTGAAGATCTTTTTATCTGTTCTGAGCAAAGTTAGATGAACATTTTCCAAGCTGGATGTGCAATAGTATGAACTATTTTAAAACAAGGCAACCAGTCAAGTACATAGTTTGACTGTCAAAACTCCATGTCTTAAAAATGAATGAATATTACAGTAAATGTACAGTGAGTTCCGATCCAGTCCTTTCAAGGTTTGAGTATAAAGTGATCTGACTTTTTTTTTTCATTGTCCAGTTTGCTTGGGACCAGGTGGACAGATATAATCTGATTTGAGACAATTTATAAAGTTTTACAAAATTATTGGATTTCTATTTCAGTGTATGAGTTACATGTTCTTGGTGTGTTTCTTGAACCCAAGAGACAGAATCTAAATCACACCCAAGTATTTAACTTCCTCCAAACAGTTGACTATTTGACTGCTTATCCCAACATTTAAGACAATCCTTTAATTATACTTTCTTGTAACACAGACAGGCTATGTGTTTTGCATTGTTCCCTTGTGCATATATCACTGTGTCATCTGCGTACAATTAAACAGGTAAACACACACAAGTAGAAAATCCATGGCAAGCTAAATATTCCCAATATGGAGCCTTGTGGCACTCCCATAGTTTAGGCATTTAATGAAGATGTATTATAGATCTGAACATGCAAAGTATGAATCAAAAGCTAAAATTATAGCATTTGCTACACACTTAAAAGCCTAATGCAACTTCTATTTTCCCTCCTTTGTGGACACTAGCTTTGCTATATCTGTAAAATATCCATGGAGTGTTGGAAAAGCATTTTTTTCTGAATCTAAACTGACAAATTAAATCTACGTAAACACCTTAGAATGCAGTAAACCTTTGGAAAGGTTAATAAAATGTATGAAAGTCTGTTTTTAAAATTGGACCAGGTGTCTTAACAAAAAAATAAAAAAAATTGTGTACACACAGAGAGCAGACAGTGACTTGTGTGTGATACCGGCCTTCATCAATAATGCATAGAAATGGGAAAATGAGATAAGACGGGCTGCAGTCTGGACATGACATTTAACCAGCATGACGTATTAAACACTGACAGCTTGTTTACTCGGGGGTTGGAGAGATTCTCTTGTTCGCCTATTGTTCACCTCCGGCTTGTCATTTTTCACCGGCAAGATTAAAAAATAAATAAAATAAAATTAACAGTGTGTGCCCTAGCCATCAAAAGAATTTATAGTGTTTATCTCGACATGAGCTTGTCTTGTATGAGCTTGTCTTGTAGCATAGGACCGAAGCCACATCTTCCTCAAGTCTCCACTGGGATATTTATTGTAGCCAACATAACAAGCTGCCTATATGCCAACCTCAGGGCCAACAGGACCAACCCTGCACCCTGTGGAGGGTTGTTTCAGCCCGGGCCTTTCCAGTCTCTAGAGAGATGAACAAAAAAACAAAAAAAGACTGACAGTTCTTTCATCTTACTGTGCGTTTTTTTTTGTTTTTTTTTTTGCATGAAGGTCCAGTTCTTGCCTTAATCCCACAGGGTGCAGGACTGACCCTTTATTCAGATTGAAAAGCTCATGTCTGGCTTAATATTGAACTATAGAAGCTCTGACGTGCATCAGCAGATGCCCAAAAACGTGTTTAAATGGTTGATAGTGTAAAATTATCTAACTTCCAGCAGTTTAAAATGTCATTCTGCTCCTAACCTGGGGTCACTTCTATCTGAGTGTTTGATGAGGAGCTTCTTCTCTGTGTCACCCTCAAGTTGCCCATGCTGCACTGTTTTAAATCAAAAGCAGTTTTTGAACTGATTAGCTCTGAGATGATTTATAGTGGTGGCTGTTAAAAATGGAAGCGGCTCAGCTTCTCTCACCTCGTCTCTACTTGCTGAGCTAATAACTGCTCATATAAAAATACTCTGCCTTAGTGTGCTTACTTAAGAAGCCATTTTCCACACCTAAGCTTCTTCAGTTAAAAAAAAAATCATTTGTGCACCATCTAGTGGTGAGTTTATGGTGTGTGACCCCCCCACTGCCATCTGCCTCAAACCAATCTGATCGTAACAAGCAGACACACTTGAAATAAATTGGATTTATTGAATGTTCTCTTTTAATTTAGATCATGAAAGAAAATTTATGGCTGCTGGTTCTGGAGGAGTAATTGTCAAAAGTGCTCAGATGATGTCATTTGTTGGGCTTGACAGGGTGTCTCACTCAGAAATCAGGGCCATTTTAAATGGTTTATCTGTAAAGGAAATTAAAGAGAAAATTAGCCTTTTTTGTACCTCATAGGGAGCAAATGATGTCAATTGAACAAAATACCATCACTCTGCTGAAACTGAAGGCCCTCCACCTGTCATGTCAAAGTTTTACACTAAAATCATTAAATGTTAAGAAATGACAGCCATTTTAGTCAAACTTTGTAAATTGCATTATTTACAAGAACTTGTAAAATGCTGAGTATGTGTCGAAGATGACACAGCTACAACTACATAAATGTTGGAACTGGTTCCACTTAACTTAGTTAAGTAAATTCAAAGCAACATACTCATGTTCTTTGGTTAAAAAACTGGTATATTGCTTTGAATTTACTCAACTCAGTTAAGTGGAACCAGTTGACATAACATGGTTAAGTAAATCCAACATTTAATTTTTTAGAGTGCAGGTTGATTTGAAAAAGTTAGACTTTTAGATGGAGTGATTAGGTTCTGAAGGTTTCACTAAAATCCATCCAGTGGTTCAAGGTTGCCACTAGCAGTTAACGCCAAAGTTTTTAAACAAAGAAGTTGCACAACGTGGTTCTCAAAGTATGAATTGGGAACAATGCTCAGCTACTACAACACCAGATTTTAGCTCAATATCTTTCAATGGACTAAGTTAAATGTTTTTTTGAATTTGTTAAAGTTATTTGGCTGTAGAAGCCATTTTGAATTAGGTTGACTCCAAATGTTTATTCGGTGTAAGTGATTATTACTTTCTGAAGGTTTTGTTGTAATTGCCGTAGCTACACCAACTATCGGCTACTACCACAACAAATTTTAACTCAATATCTGTAAAATTGATTGTGTTATAGCCATATATTTGTGTTTGATAAATTGACCTAGATGTGGCAGCCATCTTTGCATGCAATTGACTGACAAAGCTAATCTGTTGTTGCTGTGCATCTGATATTTAATTTTAAAGAGATTCACACATCTGTTCAGTGATTCATGAGTTTGTTTGTTTTTTGCTAATTTTACAAACATACAAACACTTAACCACTTTTTTCCCACCTGACTCGTATTTCTCAAATTAAAAAGCAATAAACTTTAAAGTACGGTCAGGAGACTGTCCCAGCCTGGCCTCTTTCTGTAGGTCAGCAACTGATTTCACACTAAGCCCTCCCAGCAAAGGTCGTGTTGCTCTCCTGGTCTCCAGCATCAAACTGTTTGCCTGTTAATCATCTGTAGGAGCTGTGAGTTTCTGTTCTGGATCCAACTAGAAACACAGTTTAAAGAATGAGAGTTAGTCAGGGATGCATCTCCACCTGCACCTGTCTCCCTGAAGACGTCCTCCAGGTACAGTACCTGCTAGCTTCTCTCCAAGAAGTCCCAGTCAACCTCATTCTGTCAAATCAGGAGGCTGCTGGATCCATACTATGGTCTTTTTTCCTCTCTTTCTTTAGTTTGGGAGCTGTTTGAGTTGTTAAACTGGTTACCCTCAATCTGACATGTTTGTGGCTGTGTGATTTATTTAGTGTAAAGAACTCTCTGTTTCCCAGCAGGTCGGGCTTACGGTACTGACTAAAGGTGTACCTGCAAGGACAAAGTGGTGTAAAGAGACAGCTGTAATACAGCTATAAATTATAACACATTTGTGTTAACTAAGTGGTTAATTCCTGTTTAGAAAATAAAGCTTAAAAGACGTTAAAAGAATAGTGGTAATATACTTAGTTTTACTATTTGTAGCTGTATGCTTCTGTGGTCAGAATGACTCAGTGCTTAACTCTATTTATTGCACAGACATAAATAGACTAAAGGAACAAAATAATCTGTGTTTTTTTAATCAAAAGTAATCCTTTTGTTAAATAAAAGTGGCATTCTGTTAAATAATATACATTATTTGCCATCTGCATTGCCTGCCAATTTTTAAAATAAAGATCTTGTGCACCTGGAGTATGAGTTTTATTAAAATTTGCCCAGTAGGTCACAAGATATTTTGCTAACAGGCAGGCAGGATTGACCACAATAGTTTATGTCAGATTGGCACATTTGTTGGGAATGACTCTTCGCTACGTTGGTGATCAAGGTGGATGATCTCCAAGCCCTAACAAGAACCCAGCCAGTGTTGGGAGTGCAGCGGTGTGTGTTTCACTGAGGCATGGCTGCAGGATTATACTCCTGACTCCAGCGTCTCCATGCCAGGCTTTCTGACCATCCGATGGACAACCCTGAGCACCCTAATCCGACTGTCACACTACAACAGAGTCTTCAGTCAGAGGCTTTTTCAGATGCGCTGTAAGACGAATCACTACAGGAGATTCTTCCTGCCTACAGCCATCAGTATTTATAACAACTCTTTAAAGAAACCAGGTTAATATGAATTACAACAACATTTAATTTCCCTTTGGGATTAATAAAGTATTATTGAATTGAATTGAATTGAATTGAATTGAATTGAACTGAATCAAATGGATATTAGCTTCTGTTAGAAACCTAACATTTGTGCATTGGTCCACCCAGCAGATACTGAGGATTTTTTTGAGGCATCACTGATAATGGGTCTCTAGTGCCTTCAAGGGCCTGCTGTATGTGGTCAATGCTTCTGATCTATATAGCAGTGTTGGAAGCACAACCACTTTGTAAACCAGGATTTTTGTCCTGGTTTAGAGATAGTGGTTTTCAAAGACCCTCGTTCTGAGTTCGGCAAAAGCCCCCCTGTCACAGCTGAGACAATGTTGTATCTCCTCATTGACAACAGCAGTGGATAATAGAAAGGCTGCCTAGGTAGTTGAAATGGTCCCCATTTTCCAGTTTACCACTCAATTATATTAGCTCAATATTAAAAAAAAATACAGGAAAAACCGACTGAGTTAACATAATCACTGTTTTTGCTAGGACCCATTTACTGTGATAGCCATCTTAGCTAGTTTAGATCCCGAAAGTTAACCAGTTGTAGATAAAAAAAAATCATCCAGTGAGAAACTTGGTCAAGACAAACAAACACACACTTATACGTCTTTCTATCTTCATAGGGAATTCCCATTGACTTCCATTAATTTTTCTTTCATTTCTATATCATGATCTAACCACCCCAAGTACATGCCTAACCCTAAACCTGACCTAAACTCAATTTACGCCTTAGTCCTAACCCTAAGCTCCAACCCAAAAACAGATGTGAACTTATGAGACCCAGCTTTGGGCCTCATGAGGAGCAGTGGTTCCTGACAAGATAGTATATTTAGAAATAAATAACTTTACAAGGTAAAAAATGGCAGAACACACACAATCACATGATCGCTCACATTTGTGGCAGCTGATGATGAAAAAAGTGAGAATTAGTCTGATACATCTTATGTCATTTACTTCCTTTTAGGAGCCCATTTTTGCCATTTATCCCATTTATTGAGTAGTATTTTTATCATAGTGGAAATAAACACTTGACTTTATTATGAGTTTCAGCTTCCTCTTTATCATTGCCTCACTGTATGAATTAACTTTTTCCACCAAATAACAACCTGATCAGAAAAACATTTCTTGCAACGGGCTAATGTACATAAAACCACTGTAATCCCACTGTGGCCAGGCCCAGAGACCAAAAGCAAACTCTTCAAATCCTTCTTCTGGTTACTATAGCTACAAATCCTTGAGACAATGATTTTATTGTTATTAACGCAGCAGTGCTTTCTAAATAAGATCATGGCATCAACCACATGGGTCTTTGGTCAGGAAGTGTTGTAACCATCTGTTGCCTCGGCTCTTTATTTATGAAATGTAATACTTATATGGTTTTATTGGCGCTGTGCTGTCATTGTGGTAATATTACTGTCTAAACCCACAAGACCAGTGTCATTGTTTGCTTGTGATTAGGAATAGCTCACAGCATGTGTCACAAGTTGTGAATTTCCTCTTTTTTCCAGATGACTGAGGGCAGATTGTGTCAAGTTCAGCTGCTGGATGACAGGAAGTTGGAGCTGCTGGTTCAGGTATGAATGCTCTACATAATGACAATGAAGATACTATAACATCTCATATGCAGTAAGAGAGTCTGCTGTTGTAATCAGAGCATATGAAGTATGTTGGACTTCAGTGTGTTGGACTTCTGAGCAAGTTTCAGATTAAGTTAGTATCAAACTTGTACAACCCTTATTCTGAAGCAGTTGAGATTTTGTGTAAAATGTAAAACTGAAATCAATGATTTGCAAATTTCAGAAACTCACATTTTACATCAAACATTAAAAATGCTAAATAGTAAATGAACTGTACTCATATTGCATCCAACGAAGATACTCAAGCACTTTACACTACAATCTGTGCCCTCATTGACCCATTCACACAGCACTCTACAGTGGCGGTGTCCAAATTCAGGGGATGTGTCCTCCGAAGTCCGAATTTGTTGGCCACCTACATCACTGTGCCGTGCCGGAGGCTGTCCAAATTTGAAGACTCCTCCGATGCAGCCCACAAATGATCCTTCTCGGCCCACCACATCCCATGATGCATTGCAGGCCAACCGGAGATATTTTTTGGCATGGTGAAATAAACATTACTAGGTGACAGGACAAATTCACAGCCCCTTTTTTCTGGTTTTCGCAGCCGACCAAGGACCCGGCCACTTAGACAGGGCAGGCCTTCGAAGGACCCAGCCCCTGAATTTGGACACAGTCTGTGTCTCTCTACAAAGCTAACCCAGACAGATCATTCTATGGTGACTAGTCAGTGTTTTAAATCACATTCATGCACTGATGGGGCACACATCAGGGGCAGAGGGGGTTCAGTGTTTTGCCCAGGGACACTTTGACTTGTGACCGAATAGCAGGGTAATCAAACCGCCAACTCTTGCATTGGAGGACGACTTCCCTAACCACTCAGCCCCAGCCGACCCCAATGCTAAATGCTAATTTGTATTTCTTCTCAGAAAAATTGTGACAGGGCCCTATGTGAGTATCCCCTCTTCTTTTAACAACAGTCTGTAAACCACTGGGAACTGAGGAGACAGGCTGCTGGAGATTTTAGAGGAAAATGTTTTCGCATTCTTGTCTGATGTAGAATTACTGTTCAACAATCCTAGGACTTCTTTGCTGGATGGGAGCATATGTTCTAAAATTAGAGATAAGATGAAGGGTTCTTTAAAGGAATCTGGATCTTGACAAGCCAACTTGTTTCATAGAGTCGTCAATTTGAACTAGTGATGTCATTGCGTATGCTGTACATGGTCACGTAATTCTGTCATGTGGGCAGTACCATGTGTTTTGTCAAGCAGAACCCCCCCCGCTGAGCTGCTGTACTCCACCCTTCTCTGTGACAAAGCAAATTAGAAGTGTTTTAGTTATTAAGGAGGAAAATTAAAGATATGAATATCCATATGAGTATAAAACTAGGAACAACTCGTTACTGTCAGGTTTTGTTTAAGGTAGAACCCAGAAGCAGGCAGGCACGGGGAAATAAAATATTTTATTAAACAAAAAGCAAAAACAAAAGCTGACGTGGTGGAAAACTTTCTATTTCACAAGCAGTGATCACGGGGAGTGAACATGAGGAGAAAAACCAAAACATGTGGCAGGGAGCCAACATAATGCAGAACTGACACCTTCTTCTTCTTCTTCTTCTTCTTCTTCTTCTTCTTCTTTAGATTTTAACGGCAGCTTGCATCCACTATTGTTGCACCACTGCCATCTATTGGATCCTAATATCTATATCAAATTCTCATAATGTTCCCAGTATTTAAAAAAAAACGAAAAATCTTCTTTTTTCCCTCAAAACTATTTAACTGATCAACCACATTCTCAAATTTCAATTCCCTATTAAAACCTAATTCTGTTTTTAATAATCTTATTTGATTTACATATTTTCTACAACTAATAAAAACATGTTCCATTGTTTTGACAGAATCACACCAACTACATAAACCAGTAAGATGTTTCCCCATCTTAAAAAGAGATCCATTTAAAAAACTGTGACCGGTTCTTATTCTATTTATAATTATCTCTTCCCTCCTGTTTATTCTTAACCCTTACTACATCAACTGTATTTTGTATCCTATATAAATGCCTTCCATTTATTTCATTATCCCACCTAATTTTCCACAACTTCTTACTTTCTCTCCAAACTTTTACCTTCAGATTTAGATAACTTTACTGGCATATCAATATCTTCTTTTTTAATAGCCTCCTTAGCCAACATATCTGCTCTTTTATTACCCAAAATACCTACATGAGCAGGAGTCCAACATATTACATTTATATTTTGTTCACATATTGTATGATGAACAGCCATAACCTCATATAATATATTTAGATGATTATTTGTACATCCCTTTTCAATACTCCACAATGCAGATAATGAATCACTACAAACTATTATTTTATTTATATTAGTATCCTCCACCCATTCTAAAGCTATAAATATAGCACATAATTCTACTGCATATATACTCAGATAATTAGATGTTCTTTTTGAAAAATTAATCTTTAATTCAGGAATCACTACTGCTAAACTAGTTGCTTCATTTTTTGGGTTTTTCGAACCATCAGTATAAATTTGCAAATAATCATTATATTTATTCTGTATTTGATTATAGAATTCTTGGCAAATATCTGTTATATTTCTTTTCTTAATATTTGATAGTGATCTGTCTATATTAATATATTTCCATGTCCATGTAGGACTCAAAGGCCACACTACTGTTGGACTAAATTTTTTGTCATATACATTAAATGTTTTTGCTCTGTCATCCCCAACCCACCCAAAACTATTAATTTGTTCCTATCCTCTTTCCCAACAATTTTCTAACACTTTCTTAACTGGATGATCTTCATTATGTAGAACTGACAACTAAGCACAGTCACACATTATAGAGGGACACTAATGACAAATGACAAACACCTGTGAAGAGACACGCAGGGTGGGAGGGGCTGAGGAACACAGGAGCAGGTAAACATACAGACATGAGAGCATAAACACAGAAAGGAAAAAAAAAATAGACAAACACAAACCCCTAAACTTACTATCCACAACCCGGTTCTTATATTTCGTTGTAATAAATCGCTCAAAATATTCGAATTACTCTTGAACGTCACATCTCTATCTAAACTTTATATATGCTTTTCTGCATTAATGGTGCTTTTTCAGAAGAGGGAGATTCATTCCAAAAGCCTTAATGCACCCCCATACCATCAGAAAGGCAAGCTTTGGAACTGCAGGCTTTTATTGGCAACAGAGTCAAAGAAACTGAAGAATGAACTTAAAGTCATTTGGTGGTAAAAACTTAATTGATCCTAAATAGATTAGCATATTGCTCAAAACAATTTAAACTGTTTGAACATCAGAGTACATTCATTTTGATGTTTGAATCATTAACATGTTTCTATTCATTGAAGTTCTATACTGAATTTTAGTTTATTTTTTTGCATTTGACAAGACTGCCATCCTGAAAACTGGTGGCTATCAGGTGGATAACATATTGCTCTTAAAAAGTAAATCATGAACATCACTTGTGCTAATTTTGATGCTCGTATCACAGAGTGAAAGATTCTTATGGAACATTGACCTTATCTGCCTCAATAATAAAGAAATAAAGATGGAATATGAAAGCATTTCATTATGGGTGATGAGAAACAAGATGGCCTTTTGTTTGTCAGAGAGTCAAGAGGTTATTTAACACATTTCATCAAACGGTGACATTCAAAAACTAAAAACTTTGGTCTAAATCTTTCCCCTTCAGCCAAAGCTCCTGTCCTATGAGCTCCTCGATTTGGTGTCGTCCCACTTCAACCTGAAAGAAAAGGAATTCTTTGGTCTTGCTTTCTTCGATGATAAGTATGTACATTGCAAAGTTCTTTTTTTTTTTTGCTAAAGTAAATAATTGTAAAGACGTGTGACTGCGCACATTTGCAGACATCAGCTTTC
This sequence comes from Cynodonichthys magdalenae, assembly GCA_031762555.1. NCBI lineage: Eukaryota > Metazoa > Chordata > Actinopteri > Cyprinodontiformes > Rivulidae > Cynodonichthys > Cynodonichthys magdalenae. The sequence continues at coordinate 8,532,747 of JARVJO010000024.1, forward strand.
TAACACTTGAGCTTGTTTGCCTCTGCAGTGGTCAGTGTAAGTGGCTGCAGATGGACCGCAGAGTTCTTGAACATGACTTTTCCAAGAAGCCTGGAGCCATTTCTCTGAACTTCCTGGTCAGGTAATCTTGGAGTGGAGAGCTCTGGCATGCTATCAAGGAGCAACATCTTGGCTGAAGCCAAATATTAACAACACACTTGGAAATACATCTTAACATTAGGGTGTTTCTCTTGAATGGTAGCTGGTAAAGATTTGCTTGTTACTGTTTTGTTGCAATTCATCCACTGAAAATTTAGTTGATGAAAAGATATTTTAGGCATTTTAAAGTGAAGTTCTGTGGCAAACACAGTGATTTTTTTTTTAGAAGTGGTGAGAGGTCACTTCCAGATGGAACTTTTTAACATATCAGGTAAAATAACAGTATAGTGCAAAACTGATGATGGTAGGTAATAAGATTTACACAAATCCCTATAAAGTTTTAAATTTGGAGTTTTAAGAAGCAATAATTGCTCTGGAAGTTGGTCTGCTCAGACTGTATTGATGAACTAATGGCTTGTCAAAGCAGATCCACTCTCAAAATGGATTTTACCATCTTAAAACAACTTCAATCTTTATAATGCTGTAACGGTTCAGACCCTGTTATTTTACACTGACAAGCAGAAATATTCCTGCCTGCATCAGAAGAGCTGCAGCTAGTTTGCAGTTTAGAGAAAGCACATAATTCCATGTAAATAACCATGTAATGTGAAATTGATGTTGGTGTAAAGGTTTCAAGAGCTGTTTTGAAATGTCTGAGTTAGCAGCTTGTCAATTCTTTTTAACTTTAATTCTCCAAACTGAGTTAAATCAAAGTCGTTTCTACAAGTAAGATATTAATTGTTACCTTCCCAATGAATCTTAATGGCTGAAATATTGTTTTAAATGTCATTACTTTTGCTAAAAACAAAGCTTTCATGAATCATCAGGATCAGTAATAAGTTACTTTAGTTTGATCCTAATTTTATTTACAGAGTCTTTGCTTTTCTCTTTTGTCAGGTTTTATGTAGAAAACATCACACAGCTGAAGGACATCATAACAGTAGAGTTATTTTACCTGAATGCAAAATCAGCTGTCTACAATGTAAGTGTATTTGCTTTCTTTTTTTACGTGACTAAAAATAATAAAAAAGGTGTCCTGCTGTAGTTTTTCCCGTCAGAAGCTCCACAATGATTCACTGTCTCTGAACTCTGCACCTCAGCCCAGCAGACAGTGACTGCGGGGCACAATTTTCTTATTCTGCTGGCTGGAATGTAAAGTGCATCGAGTGAGAGAGTTAAAAAAACAAAAAAAAACAAGAAAACTTCAGCTTGTGAATAAGCAGAGGTTATTGTGGGGCAGCACAGGGAATATTCTCTGCTTGTATCTGCAAAACAAACACATTTTTCTAACCTTACTTTCCTTTTTTGCTTTATATTTCCTTAGGGGATGATCGAAGTGGAAACTGAGAATGTCTTCAGATTAGCTGCAAATGCTCTCCAGGTTACTTAGTTTAATAGTCTATTATGTATTCTGTATATTAATTGTTGCTTCTAAATGCTTCTAATCTAATAAGATGTTGTGTTTTTTAATTATCAGGAGGCAAAAGGAGACTATACGAGGTAAGAGCACTTTATGAGCAGGAGTATTTAGCAGCAGCAGGATGAGTTAATAGCGAGCTGTTGGAGGAGGCGTTCAATAGGTCACTTGTTTCTTCGGTGCAGACAACAAAAATCAATAGCGTTACTCTGTGAGACTCACCACAGTGTAGCAGAAGCTTGCACCAGACGACTAATGAGTTTCACAATGCTGATTACAGCCGAGTCACTGCAGAGCAGAGACACCTTTCCGTGCACAACAGCAGCTATTATCTGGGTTTAACCAGGACTATAATGCTCACTCTGTTCAGAGTACTGCAGGTGGTGGTGCACGCTGCCACCTGCATCTGACCAGCAGCAGAAACAAGGTGGTTTTTGAAATATATTCACTAAGTTGGTGAATACTTCATAATGGTTGTTGTTGTTTAGGCCAGAGCAAGCACTGTTGTGTAGCTTTTAGGGAGTTAGCGGTGTTTGTGTGTGGGTGGGTGGATGGTGGGGTGTGGTGATTGGAGGAAGAAGCTGTTAAGCCTAAAGTTTTTTTCCAAGTTCTCCTTTAATTATCCGTATTTCATAGACCTTTGTCAGTATGTTGTCAACTGAAAAAAATATGTCTTTTGATTTGTAAAGTTTTGTAAAAGGTTTTATGGAGGAAAAATACACATTTTGTCGAGAACATCAGTGTGCTTTGATACTAATTTGATTTATTTTAATATAAAGCACATTCTTAAAGATTTGACATCAGTTATTATCTCAATAATGGTGTTTCATAATTTTACATGGTTTATGAGCAACTCAGTGAGTCCAATTGAAGGCTTGTGGGCCAAATTGGGCCCTAGTTACAATTTTATTTGTCCTAGAAATATTGTTGTAAATTGTATGCTAGTCTGTGACAGACTGAGGATTTGTATTTAGTGCAGATTTAACCCCAATCAGACAACTTTTGCTAGTGTTTTTAAGCATTTAACCTGGGAAGCAGGCAAAAATCAATAATGAATAAATGAATAATATTTGTTCATTGTTTGTTGTTTGAACACACAAAAAAGTTAAATAAAACACAGACATGAATATAGTAACCAACAAAGGGAGAGAGAAATCAACTCAAAACCCTAAACTTTGAACCTAGACATGGTGTTTTCTTAGTCCTTGATTTTGATGTAAAAAGAGCAAATCTCATGAGTCCTGATTAAAGTCAGTTGAGCACAAAGATCTCTTCCCAAGGCCTCATGAAGACACTCTCTCACACACACACACACACACACACTTATAACCAAACTAGAAAAAAAAATAAAATCAGCACACATTTGAAATCAGCTGATTATTTTCTAAGCTTGCTGTTTTTTCTCTTCTGTTTCAGTGATGAAAACACTCGAGCTGACTTGAAGAAACTTCCAACTCTTCCCACCACAGTGCTGAAGGAGCACCCATCTCTTGCCTACTGGTATGCTTTCGGGAAATCATTACTGAAGATGAAAGTATGGCTTTGTTTTTGCCTCCATCTGTGTGTACTTGTACAACAATTTGACCAAACTAGCTTTACGTGTCTCCTTTTCATCAAAAGATGATTTTGGTTTAAAACTTTGACATGAAAAGCGATGGGTGATAGGTATTCATTTAAAGAATGGTAGCCATTTATTCATCTAGAAACTCTTTGTCACCGAGGACCATGCAAGCATTGTGGTGACCATCTACGAACCAGTTGTAATTAACTTTGATGTTTCATGTGTATTCAAAGTTAGACACAAAATGTCACGTTCCTCGTTTCATTGCTACAACTGAGCACTGCTGACAAACAATAACAGAGCTCTACGTGGTATTTCACACATAGAAACAACATTTTAACATGTCCTCTTATAAACACTGAAAAGTACTCCATGTACAACTGACTGAATGGGAAATAAATAATACAGAAATACTTTTGAAAGTAAAAGTAAGAGGGGTTTAGTCACTGTTGAGTTGTGGTGAGAAGCTGCCATCTTGAATTCTGAACTCTCCCACTTTCCAACATGAAATTCCCACTGGAGAATGTTCCAGATTAAATGTACAACTTGTAACTGGGAAATTCTAATTTCCCAGTTCAACTGGGCCGCAGCAAAAGTAATTTGCGAAAATGTAGTGAAATGGAGATTTTACAAGGAATTTCGCTGGGTATCGGCTATCAGCTACTTCTGAACCCTGTGCACAAAGTGGTGCAGTTATTTTATTTTATTTTATTTTATTTTATTCATTAAAAAAATCAAAAAAAAAATCAATATACAATAAAAAGCACAAATCTTTAATGAAATGAAAGGAAGCAGAAAGAAGAAAAAATCTTATTATATCTGCCCCTTTTTTCCAAACATAAATTCAAACAATAATTATACAGAAAGACAATATCAGGTCCTTCACTAACAGCAATTCATATCAATACATACTATACAATATCGTTTTTTTTTTTTTAAACAGCCTTTAGCATTCTCTTAAACATACAAATTGATCCGGAAGTTTTAACACCAATCTCAAGATTATTCCACAGTCTTATTCTTTTTATTGAAGTAATCCACTCCTTTGAAACCAAGGTTTCACAGAATCTTCATTCCCTTAAGATTGTAACTCTCTCTCTTAACAAAATGTATCTGAATGTTTAAAGGTAATATGTTTTTGTGAGCCTTATACATAACCTGAAAAAATATTATAATCAACCAAAGTGTAAAATTTCAAAAATTTAATTTGATAAAATAATATAGAAATAATATAGAACAAACTGTTTCCTATTTTTCAAATAACTAGATACCCACTGTAGTGCTAATCCTCTAATGCCATATTTATTTAATGCTGTCATTTTGTGGGTAAAATAATAGTTTAGGGTCAATGCTGGCTTTAAATCAGCATGGACTTATTTTAAAACATTAATACATCTTTGAAGCTCTTGTGAGCCATATACAATTCAGTGGTGGGCCACATTTGGCCTGCGGGCCTTGAATTTGACACGTGATCTACACTGAAATCTTTTTGGAAACAGATTACAGGCTTTAAACATAGCAACACAGACAATTTAATCCATATTACATATTTAATCAACAAAAAGAAACGATAATGTGATTTTTCATTTGATTACACCAAATAAAACAAATGATTTTGTACATTCTACAGTGAGGATCGAGTCATCGAGTGTTATAAGCAGCTCAAAGGTGTCTCCAGAGGGCAGGCCATTGTGCAGTAAGTACTGAACCGAAGTGTGCATTTCTTTTCATTTCCTTAACACTTGTAACGCAATTAGACTGAGGGTTCATTCCTTTTTCTGTCCAGCTCCATCAACCCTCTCCATTTTTTCTCCTCCCTTCCTGGCATGGTTTTGCTCAAAGCATCTGTTGGGAATCAATATCAGCTCTTTAGCTGCAATCCCACTGACTCATTCCTGTTTGTCTCTGCTCACTTTTCAAAGATAAACCACGAACAAAACCTACAAACCAGCTGTCATTTTTAATAAAAGTGTTGTCCTCTCTAGGTATCTGACGCTGGTGGAATCATTGCCAACATATGGTGTTCATTATTATGAGGTTAAGGTAGGTTTGTGGGTCTGACTCATAGGAAATGACAGTTATTGCACCTGGACTGGAGGCAAGCAGTATGAGTTGTGTTCTTTTCCTCGCAGGATAAACAGGGCATCCCCTGGTGGCTCGGACTCAGCTATAAGGGCATCGGCCAGTACGATCTGCAGGACAAATTAAAACCTCGGAAGGTAAATGTTCTGTAAAATGGCTGCTGTTCTTTTTTTTTTTTTTTGCTGTTTCACACTGATCTGATTGCACAGAGTGAGGACTGTTGCACATGAGCGCAGTGATTCACCAGCTTTAATTCATGCACCATGGCTCGCACCTCCTCGAAAAAACTTGGCTTTGGCTCTGGCAGACGAGGCCAGACACGAAAATACCGGAGCAGAGTCTCAGTTTAAAGGAATCTGTCAGTTTGTTTGAATAAGACTTGGGGTGGGTAAATATTTATATGTATATATCTATAGATATACAGTAGATATATACTGGAGATTCATGCGGACAGCAGGAACGTGCTTTTCTTGTTTCATTGTTTTAGCTTGTGAGCTGACACCCATTTGAGCAATCAGGCAGCTCTGTTTTGTGATGTGTAGGACAGAAATGAAGGTTTGAAACGTTTCCTTGCCTTCCTTATGAAGCTCTGTGACGTCTCAGGGTGAAGCAATCCATCTGTGACCCGTGCATCCTGAAGTTGTGCAAGATGTCAGCTGGGCTGCGTGTTTCTCAGAAAAGAAGAAGAGGGAGTGATGTGATGATGTCGAAGGGAAAAAAAAAAGAGGGGGCTGGATTTGGGCGTTTATTGCAAATGTTCTGTTCTGAGAATACCTGAAGAGACAAGTCAGGAGCTGACAGGAGGCAGAGTGAAGTGTGTGTGAGTGTGTGTGTGGACAGCAAAGGCACAGAGGAGATCATATTTTCTAAGGTAAGACTGAATGTTACTCTGTTTGTTCTGTAGCTTTTAAGAATTTTCTAGATCCTGGATATATGTTAGTAAAATACAGTTTTTAACCTGATTTAAGAAGTTTTACTCGACTCAGCACTCGTGTATTTTACCCGTGTCTCATTCCGATTTTGTTCAGACACACAGTGAGTCATTGACCCTAATGTTCATATCTGGCTGCTGACAGCAAGCAGCTGCTTGATAGAGTGTGTGTGTGTGTGTGTGTGTGGGGGGGGGGGGGCAGACATGATGACCCAGTCTTCATGTAATGTTCCTTTGTTGTGTTCTTCTCCCTTAAACACCTGCATTCCTGCAGACTCGGCAGCTCAGACTGTAAAGACCGTCCATGTTAGAGTCGGACTTTTTGATGAGTGTGGAAAAAACAAGCTGGGTGAAACACCTGAGGCACACATTTTTTTTTTTTTTCCCCCCTCAGATTTTTATCTAATCTGAGTTCAAACGATGATTTTAGGTAGTTTAGCTCTAATAGGGTTATGAGTTGTAAAATTCCCAGAAACAAACTTCTCTCCGTAATGAGATCTTATTTTGTCGTCTCATTTTTTTTTTCACCTCCAGCTTTACCAGTGGAAGCAGCTGGAAAACTTGTACTTCAGAGAGAAAAAATTTGCGGTTGAAGTTAATGATCCACACAGGTGAGCAGGAACTGAGATTTGTCTTTTTTTTTTTTCCTGATTCTGATTGAGTTATGACGAAAAGACAAAATATTGTTTTCTTCTGCCATTAAAAGCGAGCAACAATATTTCTGCTTGTGTCTGTGTGAAGATGTGCTTGTGTTTGTTTACCTGCCTGTTAGCAAAATATCTAGCTGAACACATTAATCGATTAATCTAACGATTATTTTTACGATTATTCGATTAATCTAATGACTAATTTTATTGATTCATTAACGATTAGT
>JARVJO010000024.1:8542019-8552035 GCA_031762555.1 Cynodonichthys magdalenae
TCGATTATTAAATTAGTCATCGATTATTTTAATAATCGATTAGTCGTCGATTAATCGACTAATCGTAGCAGCCCTACCTCACAGATCTGTTGACCACATGCTCAATTTTTCCCTCACCTGTAAACAAAACCCAGAGATACTCCCAACTTGGAAAAGGAAGTCCACCCTTTTCCAATTTAGGGCCGTAGCCTCAGATTTGGAGTTGTAGGTCCTCATCCTAAATGCTTCTCACTCAGCCGCCTGACACTTTGCCAGAATCTTCTTGTATGAAATCAAAAGTTTCTCAGGACCTCGCCAAACTCCTCCTACCTCTGAACCTTTGCCACAGCAACAGCCAGGGCTGCAGCCTCCTTGGTCTGTCAATACTCCTCAGATGCCTTTGGAGTCCTACAGCTAACTAAGCCTGAAAGGAGTCTTTCTTCAGCTGATGGCACCCCAACTCTCAAAACACATTTGAGTCTACTTGGGTCTGTCTAGCTTCTTCCCCCACCATCCGATCCAGCTCACCACCAGGTGGTGATCAAATGTTGACAGCTTTAATTTTTTTAAAACTTCTGACTGATCCATTTTTTCATCAGCAGTTCAAAGAGACTATCCGTGATGCTGCAACTTCTGTTTGAATTAGTTTTAAAAAAGCCTCTAAGTCTCAGATTTTATGTACATTTTTTAGGAGGGCAGTAACCAAGCGCACCTTTGGGCAGACAGGTCTACTCATCCACACGTGGTATGCCAGCCACTCTTTGATCAAGACTATCTGGGTCATGGCTATCAGCCAGCATCAGTTCTACTTGGACAGAAAGCAAAGCAAAGTAAGTGTCAGCTGCAGACACTGCCTGTGTTTGTTTGTGCCCAGCCCTTTCACTAATCTTTAAATCATATCCATCATAGGCTAAATTAGGACCAGCTAAAAGTCTGGAAGAAATTGGCATGGAGCTTACAGAGCATGGAGGAGCAAAACTGAACAAACTGGGAGATGATGGTTTGAAGAATAACCTTATAACAGCCAGCAATGGGAGCCTGGTTTCTACAGGTCAGGTTTCAACTATTCACTTTATAGATCACAATAGTTTGTGTTTATTCCAGTTAAATTTATCATACAAGAGCATATGTAAAGAACAAACTAGCAGTTTGGAAAGTAAAACAATCTGTGACATCAAATACAAATGTCATCAAGTTAAAAATCATCTTACAACTGTTTTTTCAGGTTCTGCTGACTCTGAAATGAGTGAGGAACAGAAGAAAGAAAAGCTCTCTGAGCTGAGAAAGAAAGAACAGGAGATTCAAGATATTCTGGCTAAGAAAACAAAAGAACTAAAGAAGATTTGCCTCAGAGAGGCGGTGAGAATTCAGTTTTTATTGAAGCTCCTCTGTGCTCATCTAATATCAGGCTGAACTCTCTTTAAGCGGAGCCTTGTTACTCTGCAGGAGGTGGTCTCACCGTTTCTTCTCTTACTATTTATATAAATGCCAAAACCTGTTGTTTTGTTCTTTCAGGAACTAACTGGCAAACTGCCAAGAGAGTATCCCTTGTCTTCAGGTGAAAGACCGCCGCAGGTTAGACGGCGAGTGGGCACTGCCTTCAAGCTAGATGAGCTTTTTCCCTACAACGAGGTCTGTCTATAATGTAACTGCAAGTTTTGTGATTTGTGTGGCACAGTTTAAATTTACAACATGTAGTTTGTTAACATTCAAATTAGGGATGTCCCGACACCAATTTTTTCCCAACTGTGTACAAGTACCACAGTTTGTGTATTCGCTGATACTGAGTATCAATACTGAGTACTTACTGAGTTGAAACCTAATTGTTACACAATAACTTTAAAAACACATTTCTTTTATTTAGAACAAGGTGGCTCTCCTTCCTTATAGACCTACAGCCTGTCTGACTGGATCTAATCAAATATACCGCATGATATAATATACAGCTGCAACATTTTAAAATAAACAAAAATAAACCTTTTAAACATGGAACTTGTTACAGTTTATATTTCAAGAAATGTAAACTGTACTGTTCAGTGGAGGATCCATACTGGTATACGGGACAGTTTGTACGAGTAACGATGGTATTGGGCTGGGACACTAGTTCATATATTTGGTTGAATTGAAAGGTTTAGTCAGAGGGTAAATCTGAAAAAGGATGTATCCTAACTGGATTTTCCAGAAAGGGACAGTGTTGTGTTTACTATGCATGACTGAGCCACATATTGCAGTTGATGACAAATCACAGTGACTCACACATTAGTTGAGTTGACTTTTCAAACCCTGTCAAAATGCATTTTTACTCCCAGCTCGTTCCAGATTGACATTTGACCTGGAGACCTGAAATCACACATTCAATTTTTTCCCCTGCTTTATGGCAAAAACTAATCCAAAAACACATCTTACCTTGATGACTGCAAAGGGCAAGTTGCGCCATCTAGTTTGAGTCTGGCTGAGCTAATTATTTTTGGCTTTAACTGAGACCATGTTGAGCCCCGGCAGTAAGATTCATCTCAGGTGATTTGACTGCAAGTGGACAGTCTTGAGTGTTCCCACCTGGCAGTAAAACAAAAGTCCAAAATATTTTTGTGATCGTATGTCAGTTACCTGCTCTGTATGCTGACGTAGGTGCAGCCATGCCACATAGTGAGTCATAGTAACCAGGATTGCTGATGTTTCTGCAAAATGTACAAGTCATTCAGACATCTGAGCTGTGTTACTATAACACAAATGTTTTTGTATAGAATTCTTAGAATAATATTTTAATAGGTGTAATTACCTGAAATATGGGATGTGGACGAAATAAATGCTCATACAATGACTAGTGATTTCACAGATCAAAGACTTAAGAGTTTACCTGAGTTTTCGAATGCTGCCTATTTATGCGTGTATACTCTCAAGTATAATGCCATCCCCCATTTTTTGAGCTTAACAAGTATACAGAAATCTAAGTAATCTAATGCTACCCCTGATCTCATAAACATTTCAGGATTTTTCAACCTTTTCTGGGATACCTACTTTCGCTTGACACCTGTAAAGGCTTTTGGGCGTGTTTGTTTATGCGGATCAGTGCATGCTTCTGCATGTCACTACAAATGATCCACTCCCAGAGCAGGAGCCGTTTGTTAAATTAGCAAGATGGACAGACTCGACGTGCCACTAGTCTGATCCTAAACGTTCAACTGATGTCCAGGTCTTCTTTCCATCTCCATGGTTAATGAGAAAAAAAAGAGTTTTCCCTTTAACTCATCGTCTAACACAGGGGTTCTCAAACCTTTTGGGTCTGGGAACCCCTTACAAGTGTGAAATATTTCCAGGGACCCCCTCATAACCCCATGCTATTTAGAAATAATTAACTGTCATTTTAACCTCTAAATACTATGGGCATATTATTTTTTGTTTGGTTTAGTATGTTTGTTTTACAAGTGCATTGTTCCCCGTATTCACTTTTTAAATACAATCCAAATTAATAGTTTATTGAAATTTTTTGAGGACCCCCAAGATGGAGCTCGTGGACCCCTAGGGGTCCTGGGACACCAGTTTGAGAACCTCTGGTCTAACAACAGGAGCCTCTCTTCGAACGTCTGATATATTATTGAATGAAATATAATAACTATCCTGCTATCACTGTTGTTTATATGCTTGACTATGTGCAACGTACAGTATGGTACAGTGGAAGGGCAGAGGGAGAAATTATGATGATTTATCCCTGAGACACAATATTTCAGTTAAATACGAGAAAATACTGAAATTTATTGTGGTGGTACATGAGCAAAAAATCTCTCAAAATTTACTCCCATTTTATATGACTTTCTAACTTTATGGATGATTTTTGGGGTAAAACTTTTTGCTTCATACAATACAGCAAATCCTCAATTATCACAGGGGCTACGTTCTTGGAGTACCCTCGCATTGTGAAAAAAACTTGAATATTTGCTATGGGTGGTATCATAATGCCCTAAGAATAAAGCTAAAACACACAAGAGCTGAGCGGTTAGCAGCTACACACCACACGGTACTGTTAAAAGGCAGAAATGCTGTGCTCCGGGCAGAGCATGGGCACAGGGCATGCATTACGTACTGAACCGTATTACGTTTTTTATGGAACTGTATGTACCTTAATATTTATGTTACAAAATTAGTAAATTATATTGTTTTTATCAATTTAGCTTGAAAACTCACTAAAAAGCCCAAGAGAAAAAAAAGTGACACTCCTAATTGTATTGTATTTCTGGTTTCTGCAATATCACAGGGATTACCGCAAAACTACTAGCAGTTAAGTTCCATGAAAAGAATTGCGAAAGACTGAGTCCACATGTGAAAAACAACTTTGCAGGGCTTCACTGTACCTGCATAAATATGGTATCTAAACACGCTTACAATTTACCTCCTACTCAACATTTGATGACTCTTTTCCTCGCAAAATCAAATGGGTTAACAAGAAGTTAAAACTCTCAGCTTCAGAGTTGCCAAACAGGAATTTATCACTGAGTCTGTTTTAATTAAATGGACAGCAAATGCTCTTCCACTCAGCTAATAAGCCGGGGAAACTGGTCTCACAACACAGCTATGAGTGAAGTGCCCTTTAGGCCTAGTGTCTGACCAGTTTGTGACATTCTGCCACACAATTTAAAATAACGGGGAGATTTTCACTCATAAATCCACCAGGCAAAAATAATGAGACAGTTTTTTTTACTCAGAAACTCTTGTGGCATTTTAGTCTTATAAGATGACACATCCCTAATAATCAGAAAAGGAATCAGAAAACATCCTTTGAGTCTGTAGAAATTTCATAAAGTGCTACATAAGTTCAAGCCATTTACCATTTGCTATGTTTTTATGGATGGGCCTCTTTTTACCAATGTTTGCAGGACCCCTTTCTGAGAAACCTGGAGAGCAGGTTCGCCCTCCAACAAAAGATTGTCGAGGCAGCGAAGAAGCTGGCAAATGAGTCCGAACTGTGCAAAACAGTGAAGAAGAAGAGGAGGAGAAACTGCCTGGATGCTATGCACAAACTCCAGCTGATAGAGGATGAAATGAACCAGTACAGAATCAAAAAAGGGAAAAAGCCCACACAGCGTGCCTCAGTAATCATCGCAGGTATGGTGCCGGTTCATCCATAGCTTATCGTTGCATTATTTATTCTGCTACATTTGCCAAGTCATTTTCTCTGTTTTCAGATGAGCTAATCAAGTCAGACTGTGGGTCTCTGTCTAGTCTCCCATTAGACGACGGTGAGCTTGCAAAGTTTGCTGAGACATTTAAGTCTTTATAATCTGTCCTGGTGACAGAAAACGCTAACTTGTGTGTTTGTGTACCTGTGTGTTCAGAAGACTCAGACAGTGCAGGTCAAAGGCCACGGTCACGCTCAGTCCAGGGCTCGCCTCAGCTCAGTCCGATGCGATCACTAGGAACAGAGTATGATGTGGAGAGACAGGGATCCTCAGCAGGAAATCATCACAAAAACAACAGGTGCCCCAACAATCTGCCCCAAACTAAGAATAATTATAAAGACAGCGTTTACTGTCAGAGCTCATGTTTGCAGCCTTTTTTCTTTCCTCACATTTCATCTGCTTTTTGTTTTTTTTCCATGTTCTAATACCGCACCCTTTTAGAAAAGTTTTTGACAGCATGGATGCAGCCCATACCTGCCCGAATCCAAGAGAGGTCTCCTCCACCCACAGTAGTCCTTGTAAAACCCTTCCTAGACCTCCTAGAGATCCACGCAGCATGCCTCCCACCCCAGTCATGACCCGCAATGCCTACAGCAGCAGCCAGCTCAGGTGTGGTTCTTTCGTCTCCAACAGGGCCAAGCAGCTTTACACAACTCCCAACTTTTTACTAAAACTTTCATATAAAACTCCAATTTTTGTTTTTCCTAAATCCCAAACCATTATATTGTGAATGATTACGTTTATTGATGGAACAGAATAAGAGCTACATCTTTTTCTGCAGGTTGGAGGGGTCTCCTCATTGCTTCAGGCACCGCAGCGGAAGTTTGGAGTCTCAGCCCCATTTAAGGAAGGACACAGACTCAGAGAAGCCTGTTTTCATCCTGTCACCGTCTCATCGCAGTAACAGCACAGAGGTGTTAGAAGATTGCTCGTCCTACACCAGCCAGTCCAGCCTGGACTGCTGCGGGGCAGCTCCCTCCCACTACAGCACACTGGACTCCCGAACCTCAACCACACACCGCCTTCGCAGGAAACTGGAAGTGTTTGGTAACACTGGAAGTATGCCCAACCTGGTTCAGCACCACTCCGGTTCTAGCTATTCATGCGAGACCTCATCCCACTATGCACCTAGTGCCTACTATGTTGCAGGTTACCCATGTCCTGACATGGAGCCTTATGCTAACGGTGCCTATGTATATGAGAATGACGTTGAAGGCCACTACAATGTCAACCCATCCTACCAAATGAACGGCTATCACGGACAGGACAGATTTAGGCATTACAGCAGCAATGGAACCGATAGTCTTTCTCAGAACCCTTACGCCACAGTGAGACCACCAAGGAACAGAGAGGGTCCCAGAAATGAGCTCTTAGCCAAAAACATGCAGAAGGCCTTGGTAGCGGAGCATTTGAAAGGCTGGTACCACCGGAACAGAACTCCCAGAGAGGGAGGGAGGGGTCTGATGGCGGGATATGACTTCGACAGTGGATCTCAGCTCAGTCTAGGCTACCAAACCATGCCAGCAGCCTTCAGCCACTCGAGCAGAACAACATCTTTCTCCTCAGGTGGGACAATGTTTTAACTAGTTAGTTTTATTGAATGTTATAAAACACTTAGTACAGTCTGCTTTTTTTCTGATTAAATGCAAAAATGAGGCTGATGCTTTCTGTTAGATACATACATCAGTACATTGCAGGTTTATAAAATATAGTCTGTGAAATGGTTTTGAATGTTGCATCAAACACATAGAGTTTTTTTTTTCACAGCAGTCAATAGATGTGTGGATGAGAGACATGTTCACTTCACAGTTTTTGAGTCTGACGCTTTATATAGATTTAAAAAGTTAGTTAGAAAAAAAACAAATAATCCTTATGTCAGAGTTTTAAACTAAAATCATCTTGTGTTAAGAAATTATGGACTTTAAAGCTATATTGGTCAAATTTAAAAAAAAATGTTTTGCAGTGTGCACACTTAAAATGTGCATGACTCCCAGCTACTATATTATTTTTTTGCTCAAAATCTGTATTTGACTAAAATTAATCAAGTTGGTTTCAAATGTTAATGAGGTGTTAATTAGAGGTTAATGAGATAATAATTTAATCATTGCTTTCTAAATAAAGGTCAACCAGGGGTTCATGAGAAATTTTGCTAACAGACAGACAAGGCTGACTCTGACATGAAATGCCAGTTTTAGGCCAATATTTTTGCACAGCTTAGAGTACTGTATGTTTTGGGAATGACTCTCAGCAACTACTACATAAAATGCTATCTCAATTTTTTTTTTAAATGTTTGAGTTAGAGACATTTTTGTGTTTGCTAAGGTGACCCGGCTGTAGCAGCCATCCTAATCAGGATGACTACAAAAAAATAATTGATTGTAGTTGTACAGTACATTCAATAATCTGAGAGTTTCAATAAACTCTGTCAAGTGGTTCATGCAATATTTTGCTAATTTGTCAAAAAAAAAGAATATACACAGGGAAAAACATTATCACCCACTGTAACATGGGAAAGGACAATCATAACAAAACTGTGGACAAAACTTTACTGAGATGTTTGTTTATGAGGAAAATGTTTCTGACATGCATAAAAAAAGGCTGTACTCTGCAAGGAAACTTGTTTTGAACTTTAAATTGATTTTAAAACTATATTTTTTAAAAACGGTGGGATAAGCGTTAGCCGTGCTAGCAGTGTAAGCAGCATAAGCAATGTTAGCATTTGTCGCAGGATGATGACGTCAAAACAACAGCTGCTGTGTACCAACGGCAAAGACTGCTTTCTATTTAGAAAAACTGAAATACAGCATAAACTTTAATATTTAGCCACAATCTTTACATTTAATTTTTACATTTGAATTTACACATTTAGATTTAGGACTTAACATTTTAGGCACATTTAAATGTAACATATAATAAAAATTAGTAAAATGTAAGACCAGTGAGATAAATAACAAGAAAATGTTAGTGGAATTTTTTAACTAGGAATTTGCACTGAGAAAGTGAACCAAATAATGTAATATAACATTTTATTTGATACTTGATGCGCCGTAGAATTCTACTGTGTTTCCAAAAATAATCATTCCTGCTGTGTAGCATTTTAACATTACCTGAATGGTTTGCTTTATTAGGTTTTATTTTGTTTTAGTGTCCTCAGCAGACAGCACAGGAAACTGGCGGAACCAGCTGGCTGTCGGCCTGACAGAGTTTGATTCACCTGATTCTCGTCAGTACCTTCATGTTGGAGCTCAAGCGTCTCCGTACAACCGCAGTCCCAAACACAACAGGTGAGTGCTGCACTTTTTATAACACCACACAGAACCTGTCAGAGCCTGCAGAAAACTGGAATGTATCGATCAAATAAAGTAACATAATATTTTTCACCCTTTCCTCTCAATATTTCTGCAAATAAGCATTGTCATGACTGCACTCAGGAGTCTTTTCTGTCTGTCTCCCTTCCCTCCTTTACTTCTCTGCTTATAATTAATGCTCACACATGAAGAGTTTCTCCTGAAAACAAAGAAAGAAAGCCTAAAAAGTCTGAGTCAGTAGATCCGCTTGGTGCTGAGGCCACTAGTGCAGATGAAGCATCAGACAACCAGTCTAGCACTTAAAAGGGTGAGGCCGCACACAGCGGGACACTTTGTGTCGTGTTTTTTAGTCATATTCATCTTTACATTCCACTTTCACTCATGCGTGACTCTTTTACAACTTATATTATTACATCATTTTTTTCACATCCTAGCTCATTGTTTGGTTTTTTGGTTTTATTAATAAGATGATTTTGGATTTATTGGACAAAATGGCAAAGACTTGGTTGGGTTGAATCTTTTTCCCCAGTGTTATTTCAAACACTTTATTGGTCGTTAATTTGAAGTCTCAGAGGTCAAAATATTTTGTTCTGAGGTGGCGTACATCCTCACAAAATCAAGGTGTCATCAGTTGTCACAGATTTCTTTTACATAAACATATATTTTTTCACAATGATGGCATATAGAGCTAGCTGTCAAACCTGAAACAAACTCAGCATATAATGTCTTTATTCCTCTTAAGAAAGAATAATACTCTCAAATGGCATATACCAAAATAAACATCATAATAGTTTTAGAACTAGTAAGCATTTTTTATTGGAATAAATATGTTTGTCAGAGTCTTTTGTTTTTGCAAGCGCAGCCACAGTAATACTCCTTTCTTTCAAAATGTGCCCCTAAAAAAAAAGTCTCAGCTTTCAAATCCTGCCTCTTTACCATGTTTTTTAATCACCAAAAAGGATTAGGGCAACTTTCCCTCAGATAAAAGAGTCAACTTTCACAGCAGTGGTAATGGTAATGAAGCTGTCTGCACAAACTTGTTGTGCTTTATAAAGCCAGTGTCAGCATGCTAACTCACGTTAACAACAATAAAAAAAATGCCTTGTCATCAAAATTTTTTAGCTGCCATGCTGAAATGAGTTTATTGTAAGTATAAAATTAAAGCCACAAACTGATGTTGGCAAGAGATTATTGCAAAAAAAAAAAAAATCTAAGAGTACTTAGATAAGAATAATGGTAAAGTAATGCATAATTAGCAATAATAAAAAATACTATGTTTTAATAAAGATACTAAAAAACATAAGTGTAGTATTATTATTCAGTGTGAGTTCACATGTAAAACTGATATAATGGATTTGAATAAAAAAATTTTATCAACTGGTTCCAGTCAACCAGTGTTGGGTAAGTTACTTTAAAAATGTTATTCGTTACAGTTACAAGTTACCTTGTTTAAAACGTAATTGTAGTGTAACTTTTTGGATTACTTTTAAAAAGTAATGTAACTAATTACTTTTGGATTACTTTTTGATTACTTTAATGTTTAAATGGGTATTGA